>CM059285.1:22471757-22504257 GCA_030347295.1 Setipinna tenuifilis
AAAATCGCCCCTGGGGATAGTAATATTACAGAGAACTATAAGGATGCTCACTCTTCTCATCATGAACGTGTGTGTGTGTGTGTGTGTGTGTGTGTGTGTGTGTGTGTGTGTGTGAGAGAGAAAAGCTGTGAATCTCAGCCACTGAAGGACGGTTTATAAAAAATAAAAAAAATCAATAATAAATCAATAGTGTAAATCCAATCATCTCAAAGGTGTAATCATGATAATAAGTACTGTTATATTTCTGATATTAATAATATTAATGAGAAAAAGAAATCAATACATTTGCTGAAATAAATTAAATAAACAAGGGCAAAGAAAAATATGCCAGATCTGACAGTCTGGGCTGAGCACTGACACAACACAGGTCAATAATACAAAAAAAAGACAAGAGATAACTCCACACAGCAACTAAAGGACTACAATGGAAAACTGGAATCTTCAGTTCAATTCTTGTCCAGTTATACTTTTGCAGTGACACATTTCGTATGAAGGTAAAATACGACAAAACCGCAAGCAAAGCCATATAGCAGATGACACAACAGCTTTTGAGAGAGAGAGAGAGAGAGAGAGAAACAGAAAGTGAGAAAGAGAGAGAGAGAGAACAACCTTTTGTCGTGCCAATAAAGCTCATTTGAATTGAATTGAATTGAGAAAAAGAGAGAGATAGAGAGAGAGAGAGAGAAACAGAAAGTGAGAAAGAGAGAGAGAGAGAACAACCTTTTGTCGTGCCAATAAAGCTCATTTGAATTGAATTGAATTGAATTGAGAGAGAGAGAGAGAGAGAGAGAGAGAAAGAGAGACACTACCGCTGAGTTTGGAATAAGGATTTCTGACCCTGACCTCTGTAAGACACAATGCTCAAAGTCAAAGTAAGAAAACAGCAAGCTGTTCACCATCACCGCCAGAAGGTGGAGCCATACTCCATGTTATGGGCCCTATGTTCTTTTGAGAGGTACATTTCCTAACAGAGGAGTCTTGTGGCCTTGTTTGTTTATAAGGAAAATAAACCCATGAGCTTTAATTGTTCACATCAATCAATTGTTCACAGAGCTGTCCACCCACAGATATGTACAAAAAAAAAAAAAAACACATCTTTCAGTCAATGCTTACTCACACAAGCACACACTCACCTGGGAGGAAGCGGACGAAGCGTGGCATAAAATGAAACTTCTGGCAGCCGGGAGCCTCGGTGTCAGACTCGGGGTCTGGGGGTGGAAGAGAAGACAGGAGACCAGAGAGGGGCAAAGGGGCAGAGAGGGGCAGAGAGAGAGATGTGAAGCATGGCGTGGTGCAGCACAGACGGGGCAAATTCGAAAGGTTCATTTCATTTCAAGATTCATTCATTCATTCACCCCTTGGTGCACGATGTAGTAATCAGCCATACAACTGACACGCCACAGAATGCAGTATGCAGAGAAGGAGTGGATGTTTCTGTGTGTGTGTCTGTGTGTGTCTGTGTGTGTCTGTGTGTGTGTACACCAGGGGTGGAAATTAACTTTGCAAAATGTGAACTTTTACCAGCCACTGACAAATAAAAGGTAAAATTCAGCAGCCTTTCAATAGTGAAGTATTTTGTGGCCGAAATCTACCAACCACTTTTACAATTTACCAGCACTTGGGCTGGTGGCTGGGGCGAATTTCCATCCCTGGTGTACACGTGTATGTAGGTGTGTGTGCGTGTGTGTGTATGTACATGCATGTACACCTACCTGTGAGATTCCAGTCATACAGTTCTAAGATGTCTTTAAATAGATAGCCAGCAAAAAGTTCAAGGCCTCTAACACAGTAGTTCTGAAAATTGAAGAAATGAAAAACCATGAGCTATTATCAGAAAACAATGACAATGACTAATTACAAGACAACTTGTACAATAACTTCACAGATCAGTGACTTTAGGATCAATGGTTATAGTTACATGGGCTTGGCTTGGAACATGGAGAGAAAGACAGAGTGGCATAAGAAAGGGCCCTGAAGGACAGTTTGAGAGCGAGCAAAGTGAGAAGATCCCTCACCTCAGGTGCCATCTCCTCGATGAAGTGGATGGTGTAGTCGATGTTGAAGCGGATGACTCTGCACAGGGGGATCTGTGGAGGTACAGATCACACAACAAACACTTCAAAACGACTTTACCATTTTTTTTATTATTTTTATTATTGTATCTACATGTACTGTAACTCACACTCTACATACACGTATAACCCTAAGGTACAGTGCAAGTACATAATGTTACATATTGTTACGCTGTACCTAATTGATGCAGCAAGGACACTAAAATAAAGTGTAACCAAAAAATGACTGTGGCTTTGACGAGGGGGCTTACTTGACAGTCATTATCAGGTTTGGTCACATAACTTCCCTTCCTCACACACACACACGCAAACACGCGCACACACGCGCACACACGGGCACACACGGGCACACACGGGCACACACGGGCACACACGGGCACACACGCACCCTTCACATGCTTTATAATCTCCACATGCTCCTATGGGTTTCACCTAACCTGTGTGTGTGTGTGTGTGTGTGTGCGCGTGTGTGCGTGCACGTGTGTGTGTGTGTGTGTGTGTGCGTACGCATGTGTACAAAAGAAGGACAAGTAGTCCTTCTCCTTCAGTGTAATGACAAAAGGAAGAGCGTCTTTTTGAACATAGTACAAATGACCCCTATCTAACTGAAGGCTAACAGAAGGCTTTACTTTCTTCACTGTGCATTCAAATGCAAATGGTGCTTTTTGGTTTCTGTAATCTACCAAGATAACGATGTGAAAAAAACAGTAGATTATCGTCCCTGTGCAAAAGTTCCCATCCGCCTTTGTAGTCTCTCAATCATTACTTTATTTTGCACGAAAAGGGGTTCTTTGTGCTCCAAAATGAGTCCTGATCTTGACTAGAGGCCCTTCTCTTTCACCTCCTCCTTTTTTTCATTCCTCCTGTAATCTCTTTCCCTCCTCTCTCTCTCTCATCCTCTTTCTCTCTTTTTTCACCTCTGAGGCAGCTGGTGCAGCTTAAATCTTGTCCTGATTCACTTTGAAATGCAGTGCAAAGAGGCAGCTCAAAGCCAAAATCCCAATTTCCCAAGTACATACATCTCCCCAACACACACACAAACACACACACGCACGCGCACACACACGCACACACTCGCGCACACACACTCGCACACACACACACACTCGCACACACACACACACTCGCACACACACACACACACACTCGCGCACACACACTCGCACACACACACTCGCGCACACACACACTCGCACACACACACTCGCGCACACACACTCGCGCACACACACTCGCGCACACACACTCGCGCACACACACTCGCGCACACACACTCGTGCACACACACACTCGCACACACACACTCGCACACACTCACACACAGTTTTAATTCAACAGCAGGGTTCATGGTCGTATAGAGGTAATGCTGCTGCTGGTAATGCTCCATAATGGCTGGAATTTAAAGAGGGTCCACAAACACACACCCACAAAATGTTCTGTTGCTTTCACACTGATACACACACAGGCTCACAAGACACACAGTCACACATGTAGTTAGACACACACTCATACACGTGTACATGTGTGTGTGTGCATGTGTGTATATGTTTGTGTCTGTGTATAGAAAAATAAATGCTTTTTTTTTTTTCATTCTGACAGTTCAAGTAGGATAGAGGGAAGGGAGTGATCTAGCACTTCCCACTCACACTGAACAAAGGTCAGGGGCAGGTCTCCCTGCGCACTCCTCTATGCATACATAAGATATGAGGGCAGGTTGAGGTTATACGCGTCCCTTGCCGAGACTGCCGACATGGCCGTGAAGCTAACAGCAGTCTATTCTCTCTGCCTGAGGGCATGTGTCGTCCTTACAAGGCAACAACTCGCCCTGGTCCACCGCATTCTATTCTGTGGCTGTGTGCAGATGCATGGTCCAACACTCAACCCAGAACCAATTCATGCTGCATTCATAGAGGAAAAAAAAGGGCCTGCCGCATATTCGCTCCAGCCAATTCAGTGAGCGTGCTGACCCTAGTTAGCACAACTTCCTCAGCCAGGTCGATGAGCTAATTGGTGAAATCACCTTTGTCAAGAGCACAGGCAGAGAGAATACACGGCAGGACGTTTATTTCCTCCTCAAGTGTTTTTTTTTTTTCTCCTCGCAAACATTCACGAACAACACACATGCACCCTAATCCACCTATGCACGTACGCCCACAAGTACAGGAAAGAAAAGGACACTTACGTTTGTAAGAGGCATGTGTGAGAACAAGGAGAAGCCCTCAAACAGGTATTCATGGTCATCATATTCAATCACGGTCGGCCGATCCGTCTGAAAGCGTGAAGTGGGGAAGAGAGGAGAGGGGTAAGAGGAGGTATTGCGATAAGATAGGATAACCTTGGTTGCATTCATAATAACTACTTCTTATGAAGCATTAATTATCTCCGCCAAGGAGGTTATGTTTTCGACAGCGTTGGTTTGTCCATTTGTCTGTCTGTCTGTTTGTGAACAACATAACTTGAAAAGTTATGGATGGATTTTGATGGATAGGTCAGAAGTGGCCTAACTTAGAACTGATTTGATTTTGGTGGTGATCCGGATAACCATCTGGATCCAGGATTTTTTTATTCAGTCAAGTTACCAGTGTAGCATGGAATGGAGTGTAGACTTTTATTTTGAAAGGAGGGAATATAGGTTGGTACGGGAATGAGGCTCCTGTTGCGGGTCAAGGAGTTGTTCAGTTTTTGGTTAGAGGGTTCAGTGACAGACAGAGGAGAGTTAGAGCGGTAGTGGTGAGCAGCCCAGTGGGTTATGTTGGCAGTGGAAATTAGATAAAGTACTTTCCTGCACCGAAGAGCCAACCAAGTTCGTGTGAGCATGAGTGAACAAACCGTCTTAAGGTGAGAATGACAATAAGGTGGAGACGTAAGCTGCCTTGTCGGAGGTCTGCGCTCTCTGAGTGCTTTTCTACTTTTGGATTTGTTAACTTTCAATGAACTCTTTGTTCATTGTTAACCAATTTATTAACCATTACTCTTACAGTATTTATCATCAGGAAACCATGTATAAACACAACTACAATGTTAAAGCAGACATAGAAGATGAAAGGATAGACCAGACAGACAGAAACACAGCAGCCTGAGAGATGAATAGCATAAAGGCCCATAGACAGACATACAGACAGACCTACAATAGACAAACAGACATGATGAACATGGATATGTTTGTAAATTATTTACTCATGAGAAATCATGCAAGAATAATGGTCAACAAATGATGAACAAAATGTTTACTGAGAGTCAACAAATGCAAAATAAATGCTTTACAGGGATAGTTATTATAAACCGTGTTACCATAACCTTTAATTGTCCACTCAGTGGAAATGTGTTTTTACAGCCAATGCAGGCCTCAGAGGCAAACACATACAGTAAGTACAGAGACAACACACTTAACCCACCTACCCCTTCCAAACATGTACACAACCATAAACACCAACACAATATCTGACAGCATTGTCACAACAGAGCATGTGCCTTAGAGATCAGACATCATAAAGATCTACCACCGTAGAGATCAGGGGTTGAGAGGAGGGGAATAGCTTGCAGACATTTTCCCTTTCCAAATTTGTGCTCGCGTCAGCATTAAAGGGTTTTGTAGTTCACTCGCAATTCGTTTATTTGTTTTTCGAAAGGCACCTAATGTGGTGGACCCTCCATGTGAACGCACAAACCAAGGGGTAGTCATCCGGAAAGGGTGAGGATGCTTATTTCGGAAAGAGCACAAACTCCAGAGGAGGTATTAGGCAAATAAACAAGCACATAAAGGAGACTTTTTCTTACCAGAAAGTTGGTAGGTGGAGACACTGTGATGCGATAGTGGAAGAGCTTTCCAGCATTGTTGTTCATGGCGCGACATATTTTAACAGGCTGAAACAAATAGGTAAAACCAGACATGCACATTACTATCATTATTATTCACACACACAAATATTCATGACTTGGACTATAGACTGTGACCTGAGCTTAACCAATCTCAGTGTTACAGTGAATGATATGGCTAAATGCAGAAGTATGTTTAGGGGAAGAAGTACAGACCTCTTCTCCAGGGTAGATGCTGTGTCGGATTCCTGTGCGTCTGGCTTTAGCACTACACTTACACAAAGGCCCATCATTCATCTGCCACACACACACACGCACACACACGCACACAAACACACACAAACACACACGAACAGAGAGAGAGAGAGAGAGAGAAAGTGAGAGAGAGAGAGAGAGCGACAGACAGACAGACAGACAGACAGACAGAAAAAGAAAATGAGATAGAGAGAGTAAGAGTAAGATCAGGGGAGGTACCAAAATGTTCACTATGGATACACGATAAAAAAGACACTTTAAATTCTGTTCTGCAACTTATGCAGTATCCAAAAATGTGTGTGTGTGTGTGTGTGTGCGTGTGTGCGTGTAGGTCAAACAAGAGGAGTGAGCAGTCTCAGACCTGTCCAGGGTCGTTGTACCAGAGCTCCTCGTGCAGGCGATCAGGGTGGGCCTTCTTACGCTTGATCTCAGCGATGACGTCAAACACCTCCGAGTCAGAGCTGCTGGAGCAGCTGGAGCCCTCTTCGTCAGAATCACACTCGGACTCGCTGGAGCTTTCATCTGCATCACACACACACAAACACACACACACAGTCTTCACATTGATCACTTCGATCATAGTTCCCATGAACTTTACAAAACTTCAGACATTATACAGAACAGAACTTCAGACATTATACAGAACTTCTGTACTTCAGAATGAGAGCCCAGACTGAGACACACAGATATGATGGAAGCTGTTCGCAACGATCTGTTATGCATTGGTGTTTTTAAACTACTTTAAATGGCAACTGAAGACTTACCTGTCCAACCTTGCCTACACTTAACTGCCTCAGGCTAATGCCACAACTGTGTGAAATGTTACACCAGCAGGAGATGATGCAGATACAGGTTGTTAGAAGCAGTAAAAACTGGCCAGTGCAGCAGGAGGCATATGGTACCTTGGTCTTCATCCAGCTTGGTTTTGGGCGGATCCCATTTGGGTCGGGCCTCCTTGGCGCGCTCCTGTCTGCGCCCCAGCTCTTCCTCGAAGCGCTCATACAGATCCCTTAGCTTACTGGTGCCCACCACAGTAGAGTCACCCTAAGAAAGAAAGAAAGAAAGAAAGAAAGAAAGAATGTAAGAAAGACAGACAGACACACAGTCTGACACAAACACACAGACACGCACAGACACGCACAGACACGCAGTGTTCTCTGTATGTGTTTGTTTATGTGTGTACGGGCAGTAGGTACCACTTGGTCCATGGGGTCGTTGGAGTAGTAGTTCTCAGCATGTGTGCACCGGATCCACGCCGGCTTCAACATCTGCTCCTCCTCCTCCTTTTCGTCGTCATGGCGATCGCCAGAGGTGGGCGTGTCTTCAACCTCATGGCTCCTGAAGGAAGAGGAAGAGGAGGCATGGCTCCGCTCGCGACCCCCTGACCCCGAGCTGACCTCTGACCTGCGCTCGCGCTCCTCTTCCCAGCGTCCTCTCTTCCTGTCGCGGCTGCTCGAACGGCTCCGACCTCGCTTTCTGTGCCGGTCTGGAGTCGGGGAGCTACGACTGTCTCTATGGCGATACCGCTCCCTACACAAGACAGCCATGAGCAATTAAAACCACATCATAGCAATTAATAAGACTCTGCTAAATCTCTGTTGCCCATCTTTACATCAGCATGTTATAACAATGTATCAACACACAGGTTTTTTTAAACATACAAATTAAGGTGGTGCTCAAAATATCAACATTGTGATATATCGTGGCATGCTCCTGTATCTATACCCATCAATACAGTTGCTGCTTTATCGATACAGCATTAATAAACTGAAAGCATATGAGAACAGAAAAGTTAATTTTAAGTTAATAACTGTCAGAATTGAACCTGATTTTTTTTTTTACATTAAAGTCCACAATTAAAGTGTTGTGAAGTTGTACAATTCTTTGCCTTTGCTGTTATATGGAATTCGTAGAGGTATTAGAGAAAATTCTGGTTTCGGACAAGGTAATTATTCAGGATAAATATGCATCACCACAAACATCATAATGTGACCTCTGCAAAGTGATAAATATCAGATTATAAGGCAGCAGGAATTACCCAGCCCTAATACAACCATACAGTCACCTATGCTTTAACACCAGACCGAAAACAACAGATTAAGGAGTCACACAGCTATGTATGCATTACACGTTTGGAAAGATGTATACATGTATGCATGCTTCTTATCATTAGACTAAAAAAATCATATATAATAATGCACCTACTAGGTCAACAGTATATGCTTTACAAGTTACACGTAAAGACACATGTAGCCAGACAGACAGACAGTCTTCACACACAGACTACCTGCTACGCTCCCGACTTCTGTGTCTGGGCGGAGTCCTGGGCCTGTCGTAATCTCCACGGTAACGCCCGCCCTCCGATCGCCTCCTCTCGGCGCTCCTCCCTCTCTCCTTCCTGTCCGCGCCGTACTCCATCTTGTGTCTGTCACCACTATGGCTGCCATACCCGTAGCTCTTGTGCCGGTGCTCGCTGCTGTGGTGGTGACCCCTGCCGCGCTCGGGCGACCTGGGCCGGTCGGGCGGAGGCTTCTCACTCTTGTAAGGTGGCGCCTGGCGGAAGGGGGCAGGGTTGAAGCCCGGGGGCGGGTAGGATGGGTTGGCATAAGGCAGTGGGGGGTACCCGGGCTGGTAGCTCACTGCTGGGGGCATGGGAGGGTGCGGAGGCAGAGGTGGTGGGGGTACATTGGGCATCATGTAAGGGTACGGGTTCTGGGTGCTGGGGGGAGCGCCGGAGGGGCTGGGCAGGGGCGGCGGAGGAGGGAAACTCGGGGCATCCAGAGGAAAGCCTTGAAGCCGGGACGGTGCGTTGCTGAAGGGTGGCCGCATGGGGCACTGGCTGACAGGGGCGGGGGGCTGGGGTGGGGCAGAGATAGAGTACGGGAGGAAATCCGGTCGTGGGGGCGGGTACCCGCCACTCTGCCCGCTGTACCCTGAGCACGGGGGTGGCGGGGGTGGCTCGTAGTGGTAGGGGGGCATGTGAGGCTGGGGACCAGGGGGTCTCAAGCTGGGGGGGCGGTAGTTCTGGGGAGAGCTGTGTGGCCCTGGAAGGGGACGCCCTCTAGGACAACCTCGGTTGGAGTGGAAGGACATGGTCAATACCCCTAAAAGATAAATGACGCCAAAATAGGACACTTGTTCGTCATGCACAATCAAAACTTTTTTGTACAATAATAGATGCAGATTCATTATATATTCAAAAGCCCACTCTCGCCATCAGAACTATATATATTTTTCTGTCTGAAATCAGAAATGTATTCAAAGATGAAATCCATTAACAAATGGGTAGAGTGAAGAATGTAACGGATCTTTCAAACTTTGCATTTAAAATATAGATCAACTCGGCGCCCTGTTTACCTTATAACTTATCATTAAGGTAATGTTGTCAGTCAGAGCGGGATAACTGACATGTTGTCAGTTCAGCAGCTTACTGACTAACCATCCTTTCTAACTAGGGGTTTGACTATTTTCATTCTCATTGAATTTCTCTATACGTTAGATACAGACAGTGAAAATATGTTTGCATTCCAACAGAATTTGTCAGTTACATATACGACATAACTGTTATCATTAGGCCAAAGAATGATCACCCACCTTCACAGTATCATTAGGCAGACAGTCCAATCAATTGTAGCAGGCTAACATTAGCTGGCTTGCTCGCACTTCAGCATCCACCAAACCTGGAGATCTGACGTTCCGTACACGTTAGCAAAATATATTACGTTGATAAAATAGCTTTACAAACAATATAATAGAACGGGTCGACTCTACAAACACTGATACTTTTGCAGCGACCACATAAATCCATATGAATCGGGTGAGTTAGCAAGCAAGCTACATTGAATTACCGCCTAGTAGTTCTTACTGAGGTGCATGTATACGAGAAGCCCAGCAGCCACTGCAGTAGACGTGTTTCTAGTCGGTCTTTTTAAGTAGCTGGACATAGACTAACCTATCAGATGTTGCGCTTCTAAAATGTACCAATCACCAGCCCAATACGATTTACCACTGAAAGAATATTCCTGACGAAAACTAAGGCTATGATTCAAAGTTCCTTAAAGCTATGATACTCTGGTCATCCACACCGACCAACGTGTTTATATAATAAATCGATTTACTAAATGCATACTAAATACTATGCATCAAATCATCTGGCTTTAAAAGCGTCTTAAACCAGTCACCCACACAAAACTTTAATCATACATTTGAACAGTTTTTCAACAGTTTGTCAACAGTTTTTATTTTAAATTCAACCACACAACCTACTGTATAGCCTATATATCATTTAATTTTATTTATTTACTGCTTGCAATTTTAGCAACCAGCCACTAGATGACATTCTAAAACCATTTCAGATCTGGGTAACGGGGCTCCCTCACAGCAAGAGGGCAGTAGACTAAGCATAAATAATACTGCAGCTGTGTTCAAACAAATGAGTTAGAAAAACTTTGGAAGATCATATGTTTTGGTTTTTGGTTTTTAGTTTTTAGTTACGATTTAGTAACTCATTTCATACATTTAAAATATTTTAAATATAGTGATTCTAATTAGTCCAGGTCCACCATCCTTTGCCTATGTGTGTGCAACTGAGCTAAGGAGTGGTGAACCAGTTTTAGTAAACACGTGAAACTTCCATGTATTCGCAATAAGAATCAAAGCAGGAGGCTATCAGAAAACATTTAAACAATGATGTATGCACCACACTGGGAGAATTGATTGCTTTTCCTCGAATCAATTACCACCGGCAGTGGTGCAAATTTAGATTTCCGTCAATTCGTAAGGGGTGTTCACATCAATGGTCAAGATTACTTTAGACCACGTTGCACACACGGACACATGCAAAGATATGTTCTTGTACAGCAAAGCTTTTCATTAAAATGTGGGATGATGTTTTTAGACATCTCTAATCAAATTGATAGCAATGAGTGTGGCATAGTGCCTTTGCATCCGCGGAGTGCATACCTACTAGACCTCTATGGATAAAGCGTTTTATTACAGCATTAGGGATATACTGTACCAATGCAGCACAAAACATCAGATGCAAAATTTTATTAACTTTACAGTCCACAGCATTTTCCCTTAGTTCCATGTATATTTCTAACACCATTCAAGAAAGCATACAACTGTGAGTGAGACACCTTTAACCTCATGCATTGCAAATCCCTTTCATTTCTTTTCCGTAGCCCTTTCTACCAGCACTCAAAGATGGCCAGACTGACTCAATGCTAGACTTTTCAGGGAGATATTTAAGGACCCTCTGCTCAGCCAGCAGAATAGACAAACAGAGCTAAAGCAGCTTTCCTAAGATGCTCCGAGGTTCTCTCTCCCTTCTCTGTGCTGAGGGCGTCTGAAGGGAAGCAGAAAACATGTTCTATGGTTAAAGAGCCAGAAGATATACCTCAGAGATAGGCAAGAAGACACATTCATCTAGGGATAAGCCAGAACTTAATTTGCTGTAAGTGTCTATAAGTATAATTCCTGCATATGTTTCTCCTTTGCTGACACTAGTACACAAAATGCAAAGCTATTTACTGAGCTTGATGTATTTTGTCAGCTTGATTCTGAAATGTCTCCTCTTGCTGGTGGAGAGGGAAGAAAAGAAAGAGAGGGAGAGAGGAAGAGTTTATTTTAACACTTTTTCTGTCCTTGAGAGGTTTATTGTATTATCGTACATATGATCTCATATATTTACTAAATCAACATACACTGAAAACTTATTTCGGTAACACCATGAAGCCTTTTTAGGTAAAGCTGGCAGCAAGGTGAAAAGTAATTTCTCGGAAGACTCTGTTATTTCATAGTTTTCATGTCTGTCCTAAAATGTCAATGAAAACAAATAAATCCTATGAATGAGTACATGTTAATTGCTTTAGATAATAAAAATGGGAAAATGTGTTACATGGCAGGCTACCAGACAAGGTAACATATAATTATCTGATTGGACACACACACACACACACACACACACACACACACACACACAAACATAGCATATAATATGTAGCTCTCATGCAAATTGCTGTTGTGGTTGTGCTGGAACAGTAGATGAAAGCTACAAAGCAAAAGCAATTGGGAAATAAATACTACAATAAAGCATATTGTGTAAAAAAAAAACAATTTAAAAGTGCAAAATAATATAAAAATGCATCCCAAGAATTCCTATCATTTATAAAAACCCACAGCTGAAGACATCACCATGATAACTCAAAACACAACTCTTGCCACATTTCACTAATAGAAACATAGATACACAGCATGGAGGCACCATACCACGGAGACAGGCATTGTCTGTTTCGTATTTTATCTGAGGGAACTTAGCTCTTTTTAAATCACTTTTTTTTTCACAAAGAGTGTGAATACAGTCATATCACATATCAATATGAGTTGATCTCTGGAGAATACATAGATGACTTTGTAAGGTTCTGGAATCAAGGATGATTATTCTAAATCAGCACAACAGACGATAATAAAGGGTGCCTCAGAGGAGCTCCCCCAGGGCATTCTTTTGCTGTGTTTGAGTTAAGTGTTACACACCTACTGTGTTCTTATCTGTGCCCTGCCAACATCTGGTATGGGGGTATTCCACAGGTCATCCAGAGGACAAGGATATAAGAATTAAGGGTATATTATCTTGTGGATAATGAGATTTACATGTCATGTTTGGTCTTATTTTGATGGTCACAGTGAGAGTGGTATGCTGGTCTCAGTACTCCAGCCCTCTACCCCCAAAATAACATCTCACTTTGTGTTCTTAACAAAGACATTAAACACCAGTTGATCACTGAGGGAAAGATAGTGAAAACTTATTTGAGCTGTCTTTCAGCTGTGACATTCCCACACACTTTACCATTTATATATATCTACTCCTGTGCCATGCTACTACTGTGCTATTAGCTCATTGGAGATTGGATGATATTGAAGGTAATCTTATTATTTCATGGAGTCAGATAAATAGTGTTACTCTAATGCTCACCATCCTAATGCACTATTATTGTATCCCGTAAACACAGAACATGTGAATGCCTTCGTCCACTCTCAGTTCCGTCGTTGGTCTGAAAAAGTGGATCGTTATAATTTCTTTCAGAGTGTGTCACCAAAGCAGTGAGCCACAAGGTACCTGTAATAGGACATTTATCATCAAAGTTAGAAGCACTCTTCCCATTGGACCAAAACTTGTTACTTATATTTTCTAAGTTACACACTCCAGTGTGAAGATAGTGTGCTCTGCAGGAAGTGAAGTGCTGTGGCGTCCACAAAAATGTTTTCTGTGTGCATCCTAACAGCATGACGTTAGTCTCAAGACCATCCAGCATAACAGCACCCCCATAGGTCACAACCCAATGTGTCTTGCATCCTTTAACACACCCACACATACACACAAGCAAACTCATAAACACACATACACACAGTCCACATCCAGCGCTGTAACCTTTTCAATATTATAACTTTGCGCCCTGAAACTCATGTGGTCTTTTTCATTTTCTGTTTCTATTTCTCCATCATTTCTTTCAGGTGTTTACAAAACAGACTGCTGGATGTGGGATATATATCAGCACCACTGAGACCCATTTGAAGTAAACTGAAATTACTATTGCTCAGAGCGCTGTCACATTTAAAGCAAATAAAAACAAACACTGCTGGAAATGTTTCTGGTACACCCAGTTCCTGTAAATAGAGTTTCTTTCATGGAAAAGTTTATCCTTGTTGGATCCTGTTGCATTTATTATCAGAATGAATGAGTGAATGAATGAATGAATGAATGAATGAGTGAATGAAACAAATGAATAAATAAAAAGGCCCAAGAAGAGCATGTATAACACACTGTATTGTTATAGTGTGTGTGATGATGTGTGTAATTGACTTTAATCGTCCGTTTCATTTATTCACTTATGTATAGACAGAGAACTGCTTATTTTATTTAGGTTAAGCTAGTGTCCACAATATCAGCAGTGAAGTTCAAGTAGTCTGCCCCCTCTGTTTCACATGTATGTAGCCTTTCGTATTTGAAGACTTTAAACATTGGTTCTTAGATCCTTTATAATTCTAAATAAATTATAAGAATAAAATGGTAAGATCCATATGTGTGGTGTGAAAATTCAATGATAGACTCTGGGCAGTTTTCTAATGTACAAGCAGAGTTTGCTTTTGTGGATGAATGCATGATTAGTGCTTTATACATTGGTCACATGGCATTTTTATTGATTGGCTCATTCAACAGTGCACCAAAATAGAGATTAGACACATTTGACATAGACAAACATTTTGCTTCACTGACTTGGTAGAAGGCCATGTAGTGGTGTTGTTCTGTCTTTCTCAGCGTCTTCTCTCTCTTGTAATAGTCAACAGGGTGACTGAGAGCAGGAACCTGGCTGGTAGAGTGCTTCATAAAAGGGAGCTGGCTCAGCAAACAGGCTCCCTCCTTGAGTCGTAGTACTGCTCAAGTATTCATCCTAAGCAATATAATGCTTGTAGGGACTGTAGTTGACCCTCTGCCTTTGGGTTTGCTGGTGGAGAGCGGCAGGGTTAAGCTCTTTTAAGACCCATTTATTTACATTTGCCACTTTAGCACTGCCTAGCTGAAACACAACTTGTCTTGTGCTCTTTTTTCACAGACTGTCAAAGTACTATGAGCTATTACATCCACTGTATGAAAACAAATGGATGCCTGGGGAGGCTTGCAGTAACCACTGTAATAGTGGAACAGACCCACTGGGTTTCAGGATCCTTAGATGGATGGAGCCCCACATGTATGGAGCAGCCTGGGAAAGTTTGGCTGTGGGATGTGCATGTCCCTGGAAAGGGAGGGTTGTCATGTCATGCTGCCACAGTTCAGCATGGGCTCTGACTACCAGAGATTCAGGAACATTTGAAATAAACGTGAAAACAGAAAGAATGTACCCTTCAGTCTTGCTGTAAGGACAACCCTGTTTTGAAAGAATATTTTAACAATTCTTGCTGCCCCCCTTTATATGCTTACTCATATTCTTCTCTGAAATGTGGTTGGCCAGCAGCTGGCAGCCAGACTAATGGATACACTGCCTATGTTACATTACTGAGGCTAAGCAAGTGTGGATGAGAGACGACCTAGAAAACCTGAGTTGCTGCTGAAAGTGATGTTGGTGTGTGGCTGGAGCTTGACATTCTTCTCTCTGTCTGAAAATCAATCTGGATGCCCCAGTGCAGTCATAGTGAGTTTCTGCTTTAGGAGAAGCCGTCCTTCAGATGAGACTATCCTTATTCATTAGAGTTACATGATTTGTACCTATTATATAAAGTGTTACCCAGTGTTAAATAAACAGACTACCACCACAACATAATAATAAAGAAATGCATAAGAGAGAAGAAGTGCAGGATAGCATATATGTTATTACCTTTATAGGTTTCAGCAATCCTGTAAACATTAATGTATATTAAACAAATTACAATGACTGGGTGTAATTTCTCTTAATCGTTAATAGTAAAAGAACAGAAAGAAAAAATACAGGTTTAAAACAGTATTTAGATTGACAGACAGACAGACAGACAGACAGACAGACAGACAGACAGACAGACAGACAGACAGACAGACAGACAGACAGACAGACAGACAGACAGACAGACAGACAGACAGACAGACAGACAGACAGACAGACAGACAGACAGACAGACAGACACACACACACACACACACACACACACACACACACACACACACACATACATACATACATACATACATACATACATACATACATACATACATACATACATACATAGATACTTTATGTATCTCCAATAGGAAATTCAGTGTTGTAGCATCTGTTTAGATAGCACTGATCATTTAGTCAAGCTCTGGCCATAAGACAGTCATACAGTCTCTATACTGCTAGAGATAATGTAATGCATTCTACAAGGGGCCTTGAAGCAACATGCACACATTGTCAGTAAATTCCACAGCCAGACACCTTTGCCAGCAGACAGCTCCACTATTCTCCTATCCCACACACACGTGTGTGCGCACACACACACGTGCATGCGCACACACGCACACACACACACACACACAGACACACACACACATGCACCCATGCACACACACACACACGCACACGCACACTCAAACACACACACACACACACATACGCACACATCCACACACACACAATCATACAAACGTATACATGTACATGCCTAAATAATAACTTAAAACTGCACCAAAGTGCTTCAGTTGTTCTCCTATTCTGTGTTTGTGTGCTGATCTCTGAAGACACAAAACACTGATGCAGAGTTTAATCAGGTCCACCCTCAAAAATGTTGTCCAAATTATCGTAAATCGCAGCTGATTAGGTGCGATATGTGCTCGATCAGTGCCACATGACTAACTTTAAATTGGACTCTATTTCCACAGAGTCTATCAACCTTCACGAATCACCCCATTCATTCTCCCCCTTGCTCTCTATCGGGGGGATAAACGAGATGACTTCCTCAGTGAAGGTTCACTCAGCCACTATAGGGGTTGCCATGCAACGGATGAGGCACAGAGTTCGAAGAGTTTGTGGGCATAATAAAATTATTTCTGAAAGGGATAAAAGCTGGTTGATTCAGCAGCATCCAGACTGATTCATGAAACCACTCTTGTTAAAACACACCACTGTGTATGTGTGACTGCTGATCCTTACTGACTGAGACGTTCTGTTCAATTGTATGGCAGTGTTATCTATAGTGCAGAATGTACTGTTCAGACGTCCCAACCTGTAGAAGCTCATTTCAGGCACGTCAACAATGCACCATCCACTCATGCCCCCACCCCCCACCAGAGGTGTCAATCCCGGGTTCAGAAAGTAAAAACCCTGCCACGTTTTCCTTCCAACACAGGTGACTTCACCGAGTAGCTGATCTACCTGTCTTGTGTGCTCATTACGATCAGCTGATACAAAGCTGGTTGGGTCAAATTTGTGGCAGGGTTTTTACTTTCTGAACCCGGGATTGACACCTCTGCCCCCCACCCACCGATGGATGCGCTACAGGACATAAATATTGTTTGTCGCAAACTGAACAGCCTAATGCGAGGGACAGAGGTCATCTATTAGATCTGCAAAAATACTACATTGGACTGACACTTTCACCCCCCCCCCCACTCCCCCTGTTAATTGCTGAATCTGTCACTTGCCCTAACTAAAGAAATTTGCGAGAGTTGTGGGAGATTTCGTATTGTTTGCAGGCGTCCGGGACTTGCTTTTCAAATGCGGGAGACTTCTGGAGGTCGCAAGAGACTTGGGATATCTGACTCTTCCCTCTTTTATAACCGGGTCTGACTCTGCACATACAAAAACGCAGTGTCACGGTGTTCCTTTGGGCTTTCTGGCAGTGCTGTGTTTTTCCTTTGTTCACTGTTATTTTTCCCCTGATCACTTTATTAGTTTCAATGATTCACTCTGCACCCTGCGCTTGTTGCACTGCCACGTTAACCCTCCTTACCTGCTCGTCTCGTTTCCCTGTGTCTCCTTGATGATTAGCTGCACCTGCACTACCTCGTTTAGGCTCTTTTTGCTCCTTAGTTTCCCCACTACTTAAACCCTGACTTTTCACTCCCTCCCTGTCGGTTTGTCTGCTACCCACGGTGTGTTTCTCCATGGCAAGCGTAAAGACTACTGACTCCTGTTTTTGATCTCCTCTGTCTTGTTTTCTGTTCACCTGTCCGTTATAGCTGGTTTCTGTTCTCCGCCTGTCTGTTTCCCCAAGCCTTGTTCTTGTTACTTGTAGTTTGTGCCTGTGCCCTGTCTCTCGTCCTGTTTTGTCAGTCCTCCCTCCAGTGTTTCCCTGTACCCTCCTCCGACTGATTCCTGGCTTCGACTCGGACTGCTTCCCGACCACGCTTCTGTCTCCTGCCCACGGTTACGACTCGGACCGCTGCCCTGACTACGCCTCTGTCTCCTGCCCACGGCTACTGACCCGGCTCGCCCCCGACCACGCTTCAGTCTCCAGCCCTCGGCTACCGACCTGGCTCGCCCCCAACGATTCTACTACCGCCAGCTCAGTCGGTAGAGCTTGTGACTGAACCTCCTTAATAAAGGTCTTTTTGGGTTGCGCTTCGCTATTGGGTCCGTTCTCCTGCCCCTGTCTGTCTCCTGGTGCCTGTACCGTGACACGTAGAGTCACCCTTGACCCCATGCATGGGCAACTTCATTCTTAAACTCAACCTTAGAGAATAATAGGATGAACAGCCAGCCAGAGTTATGGCCATTGCTTTTAAAATGTGTTCTCATTTGCGAAGAGGTGCCCATGTCCAGCCACGTACACCACAGTTGTAATGTAAAGCCAATACACACAACCTCCTTCAGCAGGCAGTTTATTGTGACACTATAGTCAATAGCTATGCAAACCTATCTGAAAGTCATGGTACAGTTATACATAACCACCGAGGAGCCTCTGATTACTGGAACCAGATGAATAAAGAACAGTTATAAGAATTGAATACGTCATTGTCAAAGTAGTCAGAAAAAAAAATCCACTTACTGTAAATGTAATTCTATAGTGAGTAATGAATGTGTGTGTGTGTGTGTGTGCACATTAACATATTCAAACATGGCTAAATTAATGTACAACATGTCCTAATGGATTTTGATTAGTGATAACAAATGACATAACTCAATGACTCAGCTTAGATCACCAAGTGTTGAGCACCACTGCACTTTGTGTGTATGTGTGTGCACGTGCGTGTGTGTGTGTGCGTGCGTGTGCGTGCGTGTGTGTGCGCATGTGTACGCATGTGTAAGGAGAATCTATGTGGCAATGCTGGCCTAATGAACCCAGCCTGCTGTGTATTAGACCACGTGTTCACCGAGGTATGTTAGGCTGTCATACTCTATTTCCTGTTCTGTGGGTAGAACTGACTTGCTTTTGTCAGGGAGTCTTTCGGGGGACGACCCTTGAGAGGACTCACGCTGTCTGTCTGACAGGCCAATGGAATAATACAGGCAGATGGGATCAAAGGGTCGTGCTGGGCTCAGCCTTCCTGCCCGGGTACTGTTAAAGATTGATTGAAATTTTAAATGGATATTTTTAAGGATATAGAAGACCTACAGAAAAGATGTGGTTTTTTTTTGTCTATTCTAGGTAAATGTTCAGGGCCGGTGCTAGCCAATTTGATGCCCTAAGCATGTTATAGTTAGCCTGCCTTTTTGAAATGCTAGATTTTCATTGGTCCCAGTTTCTCTGTTAATGTAGAAACGGTGTTGAATGGGAGCTTGGCCAGACTGACTGCAAGCGAAATTCAAATGCAGCGGCACAGGAAGTATGGGCGTGCCCTAAGCAGGTTATAGTAGCGCCGCCGTCCCTGGTTATGAGGCGTGATGTGTGCAATGTTACAGACAATCACAGCAGAGCACAACAGAGTTTAGTTTGGTCTGGGGAGACATCCAGGGGCGAATCTAGACCATTTTTAGGGGTGCCAAGGCACCCCCGTGAAACTGCTCGGCACCCCCTGGCTCAGTGCAAAATGAATAATATATTATATATAATAATAGTGGTGTGTGATAAGCACTGGGGGCCGGGCACCCCTAAAGACCAGATGCTAAAATCGCCCCTGGGGAGACATCTACAAAGAATTGCAGTCATGTCTCATAAAAGACAATTCATCATAGCATGACCACTTTTTAATCACTGCTTTTACCTTCTTAAGTACGCCTACAGTAAAAGGCCTTTTTAATCACAACTGTGTGCCAACACTGGCGGTTGTGCTTTTCTCTTAGAGGTGTAGATGAGGTTTTTATTTTATAAATTTCATGGGTCTGACACAGGCATTATGAAAAATTAACTTACCTCTCAAGGAATTCTTTCATTCACCTCTTCTATTATTTCTTTTATGTTTGACGTTTCCTGTCTTCCATGAAAGTGAAATTTAAGATATGAGCATCAAAGGGTTGATTTTAGTCGACAGTTTTTAACCTGCATAGAGAGAAAAAGAGAGAGAGAGAGAGAGAGAGAGAGAGAGAGAGAGAGAGAAGAACAGAAAGAAAGAGAGAGAGAAAGACAGAAAGCGAGAGAGAGATTTAGAGTGCATGAGCGAGAGTGAATAGTAATTACTGATCCAACAAGAGGTTTGAAATATGGAAATATACCAGATTACTACATCAAGTTACTCCAGTGTTTAAAGGAAAAGGCAATAGATTTATATCAGTAGCTAGAGGCAAAACACGACACGACTGAAATAAAGGGGTCAAAACTATAGGTGTCTGAGGTCAGCAAAGCCTGGCCAACGCTGAAGTGTACTTAGAAGCATAAATACTCCCATGACGTTTCCACCAAACAAAAAGAAATTTTCTTTGCAGAGATTTGCTCACCATACATTTACTGAATCCCCCCCCACACACACACATACACACTCACACAGACAATGACTGACCAACACATGTTGTACTTGTGGACATCAAAAGAGATCTTGTTTTACAAAAAACCTTCACACATTCATCAAAATGTTTGCAAACTGTGAGGTATGCTCCACCAACATGTTATTATTATGTAAGTGAGGTAAAACTGCCATGCATGAGAATGAAAGGCCGACATCACAACAGTTCTTTGCATTCAGACTCTGAACTTGGTAGCTGACAAAGAATTGCAAACATCGCCTACGCCTTTAGTCTGCTGCACCAGTATTGCAAGAGCCTTGCAGACAACCTCCAGCACATTGTTGAATGCTCACAAGCCCAATGGAACAATCAGTGTCGTGATAGGGTATTTATTTTGAAAATGTTCACATCATAATTAAAAAAAAACACAATGAAGTTAAAAAAAACAACACATACAGTGTCTTTTGGAGTACGCATTGAGAAAATAAATGAAAACACCTCTCCTCTATCAAGTTTGATAGTTATATACCTAATAAGCAAAGAAAGCTTCATCTTCAAAAAAGTTTGTAATGTATTTTTCATACAGATGATGTAGCTTAAGAGCACCCTAGGAGCAATCACACATTTTGTTAGAGGGACCTCTGACATGGAAATGGCAAGTCATGCCACTGGTGAATTCGTTAAGACTTAAGCAGCTGAAGTTAAAGTTAAAGTATTAAGTGTTTTAAGTGCAAGACCAGTGTGTTTATTTCCTTTTGGTCAAGATATATATATATCTACTATATGTATGTTTAAACATACATATGAAACAGCCAGTAAAAAGAACTTTGCTTGTTGTCATTTCCTGGAGGCAGCTACAGCTACACACAGCTTTTAAGCAGAGGTGTCAATCCCGGGATCAGAAAGTAAAAAACCCTGCCACGTTTTCCTTCTAAAACAGGTGACTTCACAGAGTAGCTGATCTACCTTTCTTGAGTGCTCATTACGATCAGCTGATTCACAGCTAGTTGGATCACATTTGTGGCAGGCAGGTTTTTTTTTCTACTTTCTGAACCTGGAATTGACACCTCTGCTTCTAAGTCACTAGAGTGAGATACAGCCCTAGACATGTGTGCTAAGCTGGTGGCATGCCATTACATGATTTGTGTCCTCAGCTTATTCTGATGAGCACCAGAGCAGATGGTGATGACAACTGTGTTAAGCTGATTTAAGAGATTTTAAAAGACTTTCTAAAGGGTGTGTTTGGCATTTCTGTGACATCTGGCCTTGAGGGCAGGGACTTGGATACAGATTTGGAGTGATTTATTTTTTGATTCTTTATGGTAACACTTTATTTTATGATTCTTTTCCTCACATTCAGGTCCTTTCGGTTTCACATTCCTGAGAGGGATGTTTCTGTTGAGCCCTGTTTTTTCTGTATTCTATCCAGTATTGTCCAGAGCATGTTTATGGGATCCGTTTAGTGAGAAATATGTTAAGGAGTACACCACAACTGTCAAAGAAATAAAAAGCCATTTGTAAATGCAACGCTGCAAATGTGCTTTGCAAATATGGTACACTTATTTGCACCATTTTGAACAGTATCAGTATTCATTTGATGATTTCATTTTTACAGTAATATCCAATCAACAATCAAATGATAACAGAGGTGATGGTGGCTCAGGAGGTTAAGGGCAATCTGATTAGATCCCAGCTTCTCTGGCTGGGCTAACATGTTCTTGACCAGACACTGACAGACACCCCATGCTCTCCCAGTGTGCTGGTTGGCACTTGGTTTGGTAGCCTTTCGTCCTCAGTGTATGACTGTGTGTGCGAATGGGTGAAAGTGAGGCATGAAATTGCAGAGTGCTTTTAGTCACTTAGTGATTAGTGTGAAGAACAGCTATATATGCAGCTTGTACTGTATAATATAACCACAAAATAGTATAAACACGGTTTTAATTGCCACTGTGCCTTTGCGCTCAGTCCTAAGTGGCCCAGTCTTCTTAAAGCCATTTGGTTTAAATTCAGCAATACAGCACTGTATTACAATTTACCTTTTTACTCTTTTTTTACTCAAATTGTTAAAGTTCTTTGACCTAAATGGCTATAAAATAAATCATCGTAATTATTGTAATGACAGTTGAGATTAGCGACAGTGTATCTTTTACGAAGAGCTTAGTTTACAACTGTGGCAATCAACACATCGCACGCTTCTGCCTTATTTTTTCACACCCTGGCAACACTTTATAACCGTCTGATGACAGGCAATTTGTCGTTAAAGATTCCTGACTGTGGAAGGGAAATGGAAGGTTGGTAAGTGCATGGGTTGCCTTGAGTCTAAAAAAACCACATACTAATTAGGGTTTTAAAAGATGATGAGACTGATAAACATGACAAGACTATTTCAGTTATCTTACAATTGAAGACACATGGCTGTTCAACAAGCACACGCACACACATACACACACACACACACATGCACACACACATGCACACACACACACACAGGTTGGAGGTTATTACCCCCCAACTAACCCCACATGGCCATGGGTGTACTGGTCGTGTACTGGTCGTGTACTGGTGTATCAGTTCATGTCCTCATCATGTCCGACACTTTGGAACACATTCCTTAGATTTACTAGTCAGCTAGTAAATAGCCATTCGACAATTAAAAGGTAAACTAAAATGTGATTTAGTTTAAAGAGGCATCCTGTTTGGAGAAGAAATAATTGGAGATTTATTGACTTATTTATTGATTTATTGATTAATTCATTTACTTAATAAGCTTCACCTGTGTTGCTGTGGGAGCAAGGAAGTTGTAGGTTACAAAATACTTAAGAGATATTTGCATGACACAACACCATAAAAACATGAACTGAATTACACAGTAGGGATTCTTTATCCTCTTTTATCCAGAGGACCTACCTTCTGTGCTGTGTGTGTGTGTGTGTGTGTGTGTGTGTGTGTGTGTGTGTGTGTGTGTGTGTGTGTGTGTGTGTGTGATCATTATCCTGGACATCCTCACATTTCTTTATAATGATGCCCAAGCCAGATAAGACTATTTCAGTTATCCTTCCCTTAAGACACATGGCACACACAACTACACACACACACACACACACACACACACACACACACACACACACACACACACACACACACACACACACACACACAGCTTATAGGCACCACCTTTACATTCACTGGAGCAGAGGAAAAGGTTTGACATAGACTACAGGTAATGAGCAGATGTGTTGACTTGATGTGTATGTGATAGCCTGAGGAGGCACAGCACTGCTTATTGTTAGCTGCTATCTCCTGACAAACATTCATAAAGGTCATGACAGACACCCTCATAACAATCACTCACATACTGTATTTGCCAGACAGGGGCAGTACCCAAATTAGTAACTGGCAGCGGTGTAAGGCGAAAATGGCAAACCCTTTGAGACCAGTTACACAACCCGTCACGATGCGGTTACGTAATGTTTCTGGTTAGCTGTGTCATTCAGATTGGAATAGAAAGCCACAAAATCTGTCTGAATACCACATCCCCAGCCTTGAAGGTGCACGACAGGACCACAATTAGAACACCCATCACTGTAGACATATAGAAGATGGCTGGTATTTCATAGCGGATGGAGAGTTAAGGACACCTTGACCGACTCTGCTCCGGTCTGGAGTTGATTCCACTGACTGTTCTAAGCTTTATATGGGAATAATAACACACCATGGAGTTGGTAAAAGGGAAATAGGGTTGTTTGGAGGATAACCCTGATGACATTTGAGGCTTTCCTGAGATATCACCCCACGTGGTTTCATATCTAGTCCCTGTTTCAACCTGTTATCTCCCACATTAAGGGGAACCAGAGAGAGACAGAGAAAATGAATGAAATAGTGGAAATGTCACCAGGGCTGTAAGAAGCGGATATGCGGGTAGAATAATGAATGCACAAGGTACAAAGACCTTAGCAATTAATAATGTCCAATCATTGCAGGCCTCCAATGTCCTCATATCTAGTTCGGATTTGAACCCATTCGGCTCTTGGTTGTATCAATTAAATTCCACACATGCTAAAATGCAGTCGGAATCCTGTTCTTACTTTTTGTGACTTTCAAATTAGTGTGGGCCTTCTATAGGTATCATAAAAAAATGTTGAGTTAGGAATACTGACTTGTTTTTACCTGAGTCAGGGTTTTATGGTGGAATTTCAGGCCCACTGGGCCAGGCTGTGCCAAGCTCATAAGCGAGTCTACAGGCTGAATAGACCCAAACACTTTGGAGCCACCCTCAGACAAGGACATCCAAACACACAGAATGACATTGAAAATAATGTCTCTTTTCAGACTGTCTCTCTTTTCATTATCATTTAGCACTTCATATAATGTGTCTGGATTTCTAAAAAATTAAGGTGTGTGAAAGGGATGGAACAGTTAAAAGACTACTAAAGCGAATAGACTGTGACATTAGAAAATGACACAGTTTTAAGTGCATAGGATCCCTGAAAGGGTATTTTTCCTCCATTTGATCAAGAGTCCACTTCATTTCCTCTCCCGGTCTGGCTCTGCCTCTCAATCATTCAGTCTATCGACTTTACCTCAGGGCAAATTTACACACACACACACACACACACACACACACACACACACACACACACAGGCTGTGACTGTGCTAGTTGTGAAATGTGCACAGTTATGTGCATAGAGTTTTACAAATAATTCCAACTGTCAGTTTGTACCATTGGTATTTTTACAACTGTAATTCCTGTGCTAATAGATTTAGTGTTTTAAACTACTTAGACAATTTTTAACTACACTTCTCTACACATGCACAGATTTGTTTCACTCAAGCACACAAACATTTAGTAGATGAATTTGGAATCCATTTTGTTCCATTACAGCCCAATTACCTATTTAATGAAATAATAATCAACTAAGCCCCTAGAAATAATCAGACAATTATCCCTACCAAAGAGACCTTCTGTAGTATCTCCTCCACTTCAAGGTAGGTTTTAGTTTAACCACCTACAAATAGTGCATGTAATATATTGAATGAATCAGTCTGATTATTTTACTGCCCCCTCAAGGCATGGCCACTTTTATCATTTACATTTTCCATTACATGAATTCTTAATGATACATCAGAATGTGTGCATAAGACAATGACCCCAATTTAAACTGTCAGGAACTTCATTGTTACCATGACGAACATAATTGCTCTCACCATTCAGCTTCTGTCTTGAGGTCTTGTCAGTCGGCACTGTATGTTTAATATTCTGATGTTAGTACATTAGACAACTTTTTGTGCAGGGATTATTTCATTACTATTATGGTAATGTAGTACAAAGAGGTTTGTCTGTGTTGTGAGACCTCCACTACTAGGCCATGAGCCAGGACCCAAAAATGGACCCCCCGCAATCTAATGGGTGGGCAATTTCTAATCTGTTTTTTTGACTTCTTGGACATCTTAAGTAAACATTTTGGCATGATAACCATTGCAAACAGGTAGCTTAGTGGTAGTTATCATGCGTTGAAATGGTGTACCAGTAAAATGGAAACGTAAAACCTATGCATTGTGGTTCTTTGTTATTATGCAGTTTGGTGACCACACAGGGTCCTTAAATTACCTCAGGGATGTTTTCCCTTCCATCAAGACCCTACAGGGGTTGTTAGACCACACTAATAGGCCTAATAGAATCACCTCAGCAATAGGTGAATGACAAAATGTAATAAAAATGAGAACATATGAAATCCGTTTTTTTTTTTTTTACTTTTCCTGCAACAAGAAGAACAAACATCATGAACAAATACACATTAGCATGTGATAACAATACACATTAACATGTGATAACCATACACATTAACATGGCATGATAACCATTGCAAACAGGTAGCTTAGTGGTATTGAAATGGTGGACCAGTAAAATGGAAACGTGAAAACTATGTATTGTGGTTCTTTATTATTATGCAGTTCGGTGACCACACAGGGTGCTTAAATTACCTAAGGAATGTTTTCCCTTCCATAAAGACCCTACAGGGGTTGTTAGACCACACTAATAGGCCTGGGGTGCGTTTCCCAAAACCGTCGTTGCTAACTTCCTTAGCAACTTCGTAGGTTTGAACGATGGACTAACGACACTACTGTTTCCCAACAGCATCGTTCGAACGACACAACAAAACGGATGTTTACAACAACATTAGTCCGATGGATCGTTCAACGACGCAGGTGTTTCCCAACAGCAAAGTCTGGACGATCCATCGGAAGTTCCATCGTTAAACTGCTTAGTTCGAACGATTAGCTTGGACCTGTCGTTAGACCATTGTTTATGTCGGTTTCTGTACACGTGACGTCTTGCTCGTCACCTTTGGCCGTCTTGGGTCAGATTAGGCACCATTCAATGCTTTACCGCCACCCACTGCATGAATGGTTTTACTTTAATTCACTTCATTTTCATCCTGGCACTTGCCAGGTCATGTAAAAAGACGATAGAAAATTCACCCCACAACACACCAAAAGTTGTTGCAAGATGTTGTTGGATTATTAAAGTTATTGGCTGATTTGACAGGTCGTTTTTAATACTGTGATGTAGAGTATGATCGCGGTTCACAGATGCACAATCAAGGCCATTCCACGTGTTTCAAATTGATTACGATTTAGCAGGATTCGAACCCGTATCTCTCCGAAAAAGTAAGAAGGTCTACATAGTGGGCTGACAGGCTAACCACTCAACCATCATATTACATAAGTAACCGGTGGCCTTGATTATATTTATATGCACACCTATGTAGGGTAGCATAAATGAAATATACGATTATATCATTACAAACGTATACAGTTTACAAACGTATTCAGTCACTGCTTTTTAATGAGTAAGGGACATGATTGTGTTGGGGAACATTTTCCTAAGTTGCTGAAGTTGTCACAGCCTACATACCGGCTGAATTTGAATAAGGCTACGTTTTTATTGCTTACTGTCGTGGTGTCGTTTCTGCCTCCCCGCAACGAATGCATCCGAATACTCTCCGAGCACTTCCGACACATCTGGATACTTTGCAGTTTCAACGACGGAAGTCTAAACTAACATAGTTCAGACTTACGTTGTACGTAGGTAGTTGGAGAGTTTCGGGAAACGGTCGGAATCTGACTGTTGTGTCGTTTGAACCTACTACGGACAACGGTGGTTCAAATGCTAACATCCGTCGTTGTTTGGGAAACGCACCCCTGATCTGTTGTTTAGGACTAGGTGTTGATATCCCAGTAGATACCTAAGGCACCGATGAGACACTGTGGCCATCAAGTGAGTGATGGCATCCTTTGGGTTCTCAAGTGGGTGCCCTCCTTCTTGGGTGTTTTGCTGATAGGCCCACGACACCTCCAGAGGGTTCAGCAGTGAATCCCAGCGTCCCAGGTTCACTTCCATCAACCACCACACACTTGGAGCCCCAGGTCAGGTCTTTCCTCCTGCTCCACAGCCACTGGCTCCCTTTCTCAGCAGCCTCGGAAAGATCCTTGATTTCCCTGAGTAGCCTAGATGTTGAGGTGGCTATGAATCCCCTGCAGCCTACTTCCACCGGGCGTACCCTCACATTCCAGCCTTATTGTTGGTTGCCGTCTGCTGCGAGATCGGTGTATCTCAGCTTCTTCCGCTCGTAGGCTTCCTCTACTGCACCCTCCCATGGTATCGTGAGCTCAATGATGTACACGACCTTGAGTGAGGAAGACCACAAAACAAGGTCTGGGCAAAGGTTGGTGGATATGATTTCCGGTGGAAAGCACAGCTTTTTGTCCAGGTCTGCCAGCCTTTTCCAGTCCTGTGCTCTATCCAGCGACCCAATGTCAGCCCTGCTGGTGATGGTGAAGCTGGCTTGACCCTCCCGGACAAAGAGTGCTGGCTGCCGGTGGGATGGCGGTGGGCGAAGTGCATTTGCGCTCACCCACTGGCATTCCAGCACTACCGCAAGACATCTTAGCACCTGGTTGTGTCGCCAGGTGTAGCGACCTTGAGTGAGGCTAGTCTTGCAGCCCACTAAGATGTGCTTTAGTGTTGCTGGGCTTGGGCACAAGGCACATGTGGGGTCGTCGCCATACCATTGGCTTAGGTTTGCGAGGGAAAGTAAAACATCATATGCAGCCCTGATGGTGAAGCTTGCCCTGAATGCCTCCATCTCCTCTCTTTCCAAGAGAGACTCTTCTCTACCCCTTTCCACGCCATCCACTGCCCTTGCTTTGCCTGTGCCACGGCTTGGGTGCGCCTTGCTGCTTCCTCTTCCCGACGTACCTCTTGGACCACCAGCTTGCGTCTCTGAGCTGGATTGGCCTTGCTCCAAGTCGGTCTGCTAGTACCAAGGCCAAGACCGCTCCTCCCCTCCTGAACATGTCCCACGATGTCACGGTGTGGGAGTGCTGCCTTTGCCTGCTCTGTTGCAGCCAGCGGGGTCCACTTCCTTCCGGTGGCCAGGATGGGTGCTGCTTGGGCCACAAATGGGTCATAGGAGTCTTGGAGAGTGACCTTGGCGCACTTGTATTTCTCTACCAGGCTGGTGATGGAAAGTTCCAGCATGCCTCTGCCATAAAGCCCAATGCTACTGAGGCACCTGGGAAGGCCAAGTCAAGTCAAGTCAAGTCAAATGTATTTGTATAGCGCATTTCATACATAAATTATTATTATTAGTTTTTATAGTTTCAGCCAGCAAACAAAGCAAAATCAGTTTGGGGTGATGCAAACTGGATGCAAATTGCCTAGCAAATTTCCGAAGGGCAAAGCTAGCTAGCAAGCAAGCAAGCAGGGGCACAATAATGATTTAAAATTATGGGAATGTTATTATTATTATTATTGTTTATTATTATTATTATTATTGTTGTTGTTGTTGTTATTATTATGTATTATTATTTATTAGTGTTTATAATTTCAGCCAGCAAACATAGCAAAATTAGTTTGGGGGTATGCAAACTGGATGACCACAGCGAATTTCCGAAGGGCAAAGCTAGCAAGCAAGCTAGGTCACAATAATGAATAAAAATTATGGGCAATTTATTATTTTTATTTTATTATTATTATTATTTATTTATTTTTTTATATTAGCTTTTATAATTTCAACCAGAAAACATATAAAATTAGCTTGGGGTGATGCAAACTGTATGACCGACCACAGCGAATTTCCGTTGCTAACTAGGCAACCCGATGGAATTTCAGATGTTAAAAGTCAGTTATCTTTTAGGTAATGACCTATGGCATGGTTCAGTGAAAAACAAGGATCTTATTTTCTTCAAGAAATTGCAGAAGAGCCAGAGTTGTTCTGTGATTAGCTAAATCAAAATTCAAAGTCAATGTCTGTGGCCTGTATGGTTCACAAAAGAGATATGTCAACTGTAATGTTAAATTCGATTTCCCTCCTTGCTCACTCTGCACCAGTAGTTTGTGCCAATTCCTCTTGGTTAATAACAACTTATATACAGTACAGGGACTTAAAAAAACTGTAACAGAGATATTAATCATCAGTAGAAGTACCTAAATTGCTATATGTGCAACATCATCCATTGCCGTGTGGAATGCATATGGTTCAAATAAGAAATGCATGACAAATATGATAAAGCTACTGCTCTGCCAAGGTTATCATACCATTCCATAATCTGGACATATATAGCAATAATAAAATACCAACAAGAATTTGCCCACCCTTTTGATTGCGAACGGTGGTCTGGCTCATGGCCTATACAGTGTACTACGGTGTAGTAGAGGAGAAACATCAAAGCTGTCTCCAGTCTCTAAATTCTAACATGTTTTTGTACATTCCTGTCACATTTGGTATCTGGTGAAAGCAACCTCAACAATAAGGATGCCTATTGCAGCAGCCAGCACATCTATTGCCAAAAGGACACGTCACTTCTTTGTCAGTATATTTACATGGGCTTACTGTTGCTGCTTGGGCTTGGATTAAAATCCTTCATACTTGCCTTAAACGTGATGGTAAAGCACTACCCTTATTCTTTTTAGTTGTCAGGTAAACATCTAATGTCTCTCCCTTCGCTCAACAGTGAGCTATCAGTCTAAACCAAATTCTATTTGTGCTAGTTATTTTATTGTAATTTATGTCATTTTTTTTTTATTTGGCTCAATGTTATGAACCATTTGAATAAAAAAAGCATCTGCTTACTATGTAAATAAATGCCTAAATAATAACTTAACTACATATGAGTGCGAGATACAAGGGCAAAATGATTAGCAATTACCATGGAAACAGACTAGCGTCAGCAGTGCCCACCACAGGATGCAAACATGTTCCCTTCTTCATTAAGTCAGCAAAAAAAGGGGGGGAAAAGACACATGAACTGTATGTTGAGCAGAACAGTGTTTCATTAAATCCTTCGCTGTAGGTAGGGGTCTCTGAAGATGGCAGCCCTACATGAGATTTCAGTTCATTCTCCACACACAGCAGACAATACAGCTGCATAATTGGCCTTAAGGTTCGACTGTCATTGAAAGCGCAATAATGTGCCCTGCAATTACCAAGGAACTACGTGCACATGTGCACACACATGCAAAGGGCGAGATGATAGGCACTTCATCATCTTAGATTAGTGGTATACCTATAAACAGAGAGGGAGAGAGCAAGACAAAGAGAGGAAGAGAGAGATAAGCACACATAACCATAAACACACACACACACACACACACACACACACACACACACACACACACACACACGCACAACAATGCTGTATAGGCCTAAATTGCTCTAAAAGCTTACACTTATAAACCCTCTGTACTTAAAGTAATGGTATCCACAAAATGAACAAAACAAGAAAATACAGCACTGGGTAACAAGGTTGTCAACTCTACCCTGCACCCTAATGTGTTATTTGTTATGTGGCAGGGTCATTACAGCAACTCAGAGCAAAAGCTAAAATTCTGAGAAAATCATAGCAAATATGGTAATGGTAGTACAACACTGCCAAAACACTGGACACTGACCGTCTTGATCTAAAAGCTGTGATGACACCTCTGTATGATATGTCTCTGACTTTTTATAACAGATTTTACATCTGTCTTATATTATGGGGCTAAAATTGTCCCTTCAAATATACTCATAACTTACACAGGGGTGCTCATGTGAGTTTAATGTAGCATGCTAAATAATGGATTCAGTTGAGTCTTTGTTGTTAATCTTTATTTATCGCTCATCTTCTTTTCTATGTCTCTATCGTTTTAGTATCCTGTCAACATCAAAATATAAACAGGGCACAAAACACCTCTCTAACACTAAGCGCAAAATGGATTCTTACATGGAATGTGTGACCAGACTAGATTTGTTCTCATTCTAAGGCCAACTGTTCTCCCCAATTACTTAGTGACAGACAAGCCAGGAACAGTTGATGAATCAATGACCCTACTGACTCACCTGATACCAGCGTAACCAGACGGCGTGGTTCATCCATTTGTGGCACCCATTTGGCACTCTCAGGGAGCTCTTACCCCTTGCAGTGCCCCTGGGCAAACAAGCGGGATGATTCAATGAAGGGAGGTCACCCCAAATCAGGAGGCATTGCGATTGTGAAGAACTACCAGGATGGGGTCTCCATCAGGCAGCCGATAGACATGGTGGTAATGAAAGTGGACATGTTGAGTGAAGCTGGGAGAGGTCAAGGAGAGCCAAGTGTGTTTACTGTGTAAAGAATAGACCCAGACATAAAGCTTGGAGACCAGCAGTGATATCCATGGAATGTTTTTTGGCAGGGTTTCAGGGTGAAATGAAAGCTGCCAATGTAAAGAAAGAAGGTATTGTGTAAAATTCACGTTATTTGTTTTTAAACATTGCTGCTTAGACTTCTTGTAAGATCCCAATGACTAATATTACCTGCAAGGAAACAATGCCCACAGTCATGATACATTCATTGTCTTGTTGACTGTGACAATAAAAAGTAACAGAAACATATTCCCAATGAAATCTGCTGTGTCATCTAAGAGCAGACAGATGATATATTTAAAGTCGTGTATATTCTAATATTAGAAGAGCTAGGCAGCCTACTGCTTTTTCTGCTTGGAAAAT
>CM059285.1:22511757-22591757 GCA_030347295.1 Setipinna tenuifilis
ACTGACAGGTTGAGGACCTTTTTGATGACACACAGAGGATTTTTTTTAGATACGCACCCACCTTTCTCCAGAAGGCTGGAATGTGACTCCAAGCATCCCATGAGCATGATCCTATGCCTACTACAGATTTCCAGATGTATTGATGCACTGCAAACTATGGTTTGTGTCCAGTTGCTGCACTTCATTCAATGATCTGACTGGAAGGGAGTCCATGCAAGGCCTCTGTGCTACTTAGTTTAGTTTCTTTATTTAAAAGGACAATGTGCACTTACATTAACTGTTTGCAATAAACACAGAGATAGGCACACCATATTTAGCTACAAGCTCCATTCCATCTGTAGTCGATTGTTAGTGCATAATAGGTTGGATGTAATTGGAGACCAAATTGGGAGAAAGGGGGATAAAATCTGATACAAATGTGGGAACATAGGGCTGTGGCAACATAGGCACCACCCCCCCCCCCCTCCCATTCAATGCCCAGACATGCCCCTACTTCACCTTTACTGACTGTTCAAAGACTGCATCATCATACTCTTATATTGTTAGCAAGACATTACACAAGTAGTAGCCTACAGCAGCACTGGTGCTCAGAGCAAGACAGAGAAGCTGGGATGACCTCTGCGTGCGTAGACAATCAAACAGTCGCAAGAATAAATGGCCAAAGACATGCGACGCTGTGTGGACTGAATACAGAATTACGGTATTACTGCAAATATGCATTATGTAGATAAGTATTTTTTTATGTTGCCTAAAAAAAAATAATTAATTCAAATTTCCATACCGGGGCACCCGAACATCAATACAGGGGCACGTGCCCCGGTAAAATACCTCTAGGAACGCCCCTGCAATCAAAGCAGTGGACTTGTCATTGTCAATGTAACAATTATCCCCATTGTATCCCCAGTCCCTCTTTACACATGAAGAGGGTATGAGACCACAGACCTGCCTCAGTTTCCCATTTTCGCCAAATACACGTTTTCAGTCCCATGGGAGTGATGTTTTGCATTCAAATGAAACCTGATGTGAGGCACAGCAGTACACTGCATTCCAGGCATGCTCATCTACACGTGTTGGCACTGTGTGCACCACACATCTATTATGGTACAGAGTGTTCACAGAGTGCACCACACCACACACCTATTATGGTACAGAGTGTTCCCGCCAAGGCAAGTGCCATCAGATACAAGCGGCAGATTAACTTTGAAATCAGAACTCACATGGCCTCACATACAGTACAGACACACACACACACACACACACACACACACACACACACATGCGCGCGCGCACACACACACACACACAAACACACACAAACAAACAAACACCAAACATCACTCAGACATGAGAAACTGCGTGCAGCCATGTAATTTATGTCAATCTCTCATCCAATTGCAGTCCCCACAAGCTTTCAAAAGAATCAGGAGTTTATAAAGTCAAGGTTTTCAGACCAATGCTGTGCTTCAACCTGTTGCCGTGTGAAGGCTTGTCACCTGCAATTACAGTCCATTTCAGTTCTGTGTCACTTAGCAGTGAAATGGAGGTAAGCCCATTGTGACAAGCCCAGCATGTTTACATAACTGTGTTTGTATGCATTATTCTGCAAAGGCCTTTGTTTGAAGGTTCTCTTTTGTATTAGCATGGTGCATGCTGTTATGTCGTTGGATTTCATGTCTTTAAAAAAGGCAGGAAGCTTTTAAATGAGAATACATATTCAAATTCATTTTAGTGCTTTCGAGAGATCCGATCATGGGCATTGTGTCCATAAAAGCCTTGTAAGCAACTGTAAAGGTCTTCCTGTTCAACAGCAGAGCTATGTATTTAATTGAAAAAAACATGCATTGATAGTTTTTTTTGGGTATAGAAGCAGAGGCTAGTCAAACCAGTAGGGCTATATCCCTTTTTTACACAGCAGGATGTCTGTGGCCTTAAGTGCAAATGTCTGCCTCCACGCCTACCCGTTATCATCATCATCATCACTCCTCTGCCTCCTTCTCAAGTAAATCCAATTTCAACTGTGACTCTTCATGCTTTAAGAACACTAGCTGAACTGCAAGGGTTTTAACATCTGTGGTATATTTTAGATGAAGGTCAAAGGTGATTATCATGGCTAGTCTTAGAGCAAAGTAGTGGGCAGAGCAGTATATGTAACATTAAGCACATAAAGGCCTTACCAGGGGCGAGCACAAAACTCGCTCTCGTCTACATACAGAACAACACGTACTCACAGCACAGACAAAATACATCAAACTAATGGATGATGTAATGTATACAAATGCCTCTCTGGCATGTACTCGGAGTCATATATGTGGGGGGAATGTCGCCTTATAAGGTCCGAATCTAAAGCATAAGCCTCGAATAAAAAGGCTATGCCTAAAGCAAAGAGTTTGAGAACTTCGGATGGTCAGGTGTGAGGAAGATTCTCCCAAGATCGTTGGCCAACAATCTTGCTACTCTTGGGGCAGTAACTCTGGCGACGTTCACCTCCGGTTTTGCATGTATTCTGTGCACGGAGTGTGAAATAAAATCCTGTAAGTTTTCTCACTTAGATGTGTTGTCATGTCTATTTCATTTAAGTGTTTGATTAATTTGAGTAAAAAGACGTCGAAGAAGAATTTCCATGACACATGTTCAAACACACTCAAAGCTACTTTGCCTGTCATGTGGCACTCTCTGGCTGGCTTAACAACACCCCCCTTGTATTTTGACCTTTATCGATCAGCCTTCAACATGGGCCAGCCTTCATCCCCTACCCTCTGCCACCAAAGGCAGAAAATCATGCATTGTTCATGCACCACGGTACAGCACAGCTCCACTGGACCAAACCATACTCAGAATTGAGAATTTCAGTACTGGAGTATCATGTGTGATGGCCAGAACCTGCACACAATTAAAGCAGGATGGCAGGATATGACAGCAATACATCAACAACTGGTGACAACAGTTCATAATTACCTGCCAGCAGTCTGATCATGCAGAGGATGTTACATCAGGGATCTGTACAGACACCCTTTAATGGTAAAGAATGCCATGTCTCTCCACAGTTGTCAAACTTAACAACATGGCTGACATAAGGTATGTAGCGTGGGCAACTGATATTAAATCTCAATTCAGCACGATATGCTGCAATGAACAGAAATGTTTTTAATGTATGTTTAAAGGATTGGATGGATGGATTTTGATGAAATTTTCAGGATAGGAGATCATCACATCCTTGTAGATCATCACAACTTTTTCTACATCCAGTGGTACCATGATCTAACCCCTTGTACTTTCTGAGATAGAGCCCTTTTTTACCTCCGCCAAGGAGGTTATGTTTTCGACGGCGTTGGTTGGTTTGTTTGTGAACAACATAACTCGAATGGACATGGTATTTTATTTATTTATTGGATAGAGGTTGGAAAATAGTTGCACAGGAGGAGTGGTCGATATCAGATGGTTCTACCTCCTGATGCTGTTTTTCATTGTCCTGAAATTGCACAATCTAGTGCACCTAGGGAATCCCACAAAGTGCACACATCGACCTCGACTCTTCAGGATTCATAACTGCTAGCTGCACTGCATCTGTGCCATGCTGAGGTAAAAATGAGCTTAGATGAGCAACGCATGACTGGAATCACCATGTGGATTCTATAATGGCTTGCCTCAATGAACATGCAATCACAGCTGAAACCTTCTAAGGCACTTGCAGGTTCACTCAGTTAATTCAGGGTCAGGGTGTTTTGAAACTGGTTTAAGTCCGCTCTGGCTTCACCTCATTTATTTTACACTGGTCTTATCTGTCGGCTGAACATTCATACTGTGGAACAATTAATTTAAAATGTAAAGTAGTTCCACCTGTTCCTATCTCAGTATCACATTTGCATTTCAGGGAGTCTGTAGAACAATGAATTGCAATGTAAGGGCAGGTGGGTCAGTGACAATTGTCCTGGAGCTGCCATCTCTATAACTGTTATTGCACTCCACTGGGTTTCTGCAGGCATTCCATTACATTTCAGCTGGGCTGGTAACAGTGCTTCTGAGTGGTTGCGATGAACTCAAAGCTTTTCATGGGGGTTTCTAAAACTGTGCAGCAGGGACGGATTAAGAAAATTAATTGTTTTTAAATTAAATGTTTTGTCCCCCCTTTGTCCGCCAGTCTCTCCATTTTTAACCTGGTTGGTTAAGAAGTTTATTTTTTCATGTGTGCTACGTATGGGAGAGGAAGGGGGCTGTTCATTTGACCTGGATCCTAGCACCCTTTATGGGCGGTTTTACCCAACATACTTCCACTATGCTGCCTGTTACATGAGGCGCCTTGGGGAAGGTGATTCTGATGTGTGTTTGGGTTTGGGTTTCGGGGCTGGTGGGCTGCAATTTGGCCGGGTCCCTTGGAACCACCCCTGCTGTGCAGACAAAATGTGTCAGAAACACTGGCTCCTTACCAGATGTTTCCAGCCAGTAGTGTTCTGTTCTGTCGTCAATATGATTTCCTTCACAGTGGGGGGGGGAGTACATGATGGCACGAGAGGCACTGACCGCACGACTGTAATTTTCACTCGTCTGCTTTCTGGAACCTCCTTCTTATGTAATCTAGCATACGGTTACAGTGACAGCACTCATTAGAAAGTGGTAAGTGTAGAGAGCAGATTTATGCAGACCCATCCATCCCCGCCTGACACATCAGGGACCAGACTTCATCTTAATTATGCCCACTGATGTGGCCTCTTAAATTGTGTAGTATTTTATTTATTTATTTATTTTTATTTATTTTTTTTTTTTTGAGTGGACACTTTTAAGAGCCTGAACCTGAACACCTTAGCGCAAACGCTAACAAAAAGCAATAGAAACTCCCTTTCAAAAGAAAAGAAACAGGTTAAAGGGGAACCACAACTCATAAAAGGCTCCCCATCTCTCTTGGGGCCAAATGGATCTGAGAAATGAGGATAGACATTCAATAGTGACCATGCAGGCATTCTTAGTCCTTTCTCCTATAGTGCTTTTATACTCTTTGATACTCATCTTGGAATAACAAGACAATATGCTTCCATGGAAACTTACAAAAGCTCGGATATAGGCTTAGAATACCCCCCCCTCCCATGCTTGCCACCAACACTGGCTGCAAATCATGCGGTTTCATGGGGCACTGCACAGCACAACTCCACTGGGCAAAACCCATCTTCTTGTGCTGACACCATGGCTATTTAAATAGTGTGTGTTTAATGTGTGTCCCAGGACAGGAATGAATGTGTGAATGCCAAACTGGACACTGCCTCGTTTGCTCCAAAAGTTAAACTTTATTACTTAAAATGCAACGTTTCGATCCTTGTGGATCTTCATCAGGCATATGGGTAACAGGAAGAAATGGTGGCCTATATCACATGACCCATCAAGCTACACCCGCCCAGGCAGGACGTCCGACGTATGTCAGGACGCAGGACGTCCGACGTATGTCAATCAACAAGGCTGACAGGCGACCTGGCCTGGGCGGACGTCCTGCCTGGGCGGGTGTAGCTTGATGGGTCATGTGATATAGGCCACCATTTCTTCCTGTTACCCATATGCCTGATGAAGATCCACAAGGATCGAAACGTTGCATTTTAAGTAATAAAGTTTAACTTTTGGAGCAAACGAGGCAGTGTGCAGACCCACATCTTTACATTGTCTGACACTTTTGTCTTGCACCTGCCGACAAACGACTTGGATGTGCGCACCCACTCTCCACAACGTGAATGCCAAACTGGCACACAGTCAGAGCAGAAACCTTGTGAGGTGTCAGCACATGCGGGTTCACTGGTCAGAGAGTCTGTGAGTTGCAAAGGGCTTTAGGTCAGCTATGAGCATTGAGAGCATAATTGGCACCAATTGACACTGTCCTAATTGACGCTGTCCTCATTTTGCTATATACAACTCTAATTCGCACTGTTGTAATGTTACTATAAAAAAACAAAACAGATTCAAAATAGAGTTGGCAAGTAACCTGAAAGCTTGTAGTAGTTTTTCATGTTGGCATTTAAAACTTTGTGGTTCTCAAGGTGAAAATCTCACTGAGAAAAATGAGTGGGAGTGGGAAAATCTCACTGAGAAAAATGACCTCAGCATTTGGTGAAGAAAGATAAAACATACTCATCTGTCCAAGGATTTGAAAATGAATAAGCTACAACAGACACAGCAGTGAACTAAGCCAGTGACGCTTGCATCTACCATTATGTACATGGCTGCTGCAGCTGTGGACTCTTTGACAAAAAGTTCAAGCAATTGAAGCCACGCTTGAATGAAGCGTAATTTCTATGTTTTCATGTTTCTAGCACAAATTGCTTCAGATGACGGGAAAGATAAGTTCACTGTTAGCAGAGGGATAACTACATATTTCACCTTTATAATGAGTGTAAAAACACACCCAGATGATGTTTCCATCCATTTTATTGGTTAAAAAGTGCTGAAATCCTTGTATGATTAACCGCCTGTTGTGTATGTTATTTTGTTGATTGTTTGAAAGGCCATTCATTTATAGAATTCATTTTGTGACAGTGAAGTTCAAGCAATTCTTTTGTCAGACTAAAACAACAAACAAAAATCAACAAATAAAAATACCAAATAAAAATAAAAAAGTCAGCAAAGGCAGCAGCTGAGCTTAGCTGTTTGTCAAACACAAGTTAGACAATGTAAATGCATTCACACCATCCACATGTGAAGTTTGAGCCAAAACCACAAGCAAAAAGTCAAAGAGCACAAATGAGAAAGCAGGAATTGTAAATCACAATAAAAGGTTTCTAAAGAGGTAAAGACAAATAATTTAAAGACAAAGACAAAGTTTTCTTAGCATTTTTTATTTTGTTTCACATTTTGAATATGGTATTTTAAAGTGTCATTTTTGTCACTTTTTGGCACAAAATTAATTCCTTATTCACTTGTCCATAGGGAGGAGAAAATGCTAATGCCAACTCTATTGGGATCAAGGAATCATTTGTTTTCCTCCCATGTTAAAAAAAATCATATTGTCCCTCTCTGTACTTTGTGATAGCCTAGCGATTCATTGTGATGATGAGTGGATCAACCTCTCGTCATGCTTTTGTTGGATTGTATCGAGTTTTGTGTTTAAGTGGTTAATGTGTTGAGTGGTGCGGCAGGCACACTATGTCTCCTGTGTCCGTGTTGCCCAAAATGTTTCAACGTGCTTTCTAGGCTAGCGGAGAGACTGTTGTAGAACGAGATGAGAGGCACGTAGATTAATTATTTCCGTCTGACCACTCTAATGATTTTCTGTCACCGACCAAATCAGCAAGCATACATGACTCAGAGCAGCTTTGAAAGCTTTTGTTGAAAACACACGGTTATAATCACATGATTGACATGATGTCTGCCTAAAATAGAAACATACACCTCCCCACTTACACATGAATGGCTTCCAGAGATGCAGATTGAGCTAGGACAACCAAGGCAAAAAAAAAAAGATGTTCCTTTTAAGTTCTTTCTCTTAACACCTCTCCTAATACTGTACCTAGAAGATGATCAGAAAGTGGATTAAGATGCTACTCAAGAGTCATACTGTCTAAGAACACCTCTCTTTCTCTCTCTTTCTGTCTCTCTCGCTCTATTGATCTCTTCCTCTCTCTCTGTCTTCCCTGTGTTTCTCCTTCTGTGAGATCACTGTATTGCTAACGTCCACCTAAGTAATGTGTTTTTCTGAAACTGATATTTTTGTGTGGGATAAAGCACATTGGCCATGATGAAAGTCTAAGCTCTGTGGGAGAGTATCTTTGTCGTTCTCTCTGATTTCACTACCCCCCCCCCCCCTCCTCTGTCTTTCACACACACACACACACACACACACACACACACACACACACACACACACTTTACACACACATTCATGATGAGAAGAGTGAGCATCCTCTGTAATATCACTATCCCTCTTTCCCACCTACACACACACACACACACACACACACACACACACACACACACACACACAGGAGGAAATATACGGATGAGAGTCGGGGAGGGGCTTGTGTGTTGGACATGTAACTGGGAAAATGATAAGCCTGGTACATCAACTACAGATAAAGACAAAGAGCTAGACCAAGACCAGAAAGGTACAGGCTTGGGAAACAGGGAAAGGAGAGACAGCACAGGCAGACACTTCCCGCCCCACTCACTATCTCAACAGAATTCATTAATACATAATTAGATATATTGCAGAGATTGGGCAATCTGATACATCTGGCCCATGCAAAAATGACAATGTCACACTTGGGTCTCGGTTTCGCTTTTATAAAGTTCCCAAAAAATGCAGATGGGTGCTCTTTACAAGCCCAGTGGTATAATGATGACCCCTGGTTGGAAAATTCTCCACAGAATGATGTTGTGTACTCCTTCAGCTCCAAGGCATTTATGAATTAGGCAAGGTTTCAGAAGGTGTGAGGATGAACAAAATAAAGGCACACCGCAGCAGCAAATCACATATGCTACGCATAATCAGATTGAACACATCAAGAAAAATACACCGCAGATGATGTTTGCAGTAACTGATTCTCAGATGTACGCTGCCAAAGAGAGAGAGAGACAGAGTGATAAAGACAGACAGACAGACAGAGACAGACAGACAGACGGACAGATGTTATTCCATTTAAAGGACATCATATTTTTTCTGGCAAGACAAGGTGGATTTGCTTGGACAACATGACAGCATACTCTGGCTTCGTCTTGACAGAGAGGGAAAAACAAATATCAAAACAAAAATCCCAGATGTCTCTTCAATTTAATAAAACACAAAATGACCACAAAAAGCACTTACTTAAAAAATCATACAGACTCCTTTTGTTGTGTGTGACATAACACGACAATATCCAGTCTATGGAAAAAATACACCAAAAATGATATGTTTTTGACTCTGAAGAAGACGCAGTGCCATCGAAATGTCAGTCATGTTGTTTCTGCACCATTAAAAACATTATAAATAGGAGTGCTCCAGTCTTGCTTCTTTTTCCAGAACACCAAAAATGATGTTTGTGGTAGCTGATTCTCATATGAAAGCATTAAAAGCTAGCAAAATAGAGAGAGCCAGGTAAACACAGTGATTATTTTCTATTTTGGACATGAAATTATTTCTACTGAAAAAAGGGTTGGCCTTTATAAGTAATAATGAAAGCTGACCGAGTTGAAACAACGAGTCTGGTGAATTAACTTGGCCAACGTGACTGCATACTCATGCTTTATCTTGATGTAGTCAAAAAAGTGAAGCATCAAAACAAAAGACCCAGGTGTCCCTTCTGTCCAACAGAACACAAAATGGCCTTTAAAAAAGCACTAAGTCTTTATGTGGAATGAATCATACAAAGGAAGGCGACAGAATCAACACCTTTTGTTGTGTGAAGCACGCATGACATATAGAAACTGTACAGGGCCATATAGGACTATAAAGGAACGCTTTGTCAACTATGTGCCATCATGTACACAACGGGAAAGGCACGAGAGAATGTTGTAAAGCTGATTGAGGGAAATAATATAACCATACAACATGTCTGTGGGCAGGTATATGACAAAGTCGCCAAAATGAGTAGACCTTACAATGGGCTACAGTCCTGCATTCAGACACATAACAATAAGGCATTTTTTGAAAATTGCCATGGGAACTGTTCTTATCAAGTTTTATTTTTTTCTAACCACAGTTGGGGATGGAGCACTCCTCCATCCCCTCAATTGTCTTCAGTGTTACAGGCACAGGTTGTGTTCTCTCTAAAGTGGGCTACTTTCACAAAATAGCATGCACTCACTCACTATTTCCGAAGAATCTGCCTAGGAACAGTTCTGGAGGTAGGCGCAAAGAACATTCAAGGTACATGCTGCAGGGAAGTCAAAGTAACACAACGAGCCAGTTTATAAGGTTGACATTTATCCCCATGGCTACCTGTGTTTCTCTGAAGTACATATCCTGGCAATTCGTAGAATGCCCCTTTCCTCCAATAATGTCATTCATTAGTTTGTAATTTAGCTTTTTTTTTTCTATGTTTTTCAGAAAATGCTGTTTCTGATGCTGCTATAGTTCTTCTGCAAAGACCTCCTTATTTTCTGTAATGCATTTTCAAATTTAAGATTAGTGAAGTGGAGTTAAACTTGGTGAAAAAGATCAACAAGACGCAAAAGGGTCTCAAGCCATGTACATGTCAAGCTTCATTCAGCATTGGGCTGACAGTTTTGGGGCAACATGATTTAGGGTAAGGATAAGAGCCCAAATATGCTTTTGTTTTGTGATTGATGCCTAATTCTCAGAGCATTGTATGATTACTCACTGTCATAAAGAAACAGCAACTGGTGTAAGTGAATAGCTTTTGTACAATGGTAAATGACTACGAACATAGAGTATAGCATAGAGTGGTTTTTATAGTTGTGCCATTGAATGTCATGTAATTTTTAAACCTCATGTGATTGTTCCAATTCTTTTGTTGTCATTATGGTTTAAAAATGGACCCAGTAAGAACGTAATCAATGTCCATTTATCACTGGATAGTCATGTCCTATCTCTTGTTAATAGGCTATTTGTATTTGTTATCATGTTCTTGTCATCTTTTAAAGTTCATCTTTTACTGCTTTTAGTGATATTTTTTCTATTTATAAACACTATTCAGGGGTTTGTGAGATGATGTTAAAGAGTGCATATGTATCAATGTACTCCAACAAGTGCTGGATAAAAAACACAAGCTACAAGTGGAGAAATATCCACAGTCTTGCTCACAACAAAATGTTGATGTTTCTTTAATGTACAGTGATTTGACCTGTAAGGTATTCGTCAGGTATGTCACACAGAGCAGGTGGTTGCTTGGGATAAAGATAGGTGCATGAGAATGAGCGTGTCAATAGTCAATTAGTCAGCCAATCAAAACAGCATGCATATAACACAGGGCTGTGCAAAAGTTTGAATTTTTAAATTCGGAACATTAACTTACTATACTTCACATTATATTACTTAACTTCAAATCAGAAGGATAAGGAATTTGAAATAAAAATCCAAATTCATGGTCCTGTTGGTCAGAAATCAACTTTTGGTAATACATTTAAAGTGTTGTTCCCTAAAAAGCATCCTGTTTTCTCCTCGAGAATAAAAGCACTAAAGTGGCACATGTGGACACACATAAGATCCCTTGTGGACACAAATGTAATGCTGTACAAGCGCATGTGTATAAAGACATACATGAAACGCGCACATACATAAGGACATAGATACATGCAGACACATGTAAGGAGACTCATAGATGTAAATGTAATGACGAACATTCACATGCATATGCACATGCACACACACAGCAACTCATATGGGGTTATCCTGATTCCTGAGTCAAGAGCCTTTGTCGGTTTCTACCTCTCTCCCTGCCTTTCATCCTCTTTCCCCTACCTGTTCACTATGATCTTGTGCCAAGTCCAAAATTACACTCTATCACTTTCAACCATGATTACCTGAACACGTGGGACACACTCAAAAAATAGCAAGCTGAGTTGTTTAAAAGATGTCTGTTCTCTCCCCTGCTGTCCACAGATATGTGGATTTTGCTGCCTTTGTCAAAGGGCACAGGCAATACCACAGAGGAGCAATGCCTGTACCTACAAAGGGATACTTATGGCTGGGTAGTGACATACTGAAAGCAAAAAAATAAACCACCAACAATGGCAAGCACCCAACACATTTTACTAAGTATGTCGGAATGGTTCACACATTTTCTTTTTTTTTGACAGCTGAGCCAATTATCTCACTGGCATAGTGGGTATAAAGCTACACATGGACACAGCTCACTGCAGAGAGGTAAAGACCCCAAACACAAAAGTGCTAATGGGATGTTTGGCAGAGTGTTACAACGAGTACATTCTGCTTCACAATTAAACCTGATTAGTCAGGAGGAATAAAACACTGGGAGAGTGTGTGTGTGTGTGTGTGTGTGTGTGTGTGTGTGTGTGTGTGTGTGTGTGTGTGTGTGTGTGTGTGTGTGTGTGTGTGTTTTGTAATCTTATACTTTTCTTTTTTTATTAGAGATGTATTAGTGGTAATTAGTGGTAGTGAGCACTGTTTTTTTTTTGTGTGTTTTTTTTTCTTCTAAACCTGAGATGACCATAATTAGACATGAGCTTTGTTGCTATAAGGCATTAGATATTTTTTCCTTCGAGAAAGCCATTCTGGCATATTTGTGTGATTCAGATGTAATGATTCATTAATAAGTGTTCATCATGGAAAATTTACCCTCCCCTAAAAGCTGCTTAAAAATCCTACATTGCGCAGACACAGAACCACATAAGCCATTATGGTGAGGCACTAGGACTTGGAGGTGTTGCCACGGAAACCTGTCGTAAGCACCACATTTTATAACTTCTATTACTTAAGACAAAGCAAGTGAGATACCACAGTCACAGCCAAAGTCAGCTCAATTCTCAATACTGAAATATATACTAGACATATGGATGAAAATAGTGTTACTTATGGGCCCACAGTGCACCAACACAGATAAGATACACAATATAGCCTAACTAAAATGATATAAAAATACAAAAGTAAACATCAAGTGAGCTAAGATACATGATATATGATATGTACATTTAAAAATATTCAGCTTTAATACAGATCTGTAGTGACACAACATCATTTAAAGTGAGGTCCATGCAGTCATAAATTGGCTCAATCACAGCCATCCTCTATCTTCAGATGCTGTTGTCATTATTGGTATTTCTGAGAACACCCCAGGGGTGTTTTACATTAGGTGAAAAAATAAATTGCTCTTAACAACTGTGGAAAAAATAAAATAATATTTGATTGAGCTGAGAGGCTTGAGGAACAGCTTTGATCTAATCCAGCAGAGGACTGGTGCTAACTACCATAGTCTACCTCTCCAGTCCAGTCTTGCTAATTTGCATATATAGCCTTCAGAGTGATACGAGACTGCTTCTAGCATAAATACATCCAAACCTTTACATAAGCCAATGCATTTGGCTGATTTACATATGCATGATGCCTATATGCATTGCAGCACTTAAGGGTTGGGACTAGTGTCACCAACTGCTGTTAGAAAAGAAACGTTGGAGAATGGACTTACAGATTTACCAAGTTACTTGAGCTTATATAAACTGGGGGTACAGGTTCTTGCAGTCAGTCCTCGTCTCATTCCCCCTCAAAACAGTGACCCTGCAACCATTAGCCTCCATTACACAAGGTGCCACCGAGAATTCATTTCGCAGGTTTTTCTCCAATAAGAGCTCAATCTCAACTGCTTCGTGCAGAGCGGAACAGCAGCAGCACCACCCACCCACCAAGCCACCCACCAAGCCAGCCAGCCGTTTACCCTGTTGGTCTGCAGTTTGCTGTGATAAACCCTGTGAGGAAGGTTGTGTCTCCAAGGACCACAGCGGATTACTCTCTGAGCCGCATACTGAAGCAGCCAAAATAGTATGGGTACCCTTGCCTTACTAATGTGAAGCTGCTGAGCCAGAAAGGGTGGGTGGTGATGTCGAGCCGGGTGAGGGACTTCAGATTTTAATGTTGTTTACTGAAACTTGCACATACCTGAAGGGAAGTGTCAATTTTAAGTTATAAGTTACATTGAGGTTATCTGCATGGTGTATGGCCTACAGTGGAACTAATAAACAGATGGTGAAAATAAAAGAAAAAAATGATCCAAAGTATTTAAAACAAAATACATTTTTTAACAAAAAACACACAATCAGAGGAAGATAATAAAAAAGAAAAGAGAGGAAAAAAACGTAATCACAATCATAGGCCAATTACACTCACAACTATTAACAGTTGTGCAACATTTTATATACTCAGGTAGGTCATCCTGGAGCCAAGGAGCAACAACATAGAAAGCTCGATCCCCTCTTGTTTTCCTAAGTAACAAGGGGATTGAGAGCAGGTTTCGGGAGGATCAGCATTCTCGGAGCTGAATAAGGTTTTAATAAGTCAGTGACATACTGAGGAGCTGAAGCATTCAAAGCTTCACAGCTCCCTCTCACTGGATTACTGGTTTCCTACGTCACGTCCTCTTTTACGACAGCCTAGTCTATGGAGAATTACCCATAGAATGTCCCTACAGAACTATATAGCAACTATAGAACATATAATTTGATTAAGCAATATAACACGAGTGGGAGTGAGGTTGTTGTGGAATACCCTCACGGGTGTGATTCGCCGCAGGCACGAAGCCGCACCCTAACCCTAACCCTATTATACAATAGTTCCTTTGGTAACAAAAATAATTACACAAAATGATTTAAAAATATATTTTCTTTATTTGGGTTGATTGTTTATTTGATTGTTCCTCCGCTCCAGAAAATAGTCCCAGTTGGCGTCTTGGTTGCTGAGCAACGCGCAGTGCACTGCGCACCACTGCTCTACTTGTAGACATTGAATTGCACATTGCCGTTGATTGTGCAGCCGCTGAGAAAAGGGCCTGGATGTTCACAGTCCGAAGAACTAGATGGTCTTACGTGCTGATCCAGTCTGGCTATCTTTGTTGGTTCTCCTGTTTGATGATGTTAAATTCATCCATTGTAGCCTATATTGCCGCCACCGTACCTTTCGCTTAACTAGTCTGTTTCTCGATTACTGTTTATTTACGCATTGGGTGGGTGGGCGGTTAAATTGTATCTCTGGCCGCGGAGTGATTATTAGATGTGAAGACTCATCCATTGTATGTGGGTCAATACCCTCACTCCTAGTGACTCATAGAGCGCATCTCGTCCATTGTGATCAATGGATAAAAAAATCGAACTATTGTATAACAGTTAATAATTAGACATTCTGAGTGACTGTACCACAAAATCGCCGAGGCTAAACTGAAAAGGCTAAATTGTCAGAAATGGACACTGAGATTATCAATTTGTTGTTTTTATATCCCCCCAATCGTTGTGAAAACATATTTCTCTGTCATTTGTGATGGCGCCCTGTGGTGGAGGAAACAAGTCCACAAAGGACCGCCCCTGTTTAAACTGCTTTTGAATTCATTAGGTGTTTTACCTGTTTGTGGACTCTAAACTCTAAACCCACATTTGTGTGTGTGTGTGTGTGTGTGTGTGTGTGTGTAGCAGAGATGGACATCCCGGGTTCCGTAAGTAAAAGTCCTTCCACATATTTTTACCGAACCAGCTTTATCCGTCTCTGGTGTGTAGATATGTTTACTTTAGTTATGAGTGTGGCAACCTTTCACATTAAACTGCACATTGGGTTAAGCTAGTAAAACAACACTTGTTTTATTGTCCAAATGATAGCTCGTATAAAATTTTATTTCAAATCCCAGGGCAAATAAATCAACAACCCTGCTTGACAGCCAGATGTTCTTGTTTCCTGGCCAGTTTGGTTCATTGTATTTTTTCATTGTCTGTTTCTATGTGATTAGTAGTGTTTTACTAAGAAGCACAATCAGATCTCAGGGCCTATAAACACTAATAGGGACATATTAACACAAAGGCTAACTATTGTTCCTGATTTCACCAGTCGTCCAAGTCTTTGATGTCCTCAGTGTGTGCATGTGTAACTCCAAACTACTATTAGCAATTTGTTTTGGTGTATGTATATATATATATATATATATATATAAAGGTGTTTTGCTAATTGCTTACATACAGTAATGCGTCCAGCTGATTGGTTAGTCTATAACTATTGATTTTTGCCACTTTCTGTTTGATACTGTTTCTTTCATTAGGACTCCATGCCATGTCCATGTGCTAAGATGTGCTTAACTGTAGGGAAGAGCAGGGCACGTTGAGCATATGGGGTAAGATGAATCAGAAAACAGTGCACAAATTAAATCTTAAACTTTTTTAAAAATATGGAACCATTTCTTACACCCTGAGGAAAAGGGCAGCACATGGAAAATGTGGTAAGGAAAGTATGTGTAAAAATATAACATTTTTGTACTCTCGAAGTGAATTCCATATGTGACCAGATTTAACAAACGTAAAAAATGGCTCATTTTACATTCCCCTACCCATGAATATGAATAAATCAAATCCCCAAAAGACAAAAAAAAGAGAAATATGTTGAACAGAACATACAGCACAAACCGCCACAGCCCACAGAGTGTCATAAAACACACATGATCTCATTTAGAGGCCTGAACTTTTTGTGATGCTCAGTTTAATTAACTCCAGACGAGGTTGGATCTATGTTCCCAGGGTACCATGCTCCCCAGTTCACTTTTTCAGGAACACCCATTAACCCAACTTCTATATTCTGTTTAGGTTAGATCATACCCATTTTAGCTGAAAATATTTCAGAAATGTAACCTAAAATGTTTTGAGTCTTATATTGTTGGAAGAAAATTTTATGTTAGTATTGGGGATCATGTATCCAACATCGCCCAACGTAGTTGTCTCGGCCCCCTTTTCTTTTCATTATTTATGTTGCCACTGGGCAATACCATCAAGGAACACAATATAGACTTTCATAGCTATGCTGACGACACATGGCTCTATATTTCAGTCGAGCCAAACCAAACCACTGCCCTGTACACTCTAACCTCCTGCTTATCAGCTATTACACAGTGGTTTAGTAATAATTTTCTAAAACTAAATGAGGACAAAACTAAACTAAGGTTTTACGTCTTGGCCCCAAAGATAAACGAGAGGCTCTTTATTCTAATCTGGGAACCCTAAACCTAGGTGTGATCCTTGACTCTGGCCTAAGCCTCGAACTTCATATTAATAAAATATTAATATTAATCATTCAAAACATTAATAAAAAAAAACAATTAATAAAACAAAAACTGCATTCTAGCCCCTTCCTAGCCTAACAGAATGCCAAAACCTGTCCAGGCATTTATCTCAAATAGATTAGACATCTGCAATGCCCTATTTGCAGGCCTCCCAAAAAAGGTCATTGAAAAACTTTAGCTTATTCAAAATTCGCCCACAAGACCACTAACAAAAACTAAATTAAGGGAACACATAACTCCAGTACTAGCCAAATTACACTGCTTACCCGTATCCTACAGTATTGAAAATACTCTCACTTATTTTTGTAAGCTGTAAATGGTCTTCCCCCATGCTATATTACTGACACTAGGTCTAGGTCTTTAAGATAATGGCAGAAACATCTGTTGGTAAAACCTGCTGTCACAACAAAATGTGATGAAGCAGCTTTCAGCTGCTATGCAGTTCAGCTTTGGAACCAGCTTCCAGAAGACATCAAAAATGCTCCTACTGTCGGAAGTTTCAAATCTAGACTCAAGACCAAACTGTTATTAGATGCTTTCTGCTAGTGATTTACCTGCTATTTATTTACCTTTTACCTTTAATTCATTTATTATTTTAGTTTTTTTCTTTTATGCTTACATATTGTTCTTTGCTTTTCTCTGATATGTCATTTATTTACCTTATACTTATTTTACACTTATTTGATCTTTTATGCTTTTATATTGTTCTTTGCTTTTATTTTTGTTAAGCACATTGAACTACATTTGTGTATGAAATGCTCTATACAAATAAACTTCACTTGACTTGACTTGACTTGACACAAGTTGTTGTTGTGAGCTCTCTCCCAACTCACTTTCCACTACACTCACCACTGCACTCATTAATTACCAACCACGCCTCCTTCCACTCTTCCAGTCTATCAGCATCTCCACCTGTTGCCATTCAGCACTCAGCGTTTCTGCTATCTGTTTCTCACTGCCTGCCAAATTACTCTCTCGAGTTTCTCTTTTTCAGATTGTCAGCTTGGAATGTTACGACCCGAACGACCCGGCTGAACTCTGCTTGTTCTCCCGCCCTGGTAATTGACCCTGCCTTCTGTCCTTAAACTTCCAAACTGTGCCCCTGTGTTTTTCTGTACCTCTGCCAGATCTCCAGCCTGCCTGATTGTTGTGCCTGTGTCACCGCTACCAGTTTGCCCCCAGAATCCTGCCCATCAGCAAAGCGAGCAGTCGGAGCCTCGCTCTGTACCTTCTGACACACACACACACACACACACACACACACACACACACACACACACACACACACACATACACACACACTCCCACTCCCACTCCCTTTCCCGCAAACTTCAATAAACTGTGGTTCGTAACACAATTGGTTTCCTCATCTGTCTGGTCTGTGACAATTGTCCTTTTACAGTCCTGCACAAGCCCTTAAATCTGATGAAGCCAGCCTCCTAAGGGGTTCCAGAAGCACCACCTAAAAGGACTGGGGAAGCAGCTTTCTCTCCCCTAAAGAGATGGAACACCTTACCACAACACATCAGGGACGCCAAGTCCATTCACGCCTTTAAAAAGTAACTGAAGTCTTACCCGTCAACCTCACCTACCCTTAACAGTTTCATTCATAGACCCCCCCAGACAGGCAGGAATCAGTCACACTTAACTGGTCCCTTCACAGACCCCTGTGAGACCCTCTCTTGTCAATTTTTTGGTATTGAAATGAGACAAATATGACACTTTTTTAATGATTTGTCCTTTCCATAACTCTAATATTCTGTATAATTTCCCTCAAATGTAGACCTTTCCAGAGCTTCCCTTGTTATTACTGGGGAACAAAAAGTTTTACATGAATACACTGCTGAGGAGCATCTTTTTGCTATGTAGAGCTGGTCAACTTAAGCTGGACACATACAAACACACACACACACACATTACTTGAGCGTTCGGCTTGACATCGTCATCCACGGGTATATGAGTGAGAGTGGAGATTTTTGGGGTGGTGGCAGGCAGAGGGGCAGGATGAGCCAGACGAGCCAGGGGCCCAGGGAGAGTAGGATTCAGCTGGGTTTCACTCCCTGGCCACTCCCCCCGGGAGGAGGATAAGGGGCAGGGGCGATTTTAGCATCTGGTCTTTAGGGGTGCCCGGCCCCCAGTGCTTAGACATGCAATACTTCTCATTAAATGAGGCGAACTAGTACATTTATAAATGTTGGAGTTGTATTCATTTTACCAGGGGGTGCCGTGAAGTTTCACGGGGGTGCCTTGGCCCCCCTAAAAATAGCCTAGATTCGCCCCTGGTAAGGGGTGTGGCACAGTCTACTACTGTGTATGGCTGATGGTAATGGTGATCTTGTCTGATTGGAGCAACTTCTCTTCCCTTGTGTTGCCTTTATATAGATTACGCATGCAGTCAGGGTGCTGTAATGAATAATGGAACATGGCCCCCAGAGAAGTTCAAAATGTTCCTGTGCTTTTCTGTGTGGTCGGAAGGGCAGCTACCCCTTGTGACATAGTGAAAACAGTGCTGCCAAATTCCCATGAACAGTGTTAAACTGAAATAACACAAGCAGACCATAAACATCCGAAATTAATGAAACTTCCTGTGTGAAACATGAAATCAAATACATGCAGTTCATGGGAGGAGGCGGGTCATACAAAGCTTTGATCAAGCCATGTTCTATAAGATATCAATTTTCAGCTGTAAACAGGCCAACATATAGCTAACTATGTGTTACGTTTAGTGACATGGGGATGATTTAGGAACTATCTCTCAGCTCCACTGAAGGGCAATACACAGCGACAGAGTAAACTGCAGTGCTACTATCTAGTTCAATTATACTCATCTTTTTGGCAGCGTCATCATTAATGTCACATCGTCAATGTTCTTGGCTCATACTCTCTCTATTCCTGAAGTCTTTTATCAACATGCTTGACAGCAAGGACACAGAATTATACTAAATGCGCACGCGTGGTCATTCAGCACAGGACACGTGGCGCAGGCACTGTACGCCTATTGACAGACAGTTGACGCAAAAGACAGCTAATATCCATTAACGCGGGGGGTGGGGTGGTGGTGGGGGGGTTGAGAACTCTCAGCCTTGAGCAGAAAAACACACAGGCGCTAGCCTCTAATTAGCCAAACGCTCACATAACACTGATAAGAGCCTTCTCTGCACTGAGAGTGTGTAGGCGAGGGCAAGGCAAAGAGAACAAGAGGTGAGAGCAGGGAAATGAAAATTAATTAAACCTGTTTTGAGAGTGCAGGGCTGGGTGGGAGGAGATGCGCGCAGGATACAGGAGTGTGGGACAGGAGTACAGAACGGATGAAGGGGTTGAAATGGAGAACCAACACAATACAACCCCATTTAATGGTTCTTTCACAAGAACACGAACAAAAGGTCTGGGACGTTGACTTTGGCTTAGCCTGTCACTGTGGTGACAGAATAAGTTTGGCATCTTAAGAAAACTAAGTGAATCTGAAACACATTCTGTTTAATTGGCATGGGTTATTTTTTACTTTCGTCAAATAAAAAAGTCAAATAAAGCAACATTAAAGGAAAGGAAAAATGATAGATTTATTGCTCAGCCATTGAATGTGAATGAGGGTTTGTGAGTGACGAGACAGTTGGGCACATGGGCCATTTATCGAACAAGCATGTAAACCAACTGATTTATGCATTACAGAAAGAGCAGTAGATTTAATAGGTGACTAAGCAAGAGCCAGCACTAGTCATTGTGTCAGTGGTTAAGTGTGTCAATTACCGAGTGGTTAAAGGAGAATGTGTTTATGAGTGCGAGGCAGTGTGGTAAGCCCTGCATCCAATTTGTTTTCCTCTAGTGTCCCCCCTGGGAGAAGCAGCGAGATGGTGGGAAGAAGGCCAGCATGAGCTGAGGCATCTCTGTGAAAACAAAGAGAGGGATATCTATGGGCTGTCAATAGAAGAAGAAGAAGAAGAAGGAGAAGAGGAGGACGAAAAAAAAAAGAACGACCACTAAAGCACCGATGGGAACAGACGGGTCGCGGTTGAGAACATTTAGTTCGTTAAGGCCACCCGCTATAGAAAGCCTGCAGCATATCTCCTTGGTTGTGACGAGTAAGACTGATGGAGTTTTCCAGTATCAATCAGTGTCACATCAACTGTACACATCAAAACAGACAGATATATCATTCACATAAAACATTACAAGCATGAAACTTGAATACAATGGTTTACTAATGGTTTTCACTTATTTTCACAAACATATCATAATAGTGGTACAGTTTAACAGTCTTAAGAATATTCTTCCATTCCCACTAACCTCAGATTTTTAAGGAAACATGTTATGCCTCTTATGTTGTGCCATTCGTCAACTATGTTTTGTAGCCGTTATGTATGTAAAGCAAAAAATAAATCCTGGTTTTAAGGGAATGTCCATTTTCAAAAAAAAAGAAACAGACTGTGTAACAAGAACATCTTGCCAGAAAAGGTTTATTTCTTGGCAGTCTCAAGCATGTGCTTAAACGTGCAAGGAATCCTTTTGTCACATAAATTACAGTTCAAGCTGGCTGGTATCCAGTATGACAGAATTTATAGTTTAGATTTTTTAAAGCATTAAAAATACTACTATATACCTACTGAAATAAAAGCAGGGTTTAAATGTCTTTACATTCTGAAAAAAAGACAAAACTTAAATATAAACACAAAATTAATCAGCACTATGCAAGAAGATTTCATACCACTGGTATATTTCCTTACACTGGACTCCATTATCAGTCCTTGCATATAAGCCCAATACAATTTTCACCTGTACAAAGAAAGAAAGGAAGTCTTTTTACAAACAGCATGTAACATCAAAGCAAGCAGAGGAATAGAGGATGCAAGAGCATGTGTGCATGAGTGTGTCATTGTGTCCCTGTGTGTGCGTGGGCGTATATGGTATGGTATATTATCTGTCAGCGCATAACTGCCATGTGATGGTATGCTGTGTCTGTCATACCCGTGGGCTGCAGCATGCAGGTACTCTTCAGGGAAGTAGTGTCTCTGTGATTGTGAGTATCACCACTGCAGCTACAGACAGATGTGCCTTTCTGAATAGTAATATCCAAAGGTCGAGTGACTATTAGTACTCTACTGATTTTCTTGACCGTTGCTCAAGGTGTACTTCACCTTCATACAGGAGCTTGTTTCATCAAGCCAAAGCGGGGGGGAGTACAGAGAGGTTTGCAGTGTCCTTGGTGCAGTTCTGTCAGTCTGTGAATCAGGTACTGAAAGACTGAAGTCGTCATGGTTGAATTATTTAGGTAAGTAGGAGGAGACCTGCATACTTTGAAAGGGTATACTGCAGATGCTGTTTTGTCACTGACAGTAACTTTGATAAGCCAAACGAAAAAGCCAACACTGCTTGCTTGACAGACAAACCACGTCAATGAAGAATTGACAGAAATGGTGATCTTTAGGAACCATAAAGTTTATGAGACACTTTAGGAGCCATAAAGTTGATAAAAATGATAAAGTTGTCATCGTAAAAATTTATGGAGGACACATTAACCACCCTAATGTGCTCAAGATTAAGAAGGGGTTACACTGTTCGTGTCATGCAGTTTGATCTCTCAAGAGTTTAATGTCTTTCTTTCTCTCCCTTTCTCTTCCTTCATCTCTTTCTTTTTCTCTCTCTCTCTCTCTCCTTTTCTTTCTGTCTTTCTGTCCTTCGTACACTACATCTCCCATCCAGCTGTTGGGTGTGGGTATAAAACCACAGGAAGCCGGATGCCTGGAATGTGACACAGCCAGAGTCAGACTCGCAGCACATTCTGAAGACCCTGCAACAGATTTCTAAATGACATGTCGGAGCTCGTAGGGGATGAACAGAGTATGGCACTGCAGGTTGGGGGCATGTACAGATTGGAGTAGGGCAGAGCGTAAATGTGCTGCAATGTGATCAGGTTGCTACGAATAGATCAGGAACCTAGGGGACTCTCTGGAGAAGCAGAGAGAGAGAGAGAGAGAGAGAGAGAGAGATAAAATTTTTGAATTTCAAAAAACCTTTTATTACAGTTTTCTGAATAAATACAAAAGCACGGTTGTGCTAACAACAGAACTTAACAAGTAAATAATGAATAAATAAATAAAATTAAATTTTTAAGGTGCTAGAAAATGTGCAAAAAGCACAGCTAGAACAGCTAAAAGGTCTTTACCCAGCTCAGGCCAGAAGGACTTAGTCAATAGGTAGACCATCCACACCTGGTGCTTTTCCACATTCCATATCTAGGAGGGCACTTTCCAGTTCCTCCATTGCTAAACCCCTACCAAGGTTGGCATTGGCTTCTGTGGATACCTGAGGTAAGGCATCAAGGAAAGCATTGTCACCAAACTGGCTCTGAGGAGTTTCACTTTTGTATAGTCCCTTATAAAAGTTAACTGCTCTGTTCCGAATGCTGGCACGGTCAGTTAAAAGACTTCCATTCTCTGCCCGTAAAGCATGAATGAATCTCATTTGACCATTCTTTTTTTCTAAATTGAAAAAGAATTTTGAAGGTGCATCCATCAGTTCTGCACTTTGAAAGCGTGACCTGACCAGAGCTCCCTGCGCTGATGTGCCTAGCAGTACAGCTAATAAATTATTTTTGCTTATCAGATTGTCAGTTAAATTTGGGGTGCCTGTGTTTTCAACAGACATTTGCATCTTAATAATTTCATCTTCAAGAGTTTTAATGGTTCGAGTTATGTCTCTGGTGACATTGAGAGTATACTCTTGGCATAGTTGCTGGTGCAATCACGAGAAGAGAACCCACTATTACCTAGGCTAAAGTCAATACTACAGTCGGAAAAATCGCTCTCATTTCCGTCATTTATTGGGTCAGGGGTGATAACAGGCTTTTTAGCGTTTCTATTAGTTTGCTGACGTCTTCTCTTAGCGTTCTTTGGCATTTTAAAACAATTCTCTTTGCCTCCATTGCGCTTTCCAATGCGCTTTCGTCCGCGGAAGCTAAGACATCAGTAAACACTGAATCAGAAGGGCTAGGGGAAATATCTTCCCCGACTGATTCAACAGGCGCTGCAGGCACCGCTTCAACACTGGCTGAACCGGGCGCCATCTCAGTATGGCACTAGGCGCGCCCGACTCAACAGCCTGTCCCTCTCTGCCATTAATGTCAACATTGGGTTTATCAACATTGTCAGTTGTACCGTTTTCAGTCACAGAATTTGCCTGTTGCTCTGGACAAGCACGTATGAGATGCCCGGTTTTGCCACATTTAAAACACAAGTCATAGTCCCCGTCGTAGTGTAGACAGCATAGTTGAAATTATTCACTTTAACTTTTAGGGTCAGGTTCAACTCATCAGCATTATCCTTTGGGATCATGTACACGAAACGCCTAAAAGATACTACATGTTTAAGGCGAGGAGATTTAGTTGCAATAGGGATCTTTTTAAATGCAGACAGTATTTTACCGTATCGACCAAGTATCTTAGACAAGAGTTCGTCTTTGATAAAAGGTGGTACGTTAGACAGAATGACTTTCTTTGACGGAGTGGAAAGGGGCAAGACAGGGGTAAAAACACCATAAATATCAACTCCAGTTTCAACTAGACCATCGGCCAAAGTGACCGAACTCAAAAAAATAACGACAGCATTGTTCATACGTGCTGCCGATACCACATTGTCATAACCGACTTTTTCTCCAACAGCTAAACTACAGACTTCCACACTGGCAGTCGATGCTAGTTTTACTGCATGATGCCGAGTTAGATGTTCCAAATTCTCCATACCAGGGACCGTCTAACTTCCAGCACGAAGCTGGTAGAGGACGTCCACTCAAGCTTCCTCCCAAACAAACCTTCACCACTACAAACAAACACTCTATTCACCACAAAACGATTAATGCATTCGATATAAAAAATAGTAAAGATAGAAAAGATAGAAAAGTTTGAAGATAGCACTTCCACACAGGCAAGCCAGCCGCTGCTCACTCACACAGTGCTCCACCCACTCACTCAGTCACGCGAGAGAGAGAGAGAGAGAGAAAGAGAGATAGAGAGAGAGAGAGAGAGAGAGAGAGAGAGAGAGAGAGAGAGAGAGAAGCATGAAGTCTAGTGGTTAAGGACACACGGCCATGACCCTGATGGCTAAATGTTTGGCATTCACATGAGGCTTGGAGGACATGTGGATCAGAGTGTGTGGAATGCACCACACAATACAGAGAGAGAAGAGAAAGGCAAAAGGAGTGAGAGGAGAAGGCAGATCTGCGTTATAACCCTACCTGGAACTGTCTGATCTCATGCTAGCACAAACAAAGGCACTGTTTGCCTTATTCTGCATTCAAAGCCTAAACACACACACACACGCACGCACACACACACACACACACACACACCCACATACACACACACACACACATACTCATTCCAGAAGAAATATCCCGGCCAGTGTTCTGACATTCAAAAAACCCATAATTTATTTTCTCTTTCCTGAGGGAGGAGGCATTCTTGGCTGTTACAAAACATGGACTTGCACAAAAACAAATTGTTCTCTCAGTATGCCTTTTCGTTTGTTGAAGTGACACATGACACATTCTGTGACGCTGGCTATAATTGCTTCTTAATCTAAAGGTGTTTCCTGTTGTGAATATATGTGATAGAATGATAGAAGTTATAACTTCTGTTACTATGTGTGACTCATGCAAATGCATATAATTATATGACCGGTTACCAAATCTTTAATTACCTGATCCTGCCTGATAAACATGCTTGCCAAATCTTAACTGATCTACAGTTAAGCAAAAGAGACAGTGTGACTCAGATGCTGCTTCCACCGTTGGTTTCTCAGGGAGTCCTGGCTTTAAAACAGCATGCTGTACGTCAAGCACTACCAACTGTATGGTTTGGATATTGACAATGTTGAGTCATGAATATTGTGTGTTTGCACTTTGTAAACAAAACATTGTTATGTGTGTGTGCACGCATGCATGTGTGTATGTATACATACAGTGTGACTGTTGGCTTAAGACCTTCAAGTGTGACTGTTGGCTTAATCCATACAGTGTGACTGTTGGCTTAATCCATACAGTGTGTTCGCACCCAACCACATTTATGGATTGGATTACAGCAGTGTCAATCATTTTTTTCTGCTAGAGTCACAGGATTTACAAAGTAACTTTTGCTGTCAAGAGCACAGTGACTGGGTGTATATGGTTGCCTATGTGTATGTGCTGTCTATGTGTGCACACAGACATGCTCGATTAGAGAATTCAAGTTGTTCTGGTAAGAAAAGTCAAGGTCTTAGTCAATGCATACAAGTTTTATTAAAATATCTTTGGGTGCATCCACTGAAAATAAATTCACTTTTGTTGTACACATCACAGTGTAACATTGTTAAGGCGGCAAGCAGTTGACTGAGTAACAAGAGCTTATCTGTAAAACACACACACATATATATATATATATAGAGAGAGAGAAACATCTGACATCTGACATGATAGTTTAACAACAAAGACCATTCAACAAAGTATATCAAGACCTTGGCACACTGAAGAGCATGGTCAGTCTTTTGTGAATGCATAGCAGGAATGTTTGAATGGACACAATATCTATATGAGGTCGTTGCTGCAAGTGTTTTACTCTGTACAGTGACTGAAATGCCTGAAGTTGTGCAAGAAAATAAACAGTGTGTGTGTGTGTGCGTGTGTGTGTGTGTGTGTGTGTGTGTGTGTGTGTGTGTGTGTGTGTGCATGTGTGAGTGAGTGAGCAGCTTATGTTTGCAGGAATACCAGGAGCCCTTTGATGGCAGCTCTAGAGTTGAAATACACAAATAATTGCAGACTGTTAAAGAAAACCTTGAGACGGCCATATTTGACTGGCTACAGAGGGTAATCTGAGCGGGTCACTTCTGTGGAACTGCATATCTAATAGTTCACCAGCGAACACTACAGAAAGCAGCAATATTGATCACAGACAAAACTCTCACAAGTTATAACAACCTACGTGAATAACACCATAAATATTGGTTCCAAAGGAATACTTTAATTCTTCTGCAAAAGCATGTTTTCTTTCTTAGAAATCACAAATGTGTGTGTGTCTGTGTGTGTATGTCTGTGTGCTTTTGTGTCTGTGTGCACGCCTGGAGCACACATTTCTGTGCATGTTTTCCAATATGTGCCAGGTTCAAGGAAAGCTTGGGTTTGCATTTGCTCAGGCAGTCACAGTGTGTGTTTGTGTGTGTGTGTGTGTGTGTGTGTGTGTGTGTGTGTGTGTGTGTGTGTGTGTATTTGCATTCGCACGCTTTGGGTTGCAAACCTACCTCAGCAACCTAACTCACGAAATGTGATCTGTCCACGGCTGGATTGTTCATCATTAGGCAAACATGCACACACAGTTTCCCCTGTCCTGTTACCTTGCTCGGTATATAAATATATTCACAAAATGTACACCTAAATGTTCTCCCCCAGCCCCACAGCCAGAGCTTTGGTCTAGAGTCTTTACCTCATCCTCAAAGTGTTTTATCTCTCAAGTATGGTGTGTTTTTCCACAGGTCTCTTCATCTTGCTCTTTTGCGTCTTTCCAGAATGCAGTTTGTGGTGAGTCTGTGAGTCATTTTCTGTGGGTGCACAGTGCAGCCATGAAGCCCAGTGGTCTTCCATTAAGCAATTTTGTGTGTCTGAATAGACTGACTCCTACACACACACACACACACACACACGCACGCACGTACACAAACACACAGAACCTTTCATTTCTATCATTATGGGGTACTCCCATTGACTCCCATTATAATATAACTAAAAAATGCTAAACTGTGCCTACACCAAACCCATCCCTAACCCTATCCTGTCAGTAAAGCAATCTTTTGGCACTTTTTGTTTTTTTTTCAGTAAAAACAACATAACCAAGAAAAACACTGTTAGACTAGTGCTCCCATTGTGGTCCTTACAAACCACCCCTTGCCTGGTTTTCCTATCTTAGGAATGGGGAATATTTGTGCCCCATATGTGTCGGTTTCACTGATGCACACACACTGCACACACACACGCACACACACACACACACACACACACACACACACACTGACACATATGCAGGAAAAAATAATCTCCTTAGTGCTCAGTACTTCCCCATCATCTCGCACAGACAGAGCCTGGGCAGGCTGCACCAGCAGCAGAAGAACTCCTTGAAGGTCTTGCGCATCTCCTGGCTGCGGAAGGCGTAGATGATGGGGTCGATGACCGAGTTGCACATGATGAGGATGAGGTACATGTTGAACTGCAACATGAAGCAGGTGCAGTAGGGGTTGCGCGGGCAGGTGATCATGAGGATGAGGTGCAGGAAGAAGGGCGCCCAGCACACCACGAAGACGCCCAGCAGGATGGTGAGCGTGATGGCGCCCTTCATGTTGGTGCGCTGGCGGATGGGCGCGCTGCCCGGCTGGGCCGCGATGCGCTTGATGTGCAGGCGCGCCAGCAGGAACATGTGCACGTACAGCGAGGCCATGAGGGCCAGCATGGTGAAGAACATGCTGATGAGGCACACCAGCACCGTGGTGCTCTCCGAGTAGATGATGAAGAGCACGCCGGACGCCGTGCAGCACGCCCAGATGGCCGAGATGACCAGCAGCGCCCGGCGCACCGTCACCATGTTGTGGTAGCGCAGCGCGTAGAAGATGGTGATGTAGCGGTCAATGGCGATGGCCAGCAGGCTGCAGATGGACGCCAGCAGCGAGCTGCAGATCATGGAGTCGAAGACGTTGTCCATGCTCTTGATGAACTGACCCGGGATGGTGAGCGAGCCGCTGTTGATCAGGGCGATGACGATGGTCTCGGTCGCGTTGGACACGCTGACCAGCAGGTCGGCCACTGCCAGGCTGCAGATGAACAGGTACATGGGCGAGTGGAGGTTCTTGTTCTTCACGATGGCGGCGATCACCAGAATGTTCTCCAACAGGCTCACGATGCCCAGCGTGAGAAGACCTCAGTGGGGATCAACAGCTGCTCGTAGCAACCCTCCGAAGAAGAAGATGATGATGATGAAGAGGAGTGTAAGGAGGGAAAGGATGTGTCATTCCCATCTGAGAAAAAGCTGAGATTCCTGTTTGGGAGCAATCCGAATTGCAGTGAAATATTCATGGTCAGTGAATTCCAAGAGGAGCTCTATCTCGCTCTCTCGCTGCCCAGCTTTTAATCTTTTTGGTCCAGCTCGTAAAGCGGTCTTTGATGCTTGCAGACTCCTGCGGTGAGGTGTCTTACACGGCTCCCTCCTTAATCCATAAAATCAGAGGCGGATGCGAGTTAACAAGCAGCGCAGGGAAGTGGTGTGCTCTGCTCTGGTCTGCATGCAGGAGTTTTTAGCTGCGGAGCAGGTGCACTGCCGTCCCTCGTTTGGGCATTCTCTTCTCTGCTGGAGCTGATTGAGGGCACGGACAAACATCTTCGCCACACATCCGCTGACGACACCTCCAGCTTTAACAGCGTCTTACCTACACAAGCACCCACCCACCACCCCACACACACACACGCACACACTCTCCGTCGCTCCCTATCTTTCTCTCTCTTTCTCTCTCCCTCTCTGCCTTACCCTGTCCTCATCTGTCAGCCACGGGAGAGATTGAGAGAGCAAATCACAGGGGGTTTGAGAGAGAAATTAAAGTGATGAAAGAGCACCACAAAGACCTGACAGTATGAAAGACTGTGATGGACAGAATAGACAATGACAGAAGAAAGAGAAAGGAGAATAGAAGAAAGGACGAGGGCAGTGATGAAAGAGTGTGTGTAAAACAAAGAATTCAGAAAGATGAGGGTAGAAAGGATAGAAGGGGAAAAAAAAGAGTTTCAAAGTCAGAAGCTGACTCGTAGGTTAAGAAGGAGAAAACAGAAGCAAATGTCAAAGAAATAGAGAGGGAGAGGAGAGAGAGCGAGCGCAAAAGACGAGTTAATCATCGAGCTGTACAGATCCCTGGCTCACTTGCTATGACAGGCTCTCTCTCTCACACACACACACACACACATCATCCATAAAACACACACACACGGGTACAGCAGAGCCGCTGGTGTATCATCCCTGCACTCGCTCACATCAACTGCTCCTCGCACTCCAATGCTCCAAGTTTCATCAGGGACACCACCCCCTCACTGTTCCCCTCAGCCAATCAAAAAGGAGGCTTTAGGCTTTGAAGGGTGTGGTGTGTCATTCAGCTGCAGATTCCCTTTTTTTATAATTAATGAGGTTAGTTTGCTGTTCCAAAAAAAAAAACGTGAATATATTCTATCTTTGTGTATATATACTATGTCTGTATATGCTGTATATACATACTACCTGAAATTGTTTAAATGCAAAAACTAAATTCCCCCAAAGGATAATAATACAGGCTTAACTTATTCTTTTGTCTGCTTGATCAATTATTATAATAAGCTTTACGGTGCTTTACCTCTCTGCATATACATTTTTATTCAATTAGGTTTCAATTGAACCTATTTAATACTCACATTTAAGACACATCTACTAAAACTAAATGAATATTTCAATTATAACTACATAATTCACAACTCTCTTTCCCTCTAGCTCTCTACTTTGCCTTTCTAGCACCTTTAATGGAACTGTTGTTCCATCTAGCATTGAACCACTCTGCCTGAGAGGCTTTTAGCTCCCCCATGCTGCATTAGCCTGCTTGTGTAAGCTTTTGCCGAACGAGTTATCAACTTCTTTGTGCCTTATTAAAATAGTTGTTGATTTCCTCACATGGTGGATATCTTTATGTATCTTTTATGTATCACATGTGGCAGTAAGGGGATTTTTTTTTTGGAAATCCCTTTTTGCTATTTTTTTTCTTTACTTCTTTTTTGCTAATGCTCTTACTGCTGTACACTTTTATTTACAATTTTATTTTATGTCCAAAATGAATAAAGGACAGTAAAGAGCAGAAGAGCATGCCTTTGGGTCTGTATTGTGTGGTGCATTCCACACACTCTGATCCACATGTCCTCCTAGCCTCATGTGAATGCCAAACATTTAGCCATCAGGGTCATGGCCGTGTGTCATTAACCACTAGACTTCATGCTTCTCTCTCTTTCTCTCTCTCTCTCTCTCTTCTCTCTCTCTCTCTCTCTCTCTCTCTGTGCAAGCAGGTTTGTGTGTGTGTGTGTGTGTGTGTGTGTGTGTGTGTTTGTGTGTGTGTGTGTGTGTGTGCGTGTGTGTCTGTGCATCTGTGTGTATCTGTTTGTGTGTTTGTGTGTGTGCATGCATGTATGTGCATGTGTCCGCATGTGTGATTTTAAGTATGCTATGCTGCTCAGTTGTCACATGCACCGCAAACAAATAAATCACTGACACTTGAAAGACATTCTTGAGCAGCGCTTTGAAGAGCGCAGTTGGAAGTGTAAGCTCCGCTGTTTACTATTCATGCTTCTTACTGCTATGTTCATGGAGCCGCACGCTAACCCATTTCTTCTTGATGAGGCTGTTATCTATTTTGGTAATTAATTAAAGTGGATCATTTATCTAGCCACAGCACGGTTTTTCGTCCAACTCAAAATTCACATTACGAGGCATGGAAACAGGAAGATAAGGCAGCATGGCAGTATGAAAGGGTGCCACTTAAATGCAATTAGCCGACTCACTAGAGTTTGCCTGCCTGCTCAGGAACATTCATTTTCTGGGCACAAGTGAGAGGGCTACCTACCATCACTTTTCTCTGCATCACCTCATCCCTCTTTATATCATGTAAAGCTCGGTAAAGCTCCAACATTATTATGCCTGTGTTGCCTGCCTCTTCACACTTGTGCGATGTAGACACTTATGTTGGTTTGTGCCACTGAAAATAGAACACTGTGTGGAGACCTAAAGATTTCTTCACAGCAATTCCAATACTAGCTCTTGTGAGACATCACTTATATAGTCTATGGATACCCCCCTCTGTGACCCAGAATAGATGAATAGATTTTGGCATACAGTTTCTAAAACTAGTAAATTTAATGGTTGAAAGATTTTTTAATTTTTATTAAAGTCAAAGTGTGTTTAGAAGCAAAATAGATCCAAAAAGACATTTAATAATTAATTAAATGAAAAGACATTTTCAATAAATGGGACCTTTAAAGCCACATTGTGTACAGTTTTAAGCTGCGTGTTAACAAAAATGTTCTTTGTATTTATAAGTAGTCTATCAGCTCATTTATGAGTAATTACTGGTAAAGTTCAAAACTGTTGTTTATATAGAGTTGGTGAGCTCAATGGTGGCAGCCATGCTGCAATGCCATTCTGACACTATAGGCAGCAACAGTGGACAAAACAATGAAAATACAGCTTTTGCATGCCTTTTTTGATATACAACCCTGCATGATGCTCATATCCTTATCCCAGTGTATATATTAACACTTCCTTACATCCTGCTGGCCTCAAGCACATACAGCCTGGCTTTATGAGCAGCGGTTCTGGACCAGGGCTCTTGCTATGGGGATAAATAAACTGAAATTGCCCCAGTGCAATCTCCAGTCCACGCTGCGCTCTGAAAAGCACCCTGAGACTCTGTGGTGCTTAATAAATTCAACAATGTGTCATTTAGCACCCTCTGGCCTGACGACTTTGCATCTGCTAGTGGGCTTTTGCAAATGCAGAATCCCACTCGTGATGACAGAGTTATTTTTTTTTATTATTTTTAATCATTTGGCTACAAAACATCAGTGTTGAAATGTGCAGAATACATCACTATACTTCTAAAACAGAATAAAAAGGGGGAGCAATTCAAGAAAATGCCAAACTTTCAGCAAAATATAAAAATGCAACATCCCTACATACCACAAGATGACCTAAATAAAGCCTTTTAAAACTCAGACCACTCAGAAAGTAAATGTAGGATCAGTCTGTGCAGAGACACTTTAATAAGTAAACTAAGTTTTACTCCCCCTCCCACAGAGGATAAATGTGATGTCAGGTAAATTCACAGAGGAAAAGGTGGTTTGAAACAGCTCTGTAACAAGTTATATGTATTGTCACAACCACATTTTACATTTTCACATAAACTAAAAATACTGTACATACAATCAGCCACCACACATGCACATACCATCTAGATGTTTTTGTTTAACCAGCTTATACACCACTACTGCTACTTGGCATGGCATGCAATCTGTCATCAAAATCTACTGTTGACATAATGCTTGGATTTCATTCAAAATAATTAGCTTTTAACATTATTCATGGTAAAACAATCATAGCTAGGTCAGTGAGTGTGTTTATTGCTGCATTTAACTGTAGACATATTTTGCAATCCTATGAAAGTCATCTTAGGACAAATCAGGTTAAGATAGACTGAAATGGAAAGGAAAGCATTTAGAGAAGTAAAGGCTAATTTGGATTTACTAACTGAACTTGGACAAAACTGACTAAGCTGTCCAGTCCCTGCCTGTCTAAACCCAGGTTCAATTTAAGCTCAACCTTAGAGCTATAGATAGGCCTACTCTGTTTTACCTCTTAATCTTTTCTTATCTCATCTAAATGCCCCTTAGAGATCACACCTCATTATTATGCTTGTTTTATGGGTTTAATAAGGTTTAAGGTAATAAGGTTTAATAAGGTCACCGTAATCCCCACCATTATGTCCACGCACTATTTAATCCATCAGTTGACCATCAGCTTAACATTTCAGATTTATATTCTTTACATTACATTACATTACACTACCTTAGCAGGCCGATGCGACTTACAAAAAGAAGGACATAAGCTAACAGAGGTGTAGAGGAACACAGAGTAAGCGGACTACCTTCATACATAGGGCCTACAAGGAGCTGCATGTGTCTAAGTAAATGTTCCCAGAGTAGGGACATATTCTGTTTTTATTTTATTCTTTTTTACACTCTGCCTCATCCTTAACTGTGAGGAGATGTGCGTGTTTGGGAGCCAATCTTCCCTCATGATTTATAGCTAGGGTTAGCAGAGGCAGCCGGGGACAGGAGGGAGGAGACAAGTCCGACTTAACTTTTTCCCCTTTTTAAACTTGGCTAAGTGAATAGCGCATAGCTAAGGCTTTGAAACTTTACATAAAGAGTACAGAAACATTCATATGCTGCAAAATAGGTCACCAAGAAAGATAAAAGCCTCCTCTGGAAACTAGGAAATGGATTCTCAAGGGTTAGCGATGATAGCTGGCGATGGTCTGCCATATGTTGTGAATTGCAGTGTTGGATTATGGCTCTTGCGAGAGCTAGGATCACAACAAACACCCCTCCTACAGACTTATTGATACAGAGGGGCAGAAGCAGTTCGACCCTCCACGGCTAACATTGATCCATGTCTCACCTCAAGTGTGTTCCTGTGCAAATAGATTCCCAGCACTGCTGGTCTTTGTGTGGGATAGCGGTGCCATGACACTGAAAGGAAATAGCTATGCAATCAAAATGTATCCCATTAGCAATATGAAAACTATTCACTCTATAGACATTTGCTGATGAGCAACACAGCAATTCTGGGAAGAAAATTAGTAACAACCTTTCAGTGAATGACTCAAGGTTGAATTTACGAGGTAAGTTAACAGATGAAAATGGTTCTGAAGGTTTGTTTGAATCCTGATTAAAAAGTCTTATAGAGGCTGATTTTGAATTGTACCTCAGCACTCTTTTTTTTTTTGTTCTGTCTCCCTGTTTTTCTTTTTCACAGGCAGCAGGCCATTTCCCCTGCCAGCTGGACACCCAGATTGTGCTCTGTAGGCAGTGAGATGCTGCTTGGTATTCACCATTGAACAGCACACAGATGTGATCCACATTTAGAGACAGAGAGCCACAGTCAGCTAAACCCCCATAAGGTCCCTCAGGAAGCTGATGACACACCTACAAGCTCATCAGGCTGTCTGGTTCTGGGCAAGTTGCAACACACGGCCTCTTTTTAATCCCACTCCATCTTTGATTGGATATGAAGGTTTTTAATTCTTGTAATAGGCGTACTGTTTTAATTTTCTATAGTTTCAGTACTTGCTTATTTTGTCTTTTAATCTTATCTTAGTGTTGTCAATTTAATATCATCTGTAATGTACCTGCAACCAGGGGCGTAATTTACACAGGGGTTACGGGGGTCATAACCCCCCCAAACTTCAAACCCTGACAATATAACCCCCCTTATATAATTATATATCTGCAGTCGTTTAGCCATTTAATTCATTTAGATAGAAATCTTGACCCCCCCCCCCCCAATTGTCAGCATAAAGTTACGCCCTTGCCTGCAACACAAATTCCTTGTTTGTTGTACAGCTTTGGGAATAAATATCATTCTGATTCTGATTCTGTTTCTGGGCTAACGCATTAAAAAAACAATGCCTCCATGGTTCTCATCCATTTTCACTGACAACATTTCAAAACATTTCCATTAGTCTTCCCAGACTCTGCACACTACATACAAACAAAGCAACATATTTTGGGGGCACAAATGGGTCTAATTAAGGAAATATATTTATTTATTACTTTTCTTCATAACAACATAAACACCAAACACACTCTCTGTCCTGCACCAATTGACAACCAGTGAAGGGGCAACTTGGATTCAGAAGCAAAATCCAGTTTCACATATTCCACATTACCTGATTCTACATGTGCTGTGTGTTATAATACAGGTAATTCTACAAATTATCACACATTTTCAAAACTGCAAAACTATGAATTGCATGTAGGATTTAATAATTCCAGGACTTTTTAATAACTGTGGGAACATTTTCAAAGTCGATTTGCTGGTTTGCTGTTGTCGCCTCAGTAAGTCTCTGGTATGGCACCTCTCTAATGAGCTGGCCTCCACCACCAGCCAGGCAGATTGCTTGGACAGAGCACAAATATTCCCCACTACACTATCCCCACTATTATTTACCACATGAATAGAGATCGGATCAAAGGGTAAAGAAACAGCCTGCATGTGGTGAATGCCCTTAACAAGAAGATGTGTACAGTAGAGCAACTCTCTCTTTCACCATTATTATACTCACAAACAACACTAACCACAAACAGAATACAAATGTTCGGCTTTAAGAGGCCTACCCAGTGGCGGTTCTACAGTGTTTTACTCCCCGGGCGAGACCACCTCACTCAGCAAAACATTTTAAACAAACAGTAACAGTAGGTGACATCTGGTCTATGTTCTTTATCATTTAACACGATCTGAAGATCAAACGGTCAGAAATTAAAACAAGTGGTAAAGTTTCCATGCTATTTAAGGAAATTTCATTAGATGCATGAAATGGATATTAATGACAACGCTTGAACAACTGATATAGCAGGTAGTATTTCACCATACATGTAATTTTTATTAGATTCGACGTAGAAGAATTTGTCTCTCCCACACACAAAATAGCTTCCTGCGAAATGTGATAATTGCGTAGTTTATGGGAAAAGAGCCACTGTGCTTGTAGTACGGCAGAGTTTTGTTCTGATAATGGGGGGGATAATTAGGTTTGACAAGTGCAAATTTGTATCTTGTTTCTGGTTTTAGTAAGTTTATAAATGTCACACAGTATAATTACCTCAGTGAGACCTGAAAGGATAACTGTCAACTTACTGCTTGAAGGGTACTTCTCACTCAACTGCCATCAAGATCAAATGGAATTTTGTCATTTCCACTGATTTAGACTATTAAGTACAATTTCTTTAATAATGGCACTGAGGTGACTGTTAGGAAAGGTAAAAGTATCGCACACCAATAAACTTTGTTGAGGTGCTGGCCACTGGTGTAATTCAAGCATTAGAAGAAAAGAAATGTCGAGTGCGGCATTTCTTTCCTTCTAATGACTGAGGTGACTGTTGACGTCTTTAAAAAAAGACAGAAAAAAGCCAGAGTAGACTTGCAAACCACTTAGTCATTTACCAGAGCAGTAGCTGGTTTATATTAATAAATGCTAAAATAATGCCACTTCACAGTAACCTCATGTTTTATTTTGTTTTAGGAACATAATATCTAATGGGAAAATGCAAAACAAAGCCTAAAACTATCAAACATCGGTCTTTATTGTGGGCGACAGTGAGTGACAAGATAGAGGACCTCTACGGCAGTTAAAGATTACTGATTTGATTTGATGTTACCTCCTGCTGACCTTGTCCTTGAGGAAGATTCGGGGTCGTACTTGCTCCTGATGTACAGTGCAGGTGTAACTAGCAGTCTTTACTGTGACTGTGTGTGTGTGTGTGTGTGTGTGTGTGTGTGTATGCACACACATGTGACGTGTGTGTGTGTGTGTGTGTTTGCGCGTGTAGATGTTTGTGTGGATGTGTTTGTGCATCTGTGTGTCCCTATGTGTGTTTGTAAATGGATAAACCTGTAAAGCGATGCAGTTAAGCATGTCAATACAGTCTATTTGCCACTGTATTAAGCTGATATATCAACCCGATATCGAAACTGATGCGTCCTTAAACCGACGCAACACTATGCACTGAAATGCGTCCGATTTTTGACGCATGGTCCATCATATCACACATGCGCAGTAGGCGACACTGCTGAATCTGGCTGCCTGGAGCCGCCATTGAAACGACTGGACTTCTTTAAATCTTATAAAACAAAACTTTAATGCTGCTCAATATACAACAGTATATGCCAATAGCACAACAAAGTCTACACTATTCATTACTGTGCTTGTATGGGCTATTTAACTTACGTCTGCCTTTTGTTTTGCAGCCAAAACAGTTCGCCAGATTAAAAAGAGCAGATTCAGCACGGTATAGCTATGAAAAATTGCAGAAATATTTTGAGTACCAAATAAGAACATTCTTATTTTTGGAAGAATATCTACTATGGAATTTTGAAATATAATATACCCACCAGCACACCCAGCTAATAATACCTGTGTGGCGAAAGTCCAGATAAGCTTGAAACAATAGTATTAGCCTACCACCAATAATGATGTCATTTATTTGCGACAATTTGCTCTGCTGCTGCTGTTGCCTGCATGTCAATATGGCTCTGCAATGGGCTCTACCCGAACCTTCTGCCTCAACGGGTAAGTTAATTAGATTAATAATATTAATATTTCTTTCCTGGTTTATTTAAACGCACAGCTTTAAGACCGCACCAAGCTTAGGTTTTCATACGTCTTCAAACATTTGCTTCTCGTTTCGAAGAGATCAATGGTAAGCTAATGTTTATCAAAACACCGTTGGCTTACTACTCAGAAAGCAGTATTTCACTGTCTAACTTTGATGTGTATAAAACGACGGTGAAAATATGTCGTAGAGTTTACCCCTAAAGATTTCATTTTGAACCTAACTTGAACTAAAGGATAACAGATTGAAAGTAGTTACACCAACTAATGTAGGATTATTATAATGAAGGTAGCCTGCTTAGCATTTTTGCTAATTCACAGATGTGATTGTACAATCGATAATGCAGTATTAAAAAGCTCTGCCAATAAAAGAAAATAGGTCATTCCCCACCTTCGCAAGTTGGATATTTTTAAGCCCCACCTGTTCCTAGTGTCCCAGCAAAATATTATTCGCCACGGTTTTACAGACCGAATTCATGTAATATTTTTGTTTACTGCCCAGGATCTGATCCGATTCTTACTTTTGATGTAGGTCTATTGATAAGTTTGCTTGCTCGTGGCTGTTTGGTCTTGTATGCACTCTCTATGTCAATGAAAAAGAGCTTTACTTATGTCTGTTTTCATTCTTTTGTATATATGTTATACTCGCTACATTTTGTCCATTCGTTCGTAGTTAATATCTCTTTCCAGGTGTCCCAGAACTTCCAAATTAATGTGGTGTTTTGAAGCGTCTGAGACATGATTGTGACCAAGAAAGGTTAGAAGGGCAAGATCCTCAGGCTGAAAGCATGCATTAATACAGGTCAGTAGCCAGTAGTCTGATTTTAAGCTGTTTCGAACTCATCTCACAATATCTGTACTCACAAAGCACATTCAAAGGAAGCACTTTCTTACACAGCCCTGTCTTTGTAAAATGCAAATAAACAAAAGTATTGATAAGTGAACAAAAGTATTGATAAGACCATACTTTAATGCATGGTGTGATATGATGTGTAGTTTGACTGAAATTATGGTAAACTACACATAAATAAGTCATTATTCAGCTGTAAAAGTGTAAATGTATTTGTCAATGAATTCATGTTTACACAGATGCACCAATCCAATACTGACATAGCAGGAGATTGGGTGTCAGTGACGCACAACTTCAGGTTATTGTGTATAATTGTGCCAGTCTACTGAGTACAACTCTGAGACTTAGCAGAAACTCTAAAAACTTCAATGTTTTTTATTCCACAAGCCAGCACAGAAAATGTCTTTTATGCTCAGTATTAGTCTAGATGAGATAAGTAGCGGTGAAATGGTGTAGCCTGGTAAACTACACTCTTTCACTTCATGTCACTTTTGAGACTTAATAGCCATACATTTACTTTCTTGCAGACATGTTCTAAGAAGGTTAAAACTATTGGAGTTGCATTCAACCAAGTGCAGCTGCTTCAATTTAGCATACATACTTAACGCAAGGGATCAGGTCAGGACTAGAATGGCCAGTTTCAGCCAATTAACAAGCCACTTAAATTAAAAAATACTTTTCCTTTCCCTATGTATGATTTTACTGTTGCATGTCATGTGGCACCTATTGGAGACATCCAATACGCATACGCAAGATGGTGGTGTATTCTACATTTCCTCCATCAGTAAAGTGGCACCTAATTGACTAAAGAATGCAGTGGCTAAAATGCATTCATATTTGGCCAATTTACTTCGGCTAACATGGGCCGTAGTGGCCATAGAAGCTCATTAGCATATCGGGAAAACTTGTCCTTAAAAAGAGGGCTTTACCACCAGGGGGTCAGACAGGGATTTTTTGTGCTATTTTTGTTCCAAAATGCTACAATGATTGCGGAAAACACTAACACGGTGGGAGGACTCCATATTTTGATTCTGATTCTGAACTGATATTAGTTTCATGCTAATGGAGTGTTCTGACCAATTGCAATTTAATGCAAAATGGCATGTGATTGGTCTGTGGACCTATAGGTGCTGATGACATGTCTTTTTTCACAATATACTGAGGCTAAATCATAAATGTGCGTTATTGTGTTGCTATACTTTACAATCACTACTAAGCTCTTTAAAACATTATATTAATAAAAGCCATGCAGTAATTAATTAGCAGTAAAATAGGTCAGTAGCCCCATGTTTCAGTAGCATTGTGTTTGCCTAGGCTAAATCAAATATTTTCAATGTTGGTGTAATTATAACTCAAATATACTAAGCAGACTCACCACACCATCACTTTGGTGTGGCTAACATGCAATACTATGTCTCTGGTCATATATTGGATACGGATGAATAAGAGTGTAATCACTTACTGTTTCACTTCAAACACTAGTTTCATACACATTCGTCATTTGATGCAAATGTTGTCATATATTGATTGTGCTTTGTCCATCAAAGCAAAAACAGTTTAAAGAGACTGGGCCTGATTTAAGAGAAGGTGTGAGCTGTCACACCTTTGAGCTGTGGATGCAGAGCAGATGAGGAAAGCAAGAATTACTCTAGTCCAACATGTATGGTCCTTATACATGGTAACAGGTGAGGTTTTAGAAGAACATTTTGCTTGTTGGTAGATAGAGTCTTTCTTGGGTAATTATGGTATAGAGAGGCAAAAAAAGAAGAAAAAAACATTGTTGGTGACATGCGTCAATTAGGTGTACTGCACACCTCGATACTTTGTGGTACTGCTTTCCTGTGCCTCCCATCTACTGTCCAGTGGCACTGCCCTTTTCTGTTTGCCTGCTATCCTGTGCTTTTACACTGTCTTACACTTTTACTAATGGTATCAATAGTGTTACTGATTATTTAATTTTGTCTATTCTTAATTGTGCTTTATTCCGCTATGCCAAAATATAACCAGGCTGGCCTGGGGGATGTGCAGGTTCTGATGGAGGAGGTTGCAGAGGAGATTAGGAGAGAAAGCAAGACTGTAGTCCATCATGTGAGATCCCAGTGCACTGATGTATGGATATCTATTAAAAGTAAGTTTTGTTTTTAAAAATATGAGTCATTTAGCTGTCCACAGTGCATAACATGAAAAAGGAGTTTTCGCACACTGGGATAACTGTGCTATCTGTTGCAAGTCAAGTCAGCTTTATTTGTAAATTCTTCACATGTGCTAGACATTCAAGAAATTGAAATTGCGTTTCTTACTGTCCCATGTGTAGACAAGACAGGACAACATTAAAGAAAGACCTTATACATTCAAATATTAAAGTGTGGGTCAGGACAGGACATTGGACATTAAACATTAAAGTGCACATCGACGGTTCACACATTTGGTCCACTTCCGATGGCCTCACGGCAAGCCATCCCATTTCTGACACCATTTGTAGCGAAGAGGAGGAGAAATCATCCCACCCGGCTTCAAACCCAGCTCTGCGGGGGTACCAAACATGTGCTTTGACCGCAATGCCAAAGACCCATGCTTGTTGGTATGGCAGTCAGAGCACACCCACAACCCTAGTGATGGTCACTCCATCACACTGGTTAAAAAAGCAAAAGTATATTTTTAACCACAGTGTGGATACTTTCTCCCCTGATCATTTTGACAAAGTGTGTTGTCACAACTACTCATGTGCACTTACTTTTCATTTTGTTTTGTAGGTGCAACCAGGGAAACAAAGCGATGAAGAAGAATAGTGCCCAGCGTCAAGGTGCCCAGCGTACCCCCAGACAGCAAGGATAGCTCTGACTCTGCTGCCAAATTGGTCATACCCAAGACAGCCAAGTGGCTCGACTGACTTTTCCAGCACTGTATGTCTGTAAATGTTTCCTTCTGATTCGGATACCACCATTAGTGGTCCTAGTGCCAGATTATGGATTCAAGTATGCTTGAGAATGACCACCCATATTATATTCATATTTCTCTCCCCTCCCTGCAGCCCTCTGCATTGCAGGTGATCCCACCCACCCATCCAACAGCCTCTTCAGTCTGCTGCCAGGAAGAAGAGTGAGGAGCCTCCGGTCCAGGACCAGCAGACTGAAAGACGGCTTCATCCACCAAGTTGTCAGGATGTTAAATTCTCTCCCTAACCTGCCCGCCTTCCTCCTTCTGACCCCCCCCCCCCATAATGTACATTATAGTAATGTTGGATATGTTACAACAGATTGGAATTTGAATGAATGATACCCTAGCATCTTGCTGATAATGAAGTGTGTGTAATTTTTAATGGTAAGCACTGTCTACTAGCACTGTCTGTACAGGCTCTGTTGGATAGGGTCTGAAACACACACACACACCCACACACCCACACACCCACACACACACACACACAGTACTCCATTCCCATTATTCAGAGTCTTAGTGTAAATGTCCCAGCCTGGTGAAGCTTACCTTAAGGCACATCTGCTGTAGAGTTCCTCTTCCACTGCTCCACAGTAATTTCAATGTATACTTTTTTTGCACTACAACTTCATGAGACTTCTGCTTAAATGGTAACATTTTGACACATTTAAATGTATGAACAATGCATTAAAACTACTTGCATTACTCTTTCATCCACTGAAGTGATGCCTTTGTTGTTGCCCCCCAGAGCTCTTGCTTAGAAGTAGAAGGTTTATAACCAGTTTTTTTTTCCAGCATTTTTTACAATATGTAACCATAGTCTATTCAGCTTTAATTGGATTTCCATAATTTACCCAAATGCTTAGAACTGTTAATTGTCTGTGTGTTTTATTCTGTCTGAATTTAAAAATTAATGGAATTAAAAATGGAGAATTAGAAATTCTTAAAAGAATCTGTCTTTATTCATCATGCTTGATTATAAACAGTTGTCGTTCATCTAAATTAGTCCATTTTTTTTAATCGCTGAAGAATTGGTAAGTGTGTTTTCGTCCCACATATGTGCTTGTGTTATAAAACACGTCATTATAATTATAGTGTTCTCACAATGAACAATATTCTACAGGTCTTGCATGCATGCGTTACTTACTAAAAGCAAGGCTGTCCAATTTGGCCCGTTTTTTCACATGATTGCTATTTTCCCCCTCCTTTCTCCCAGAATCTCGTTTTAAATGTTTACCTTTGCACTTTCTGTCCTGACCACAATTTAAGATTGAATTAGGCGCTGTTTAGCTCTCGCCATCTTAGATCCGGATGTGCAGTAATTTTATGAACATTACACAAAATTACTTTGCAGGAGTGTTCATTTGCACAAGTCTGTTACATAGACATGTAGTAGCATATTGCAACATGAATGTGGGGGAGGTGGACATGCCCACATAGTGCGCTGTGTAGGCTAATGAATGCATGAAATCAAGTATAACTATAAAATCTATTAAATTGTACAATGTACAGTGTACTGTCGTTGCCAAGGAAGTTGGGGACGTTAATAAATATGGGGCAAATCTCAATGTAGCCTATTTAACTATAGGCAAAGTGCGACTATAGTTCGTCTGAGCTAAGCCGACAGTGAGTTGCATAGCAACAGTGGTTCGCAAAGCGCGTTTTTTATAGCATACATATTTTGTCAAACTCTGTTATATCGTATAACCCACCAATGTCGTGAAGAACGTGTCATACCTATTTTTCTGTCATTTTCACTTAACAAAACTCGCCCATGGCACTGTTTGCAACCCTAACCCTAGAGGGTTTTTTTTTTTTTTTTTACACCAAAACGGCTTCAGTGAACTACAAATTTCAGCGCCATCGTTGTAAGCACTGTTCGAATGAACGTTGCACGTGACGGGAAATGTAGTCAAACCACAAAAATGCCTTAATTTATATGTATCATTGCAAACATGTGCAAATAACTAGTATGTATCACTTGCTTACAACATGATTTCAAAATCTTGCAATAATGTTATTATTATGAAATAAACATTATTTACACATGTTTGCACTCAAAGTAGACCAATGACAGAAATATTATTTATAATACATATCTTCATTGGTTACCATACCAACTTTCTGCCCGATCTGACCAACGGTTCAGGAATTACAGCCATTCAAAATGTGCAACTTTTACAAGATTGTTTGGGGCTCCTGGGGTAACCGGGGGCCCTGGTGCAATACAAAATTCTCTGATGCTTCCTTGCATCAGGGTAAATAACATATGCTCTTTTATTTCACACTCTAAAATTTTTCATTTTCCCTTGACTAGACATACATGGCCTTATGCTATACCACTGCAAGAGCATAAGACACTAGAAGAATAGTCAGGACCAGAAACCCGAACATGTTTGTAATTTTTTTGTGACAGCTCACACCTTCTCTTAAATCAGGCCCAGTCTCTTTAAACTGTTTTTGCTTTGATGGACAAAGCACAATCAATATATGACAACATTTGCATCAAATGACGAATGTGTATGAAACTAGTGTTTGAAGTGAAACAGTAAGTGATTACACTCTTATTCATCCGTATCCAATATATGACCAGAGACATAGTATTGCATGTTAGCCACACCAAAGTGATGGTGTGGTGAGTCTGCTTAGTATATTTGAGTTATAATTACACCAACATTGAAAATATTTGATTTAGCCTAGGCAAACACAATGCTACTGAAACATGGGGCTACTGACCTAATTTACTGCTAATTAATTACTGCATGGCTTTTATTAATATAATGTTTTAAAGAGCTTAGTAGTGATTGTAAAGTATAGCAACACAATAACGCACATTTATGATTTAGCCTCAGTATATTGTGAAAAAAGACATGTCATCAGCACCTATAGGTCCACAGACCAATCACATGCCATTTTGCATTAAATTGCAATTGGTCAGAACACTCCATTAGCATGAAACTAATATCAGTTCAGAATCAGAATCAAAATATGGAGTCCTCCCACCGTGTTAGTGTTTTCCGCAATCATTGTAGCATTTTGGAACAAAAATAGCACAAAAAATCCCTGTCTGACCCCCTGGTGGTAAAGCCCTCTTTTTAAGGACAAGTTTTCCCGATATGCTAATGAGCTTCTATGGCCACTACGGCCCATGTTAGCCGAAGTAAATTGGCCAAATATGAATGCATTTTAGCCACTGCATTCTTTAGTCAATTAGGTGCCACTTTACTGATGGAGGAAATGTAGAATACACCACCATCTTGCGTATGCGTATTGGATGTCTCCAATAGGTGCCACATGACATGCAACAGTAAAATCATACATAGGGAAAGGAAAAGTATTTTTTAATTTAAGTGGCTTGTTAATTGGCTGAAACTGGCCATTCTAGTCCTGACCTGATCCCTTGCGTTAAGTATGTATGCTAAATTGAAGCAGCTGCACTTGGTTGAATGCAACTCCAATAGTTTTAACCTTCTTAGAACATGTCTGCAAGAAAGTAAATGTATGGCTATTAAGTCTCAAAAGTGACATGAAGTGAAAGAGTGTAGTTTACCAGGCTACACCATTTCACCGCTACTTATCTCATCTAGACTAATACTGAGCATAAAAGACATTTTCTGTGCTGGCTTGTGGAATAAAAAACATTGAAGTTTTTAGAGTTTCTGCTAAGTCTCAGAGTTGTACTCAGTAGACTGGCACAATTATACACAATAACCTGAAGTTGTGCGTCACTGACACCCAATCTCCTGCCATGTCAGTATTGGATTGGTGCATCTGTGTAAACATGAATTCATTGACAAATACATTTACACTTTTACAGCTGAATAATGACTTATTTATGTGTAGTTTACCATAATTTCAGTCAAACTACACATCATATCACACCATGCATTAAAGTATGGTCTTATCAATACTTTTGTTCACTTATCAATACTTTTGTTTATTTGCATTTTACAAAGACAGGGCTGTGTAAGAAAGTGCTTCCTTTGAATGTGCTTTGTGAGTACAGATATTGTGAGATGAGTTCGAAACAGCTTAAAATCAGACTACTGGCTACTGACCTGTATTAATGCATGCTTTCAGCCTGAGGATCTTGCCCTTCTAACCTTTCTTGGTCACAATCATGTCTCAGACGCTTCAAAACACCACATTAATTTGGAAGTTCTGGGACACCTGGAAAGAGATATTAACTACGAACGAATGGACAAAATGTAGCGAGTATAACATATATACAAAAGAATGAAAACAGACATAAGTAAAGCTCTTTTTCATTGACATAGAGAGTGCATACAAGACCAAACAGCCACGAGCAAGCAAACTTATCAATAGACCTACATCAAAAGTAAGAATCGGATCAGATCCTGGGCAGTAAACAAAAATATTACATGAATTCGGTCTGTAAAACCGTGGCGAATAATATTTTGCTGGGACACTAGGAACAGGTGGGGCTTAAAAATATCCAACTTGCGAAGGTGGGGAATGACCTATTTTCTTTTATTGGCAGAGCTTTTTAATACTGCATTATCGATTGTACAATCACATCTGTGAATTAGCAAAAATGCTAAGCAGGCTACCTTCATTATAATAATCCTACATTAGTTGGTGTAACTACTTTCAATCTGTTATCCTTTAGTTCAAGTTAGGTTCAAAATGAAATCTTTAGGGGTAAACTCTACGACATATTTTCACCGTCGTTTTATACACATCAAAGTTAGACAGTGAAATACTGCTTTCTGAGTAGTAAGCCAACGGTGTTTTGATAAACATTAGCTTACCATTGATCTCTTCGAAACGAGAAGCAAATGTTTGAAGACGTATGAAAACCTAAGCTTGGTGCGGTCTTAAAGCTGTGCGTTTAAATAAACCAGGAAAGAAATATTAATATTATTAATCTAATTAACTTACCCGTTGAGGCAGAAGGTTCGGGTAGAGCCCATTGCAGAGCCATATTGACATGCAGGCAACAGCAGCAGCAGAGCAAATTGTCGCAAATAAATGACATCATTATTGGTGGTAGGCTAATACTATTGTTTCAAGCTTATCTGGACTTTCGCCACACAGGTATTATTAGCTGGGTGTGCTGGTGGGTATATTATATTTCAAAATTCCATAGTAGATATTCTTCCAAAAATAAGAATGTTCTTATTTGGTACTCAAAATATTTCTGCAATTTTTCATAGCTATACCGTGCTGAATCTGCTCTTTTTAATCTGGCGAACTGTTTTGGCTGCAAAACAAAAGGCAGACGTAAGTTAAATAGCCCATACAAGCACAGTAATGAATAGTGTAGACTTTGTTGTGCTATTGGCATATACTGTTGTATATTGAGCAGCATTAAAGTTTTGTTTTATAAGATTTAAAGAAGTCCAGTCGTTTCAATGGCGGCTCCAGGCAGCCAGATTCAGCAGTGTCGCCTACTGCGCATGTGATATGATGGACCATGCGTCAAAAATCGGACGCATTTCAGTGCATAGTGTTGCGTCGGTTTAAGGACGCATCAGTTTCGATATCGGGTTGGATATATGGCTTTTACTGACAGACTCACTCTCATCTATTCCTACTACACCAAAGTGATCAATAACTATCGTTGCTGATGTTTTACAATGTTGACATCCAAAGAGCATTAGGTGTGAAATTAAACAATTAATTGTGCATAGTTTAGAGCATGAACATTTTGCATTCAGTGACATTGGCCTCTCACCTCTACAATTGTATGTGTCAGGCATTAGCAACTCATTACTAGTAAGACTTCAATCTTCAGGCTGCCTGTACAACAGAACCATAATTACAGCTTACAGATAAAAGCTTTAGTAAGTTTACAAATGTCACACAGTATAATTACCTCAGTGAGACCTGAAAGGATAACTGTCAACTTACTGCTTGAAGGGTACTTCTCACTCCACTGCCATCAAGATCAAATGGAATTTTGTCATTTCCACTGATTTAGACTATTAAGTACAATTTCTTTAATAATGGCACTGAGGTGACTGTTAGGAAAGATAAAAGTATCGCACACCAATAAACTGTCACTTTTAATCCAAGTCCATGAACAGGCAAATACATCGATGACTATCTGTAACTTCTGACACTGGTGTGACTCTCACTGCACATATGTTCCAGTACAGTGCATACTTTATACACTTTTTAAATACACTCTGTGCATTTAAAATCTGTACTTAAAAGGAACTCTCAAGATACAAAAAAAGACCCTCGAGATTCCATAGTTCTGTTGTTAAGTTGTTAAGTTTTATCTTATGACATAATTACAAATAATTGCATTACAATTATTATTTGTTGTTGTAATTTGTTTTATTTAAATCTGCGATGAATTTAGATACAATTGTTTCTATTTTTTATATTCATTCGTAACTTTGTTTTAAGAAGTCTTACATAAATAAAAAGTTAAATTATTATCAAAAATTACAAATAAAATGTAAGTGTTATAGCCTATTTGACACGATGGCATGACATGCCCTTCAGTTACAAATAAAACGTCAGTATTTGAGTGGTACGGCTTAACTGACATGATGGCCCTGACAGGATATTTGTCTTACTTTGTGCTGATCAGATCTGTTCCCTTTGTGTCAATTTAGCCAGCGTATGGTACACGGGGGCAAATTAAAGGGGCAGCTCTTCTGCCACGCTGCATTTAGATCAGAGCGAGTCTTACACTCAACCCTCTGGGTGGCCATTATGGGAGCGGACACAATTAAAAAAGAAACAGAGCTGCCATTTTGGTACGAAAGCCGAAGCATGACCAGACTGACGGAAAAAGTACAGCGCGTTTCGATAGCTGGGGATTACACCGTCTGTCTCATACAGTCATGAGATTCCTCTCTGAAATGTCACTCCACACCACAATGAAAAGCCGATGAGTAATGAAATACAAAGATCAAAACTGAATGGCCTTTGAGGGCTTTGTACAGTAGACATCCAAATATTAAGCATAGTTTGAAAACCAATGCCTATTGAGATCTGAAGTCTCTATTGATTTGTTTTGTACTTGTTTTCATGGCTCACGCCATGTGGTTATGTAATGTCTCCTGATTGTATCCGCAATCGTGTGTTAAAGGCATCCGTTCGTCCCCACTGCACGAAGGGTATTGACTCAACTCCTCCTGGAACACTCGGGAGCAATTATCTCCCCATATTTACTGGCATAAATCCGTAAAACATAAATCCCGAAGGACAATCCTCATAACTCATACATAATGCATGACGCATGACATTGCGTACATAGATTTATATAAAAGCATGCAAGAGCACGCATGTGTTTGTGTGTGTGCGCATGTGTGTACGTGTGTGTGTGTGTGTGTGTGTGTGTATGCAGACACATACACGCACACGCTAATGCATACCACATACATATACATACATGCACACATGTACACACACGGAAAATTAGTTGCGAATAAAAAACAAAGGCACTCGCTAAAAAAAAAATGTGGTAGACTTTAAGATGCTAATAGGTGTGTGTTGCTATCAACTTACAAACCCACTGTTGGTGAAGGGGTTCAGCAGAAGTACAGAGAACGTTGCTATGAAACCGGATTTGGAACCATAAGATTTGACGTATAGCATTAGTACAGCAGAAGAAGCAAGATACATTGTGAAACACTATCATCCATTTTTAACTCAAGATCTCAAATAAAAAGTGATTCATGACTCCCTGTGCTTTACGATATTGACCTTCTCACTGTACATAGTCACTGTCATAGTCATACTGTCATACTGTCATAGTACATTATAGGACTGTAGGCTACACTCTACATTATAGTAGACTTTCAGAGAACATAGACAGTTTATTTATAAAAGGAGTTTCTGGAGATAGACCATCGGAGAAAAGTGTTAAAAATTGTGAATTTACCACTCTGATTTGAGGGTCAACACCCCCAAGCCCCTGAGCTCCAACACCCCACTCCAACACAATAAAATTAAACAATAAAACTAGTGATGGTGTTTGAGAATCCGCTATTGAAAGACTTAGGAAAGAGGTATACCTTTAGGAAAGTACATCGGAGCAGCACAGATAATAGCTTTTTAACTTTTTTGTGTACTCCCACAATACTCATGGACTCTGATGAAGATGGCAACGCCATCGAAACGTTAGTCCTTATGTTGTGCACTTGATTAAAAAGTTAAAAAGCTATTATTATTATACTTTCCTAAAGGTATACAACTTTAGTCCGGTTTCCGTTGATGCACCAGATAATACCACAGAAGCGCGTGGAATTACTCTCTTCACTTAGGAAAGAGGCTCATGTCATGAATGCTACTGTTATGTTGTCTTGTTCCTGTTATTTCCCCAACACCTTTTTCTCACTCCATGGGAACCAACTAAGAGAGAAAAGAGGGAAACAAATCGAAAGGTAAACTTTCAATGTGCACCTACAAAGAATGTGGAGAGCAGAAAATAAACAAGTGATTATGGCCCTGAATTGAATAACACGGAAGATAATAGAGAACTAATAGAAGGATGGTGGATGGTGAAAGGATGGGCACACATAAAGCAGGGCCTTTCTACTGGCTGCTGACTGCCCATCAATAGCTCCAGGTCCTACAAAGGGAGGATCCATTAGCCAGCATCACATTATGACCATCATGTATGCTGTTCAGAAATGTTCACACAGTCTTGTGCATGTCTTTCTGATTTTGAATCAATCAAGCCCATTCCTCAGTGACCAGCAATTATCTCTTTTTCCATCTGTGTATGGTAGATATTGTGTGTGTGTGTGTGTGTGTGTGTGTGTGTGTGTGTGTGTGTGTGTGTGTTTGTGTTTGTGTTTGTCTGTGTCTGTGTGTGTTGCGTGTTTTCCTTCTTACAGTCATGCCCTATCCGATTTATCCCCTCCTCTCCCCCAAAACAAGAATCATAATGGCATATTACATCTCCACTGCTATTATTAACATGAAGTAAAACAAGACATATGGATAGTCTTAATATCTATTACCATTAGTATGCTGTTGATGCCCTAAGTTATTGAGCATGTTTTGGCATGTAGTTTTGTCTTTGTGAACTTCACTGTGCATGTAGCATTTTCTTGGGACAGTCTTACCTTGTACACCGGTCACCATCTCTGCTGAAAAGAAACTGACTTTCTGGGTAAAAGCCACAACAGCATTCACAGACTGTTCAAAAATATATGATCTCAAGAAAGATTGAACAACTGGAGAAAGATACAGAGAGTAATGGCTGTAGGGTTACTGAGCTGCACAACAGCTACAGCATTCTCTACTGATACAGATTTGTTTTAACAACACCCGTCTCCTCACCACCATTTTCTGGTGAAACTCCTGCTTAGATGAAGTGTGTATTTGTATGTGTCTGTGTGATTTGTTTTTCAGTTAACTCTAATGACGATGACAATATTTTTGATCAAATAATTGACTCCAATTTCTGTGGCCTTCAAACGCACACAGTCTCTATGACGCAGACAGCAGAGGCTTTGCCATGCTGTGTTTGGGTAAATTGGAACAGAAAGGAAGGAGGCACACAGACAAGCACACACGCGCACCCAAGGCATCAGCCTACTTTAAGTAGATTAACCCTCTCCCAACCCTCTGTGACATACGCCATGAAAAGCTTTGATATTTTACCTCATCTCTCTTTGTTTTCACGGTATGTCTGACGTGTTACATTATTTTCACATGTCCAGCCAGCAAGTTTTTATCACAGCCATCAGCTGGGAAATATTTTCCGGCTACCCAAATGTATACCTTGAGCCATGACCATGTTTTCTGTGGAAATACGCAGGAGGTTTAAAAGAAACACTTCAAGTTCACTAAACCATTGGGCTTTGTTTCCATGGCCCTGGCCTGTACACAGGGGAACGTTTTTTTTTTTTTTTTTGGCAGATTGAACAGAAATCACGTTCACGTGCAAACGGGAATATTCTCTGTCAGGTCAGACACAATGTTGATGCTGGTAATGTGTGCTCATCCCAGCTTGAGCGGTAGGTAGAAAAGGCATAATGATTCAATTTAAACATGTTCTATGTTGATTTTAGCAATGTGTGTTGTCCTTTAGGTGGGTCAGACACAGCGACAGTTGCTCTTTTATGAAATAAGTGTAATGGTAGCCTAGAAAATGTATTTGTTTATACGGTACAAAGTACTAGTGATATAAAAAAAACAGCCTGTTCTGCTCAATGGCAGAAAGAAGAAGCAAACAATTGAATTAGACCCAGCCTACACAGCAGGCAATTTACTGTATACCACAACCCATTTCTAAGTTTAAAGTTGTTGAAGTGAGATGTGCTTAAGTAGGGTGCGGTCACGTCTTTAAATTGACCCACCTACAAAAGCTGGTGGTAGACTTCAGGAGGGAGGAACAGCGACATTACTGTCCACTCAAAATCTATGGTGTCCCAGTGGAGAGAATGAGCAGCTTCAGGTATCTTGGAGTGTCACATCTCTGAAGATCAGTCATGGTCACCACACATCTCCACCACAGGCAAGACAGCATCTGTACCATCTCAAGATTCCTACTGCAGATGACCTTCTATACTGCCACTATAGAGTCTGTTTTTTTTTCTAGGAACATTTCTAGTTGGTATGGCAACTGCACCTGTCAGGATAAGATCACCCTGCTCAGAGTAATTCTCTGAAAAATCACCAGGACCTATCTGCCAGGGTTCCAGGGCATATATTCCAGGTGATGTCAGACTAAGGCAAACAAAAAAATCATAGACTTAGACCACTACAGTCACAATATCTTTCAAAGGCTGCTCTCTGGAAAGCAGCATGAGGTTCTTCCCCAAACCCCCAAGATTAAAAACATGTTTCTCTAGCATTGTCGCTTCAAGGTGCAAGGTGCTTCTCACAAAAGGAAACAAAAACGGGGCTAATGGAGTCGACACAGCCACAGGTACATGCTGTTTATTGACTCCTTTTCAAGACTATAATACAGGCCACTTTCCATGGCAACCGGCCAGTGAGAGGGACTAAGCGCATGTGGGAAGACGTGGAGGCTCGTACTCCATGGCGGTAGTATAACCAAAGATGGTGGATGGGCAAAGCAAGATGACGAGCCACTTCCTGGAACCAAGATATCACACGAGGGGGGAGCCACTAATCCCCTTTTATGCAGTGCAAAGGCACGGTCTGTAACAGTGAGGTCTATGGCCCCGCCTGGCACAGCAAGGGGACCGTGCTTTTGGTGTGTTTACTCCTAAACTATGGGACAGTCTACCAATAGAACTGAAATCTGCATCATTTGTCACTGGTTTTAAATCCTCACTTAAAACACACCTGTACCTGAGTGGTGTTTCCTTGTTTTTCTATGTCAATGTCTTTGTCCCTGTATCGTACCATTGTCCTGGTCACTGTCATTGTCCTGTGGAATGTGATTTTAATGTAATTTTATTCTGTTTTATTTCATTTTATACACAAAGTGTGAAGCGCTTTGGTTGTAAATTTGCTATACAAATGCATGTTACTTACTAACTTACTTACATCAGAACCTTAGAATTTCACTCAATATTTAAAAGCCTAATTTTTCTGAGCAATGGATGTACATTTCAGACATGCTCTCATGATCTCCAAATGCCCCATTTAAGGAAAATGTTGTGTTAGTATGACTCTCCACTCTGGAGAAAATCTTTAAATGTACTTTAACTTCAATTCAGGTGGGCCCGAGTTTAGTTTTAGTGTGCAATTCTAACGACATGCCTATTTATGCAGCCTGGAACTAATCCCCACTTTGCTCCCATAGACAAACAGTCTATGACATTGCTTAATAAAAGGCTTGTAGCCAACCAAATACTAAAAAAAACCTTAGGGGAAAGCACAAACCTTGTGGGGCGACAGAGGCTGCAGGGCGATTTTGTGCCCAGCAGCACTTAAATCCACAATCTGGCCCTGCTGACAAGTTATGATCTCCCCTGCGAGGTTTGTCTTTGAGCTGTGACACATCATACAGCAGGAGTCAAGCCGTGTAACCTTTACCATTGTTGCTTTGGGCTGGTGTGTCATCTGTGAGGGCCGGCTGGGTAGCATGTCATCCACCAGGCCTGCTGGTCATAGTGGGAGCTCAGTTTGAAGAGAGAGAGAGAGAGAGAGAGAGAGGAAGGGAGAGAGAGAGAGAGAGAGAGAGGGAGGGAGGGAGAGAGAGAGAGAGAGAGAGAGGGAGGGAGAGAGAGAGAGAGAGAAAGAGAGAGGGAGGGGGGGAGAGAGAGAGAGGGAGGGAGGGGGAGAGAGAGAGAGAGAGAGAGAGAGAGAGAGAGAGAGAGAGAGAGAGAGGGAGAGGGAGGGGGAGAGAGAGAGAGAGGGAAAACATTACAAGCACAACATCCCAACAGACTTTTTGGTTTATTGGGAAAATAATAAACTGTGATTAGTAAAATATTGTTGGAGGCCTTACAATATTGTAACCTATACGAAATGGAAATATAATTACTTATTACTATAAATAACTTTATGGTGGTTGTAGGTTCAGAGTGTAGTAATAGTAGTAATAATAATTATTTTTATTTATTTATTTATTTATTTATTTATTTATTTATTTATTTATTTATTTATTTATTTACAACCTGCTTTTCATATAGAGACGTTGCACTCACAGGACAAATTGTGTTTCTGTTATACAATGTTGTGTTGAGAATTAAGGAAAATTAAGGGCTTATTTGGTTACCAAATCCAATAAAATTGATTGGTGTCTCAAAAAATATAATGATGTGGTATATTTTTAATATTTTTCCTAGATATATAAATGCTATATTTAGTAGTTATCTTTTCCTATGTTTATTTGGCTGTCTACTATTGATCTGTCAACATCTAAATTGGTAAGCTTCTTTTAATCAGTTGAATTTCTATGTATGGTTGAGATGCTATTTAACATCTTAAGAAAAACTGTTTCTCTCACTGCATGAACTGAATGAATTTGTAAAGGAAACAGGCAAATAGATTCTCCATTTCTGACATCATAATCACTAAGCAACCAACATGTTTACTTTGGAATGGTCAGCTTTAGAATTTTGGTGAAGTAGAATGTTTAAACTAGAATGTTGGGAAAACCTGACCACTTCTGATACAAACAAGCAAAAGGCAAGTCACTTATGAGAAACCTCTAGGATTTCCAAGTGTTTTTAAAACCGTTTTAATGGCTTTCCACCCAAGGACATCCAACCAAAGTGGATCCTTGATCAGGACTAAACATATGTCTGGTTCTGAGAGAATCCTGCCATGTGTCAACATTTCTGAGGAAATCAGCAACACAGTGCCACTTTGGTCACCTCCATCCAAGCAAAAATACCAATATCTGCGGGCTACACCTTTTTCTGCAAGTAAGAATATCACCTTTCACCTGACCTATTCTAGGCATTTACAGTAATGGTTGATAGTTTATTTTGAGTAATACTTTTTAACATATATATATCTATCTTCGTAGGTAAGTATTACAAGGAGTCACGTGACTGGTATGCTCAGGATGAGCACAATGTTGTGGCCAACTTGAATACCTCAAGGCCTCAAAACCATCCTCAGCCCACCAGTATCAGGAGCAGGCAGGTGGCTCCCACCAGACCTGCTGCAGTGGCTCCAGTGAGGAGGGAGGAGAGCCTGACATTCGTGGGGAACTTCACCCACCCTCCAAACATCACCCAGGACCAGCTGATTGCACTGCTTAATACAAATAAGACCCCCAACTCTGGTTGTGTAGCCAACCATGGGGTTTCATCCACCATGAAGAAAACTCACAACCTCACCCTGCCTGGTAGCAATGACAGTGGGATCATGATGTATGCTCACCCATCTAAGAGTAAGATGGCATAAGATGAACCTCATATAAATATAAATATATATATTATACAAAGACTTTTTAAAAATGGTACTAGTTAACAATTTAAAAAGCCTTACTAACATATATATTTGTCTCCTTGTAGTTGTGAATGTGCAGATGCCAGCACAGGTGCAGGAGCTGCAGTCTGCCTCTGCTTCTGATGGGGAGGATACAGATGATTTAATCTACATCGGCACAACCTACCCATCCTCCATGTCATCTGAGGAGAGTGTGGAGTCCCTCAACAATGTGGTGGACTTCATCCCACAGTGTAGCAGTGACACTGCTGCTTTGCTTAGGGATGTTGGACCCCTTACATTTGTGGGCAACCTCACCGTCCCTGCCGAGGTCCTTTGCGGTCAGCAAAGCATGAAGATGAAGCCAGTGCAGATGCTGGACTCATACGGTGTGGCCCAGCAAGGGGCCATATCCCACAGGACCAACCCCACTCCAGACACCTCTGCAGCCCCTGCGCAGCTGCCTCTTGCGGCCTGTAGTGACACTCACTCTAAGAGCTCTACCACCAACTACACCAGAGAGCAGTTCATGGAGATGATGGAGTACCACCACTACATGGCCTCCTGCTACAGGGAGCTCACGCTCACAGCTGATCACACTCAAAAGGTGGAGGCGGCAGTGTGCTCTAAGGAGCTCCAGAGGAAGAGAGCGGTCATCTGTGACAGGAATAGTGATGGACCGCCTCAGAAGAGGAGTTGGAATGACGGCACAGAGGACATCGTTCTCCCAGAGGATGCTGTTGAGAAACTTTCTGTTCTGAAAAGCGTCTGGGATTTGGCCGTTGAAATGGGCTTCCTGACTGTCTCAGAGGCTAATTATTGCAAGAATCTTTATTGCAATGACATAATATAGTTTTGTTAGTCATTCGTCATTCATTTGGCATTATCTTAAAAAATAAATGATCATCATACAAACTGAAACTGACTCCCTCTTGCAAATTCACTACATATGAGAAAACATCTTTTGCAGTACATTTTTTCTGGGTTCCAATTCTTTGAATTTGCAGACCATCACAAACAATGCAAACACATGCTGAGTTCAAATTAGAACAGCTATAATTCTGTGCCTGCTATTTCAGAAATCACTCCCAAGTGAAGAGTCTGCATTATGCAAGGCAGTTCTCATCCTCCCATTTATTTATAATGATGGCAGTAAATTGTAAGTGTCAGAAAATAGCACACACTTTAAGTATGCATAATGTGAATATATTTGTGTGGAAATGAATGTGTGCGTGCATGCATGCGTGCGTGCGTGTGTGAACGTGCGTGCGTGCGTGCGTGTGCGCACATGTGTGTGTGCGCACATGTGTGAGCATGTTCCTTACCTATGCCAAAGCTGAAAGGACTGGTTGTGGATAGATTTATAATGAATATTTTCCATGCAGTACTTCAATGTGCTATTCCGGTTCCACTCACAAGACATTCTAGCTTTCCATTGGCAGAACACTCTCCTCGCCTCCCCTCTTCTCTGTCCTCAGCTGTTCTTTCCTGAGCTCTATAATTCGTCTTCTGTCTGGGGAGGTAGACAAAGCGCAGTGAGACCCTCACAATCATGGATCTCCGATTTTTTTTTTATATCTGAGGTACTTAGGCATGAGTCTGAGACATGCAGATCTTACAAGGATAAATCTTATTCCCTCTATCTTGTTTCCTGATAATTATTTTGCGGTTAAAACCTCACCCTGTCTTTCTTTTTTAAAAAAACGTCTGCGTGCCCCAGTCAATGATGATTGACTTCAACATCTCTTAACTCTGTGCCTGATGAGATAGATACTTCCATTGTGTTACCTCAACAAGAATGAAATCAAAGAAAATGGTGTGATTATTATAGGGTAGTTCTTCTTCACTGACAGTTAAAACGTTGTCGCAGCTGCACTCAACAGAGTGACAAGAGACTAATTACACCAGTATGTGGCTCATCATCTGAACCTCTCAAAATAGCACTGTTTTTTTGACTGATTTTTTTTGGTGGCAGCAAAGATTTTAAACAAAACACAGAAACACCAAGAGAGAACCTTTACCAGCAGAACCACAAAAGAAACCAACAAAAAATACATTTGTGAGTAACAGAATGACAAAACCAAGTAGCCTTTTGTGGTGATTCGATTCCACGTCCAACACACACACACACACACTCTCACACACACACACACACACACACACACACACACACACACACACGCACACACACTCTCACATACACACACACACACACACACACACACACACACACACACACACACACACACACACACACAGGTGGCAAAACACAACTTCAGGGATCATGGGAAGGAACGAATACACAGCCTGCAGCTTCGTCTGCAAATGAAACCCCAGTAGCAAATATCCTGAATTAATCTCGGCCGAGTGTCAGGCAGAGGTCTCGAGCAATGCGTCTCCTGATTCATGTGAGTCGTGATCTTACACTGTCATCATTTCATTGCATTTGGCTGTTAGTCATTGGTACTCTTTTCTGTATTTCTGTGAAGACAATGAGAGCTGTCCCCAGGTGCCAGCAACTCCACGAGCCCAGTGTCCTCATTGGCGTAGCACAAATAGGGGCTATCCGAGGTAGCAACACATTACATTTCTAAGCAGGCATGAAGCATTGTGAAAGTGAAAACCCTTAAAGAGTCCATTATGAGACTGAGAAAAGGTTCCCACATTTGCCATTAAAAGAACCTCATCAATATGGCTGACACCACCATACACCAAACACTGATGCATCTTTATGTGCCTATTTGTCCCTATTTGTTCTTAATTGTCACTTTTTTTTGTCACAATTTTTTAGCTAAATGTCAAACTCAGTCAATTTTTATCCTGAAATGATATATTACACTTATTACTGAGCATCCAAACCGGCAACCCTTTCTTTTACAGTCTCCTAATTGCTAGTATTTACCTGGTAACAACATGGTAACTTGATTAAATTACACGGTAACAATACAGGTAAAAAAAAAGATAATAATTACGGAGTACATACAAACAAATTGCAAGGGAATTACCTAAATACCTGAACTATTTCCATAAGACTACTCTGCATTCGTGGGTATCTACCTCTGGAAGATATCTACAGGAAAATTATAACATCATTATCATCTAAAAACAGAGACATTATAAGTGACTTACCTAGTAGCATTATCCAATATCTCAGCTGTTTAACTAATTACCATGTAGTTGTGCTTTTTTAGGCTGGTAAGAACTTTACTTAAAACTATATTTAAAAGGAAAGATTGAGTGTTTCTATAGACACTACCTCCTCCACTACCCACTTATTTTGCTGCCATTGTGTCATTCCATGTTTCACTTATCAAAGTCTCCAGTAGCTTACTAATCAATAATAGCCTTTTCAGCATGTACACCCATTTATCATGCATGGAGTTATTCAGTACTTACCTGGTAACTACACAAACGAATCCATCAGGAGCTATCTTCTGTATTGCTGGGCTGTTATAAATGTCAATTGAAATGTACTTGTAGGTACTAATAAAAGGAAACCTGAATTGTTTCCATAGCATTGTCTACATCATTTTTTGCTTTTTTTACTTTTATCTTGCACTTTACATTTCCATTTAAGTCATTTACCAAAAAATAAGAACAAAACAAAAGATGGAAAGATATAGTTTAGGCTTATTTAATTCCAGTATTTTTATTTTTATTTCAAACAGACAGTGACTGTTAAAGAGCATGCAGGAAGTTATTATGACTGATGGTCTGTCTGTGAATTAACACAAACAGCCATTCACTTGTCCCCCATCTCTCTCCTCCCTTTTTCTCCCCCTCTCCCTCTCTCTTTATCTCCCTCCCTCTCTCTCTCTGCCTGTATTTCCCCCGCACTCACTATCGTTCTTACTCGTCTTCAATCTATATTTCTCTCCTTTCACTGGTGTTCTGTCTGAATGCATTGACATTTCATTCTGACAGCTTATTTTCTTTTTCATGCAGAGCAACACAGAAAAAAGAAATATTTTAGAAGAGAAGAGTTTTAGGCAATCTATTTTAGAAGAGAATGGAAATGCTAATAGGTTAAGTACTAAGTAGTGGTTTAACTTGTTGTACCTAATATATATAGTAACTTAAATGACAATTAAATGACAGACACTTCAAACAATTCTGTGGCCATCTAAATGTTCCTCAATTTTATTGAGAGGTGGTAAAAAGCAAAAAAAAAACCAAACCTATATGACTGTGCTAACACAAACACTAGTGGTGGTCATAATTACGGACTGAACCTCCCTCTCTGTGATAGTCCTCACCTGGACTCTCACTTTATTTCTGGTGAGTCATACACTGTGAAAACTTTAATGCCAATTTTCTTTCTTGAGAGAGATGAAAGCTTTTTTATGCCACTACAGAAAGATAAAACACAGGAAGATAATTCTATATAATTCCATGACACCATGATCCCGCTGAGCTACGGCAACACACTCAAGTTTCTTCTACTTGACACAAAGAGAGAGGTGATAACTACCACAGGCGAGGAATTCATTTACGGAAGCCCTTGGAGCCCCGTGGGGGGTGTTCATGCTGATGTCTGCAGCCTGCTCTGGCTGGATGAGGCCCATATATCCCACCAGGAGGGCATGGATCTAGTCATGAAAGTCTGTATGCTCTTTTTGAGATGCCTGCTCTTTGTAGAAAAGAACATCCTGCACACTATCTTATCCACCAGCAAACTTCAATAGGCTACAACGTTTCGGTCATCAGACCTTCTGCAGGTAAGGTCTGATGACCAAAACGTTGTAGCCTATTATAGTTTGCTGGTGGATAAGATAGTGTGCGGGATGTTCTTTTCTACAAATTGACAGCCTTACTTGGATGTTATCCTACGCACCTGACAAAATTACAGAGGTGTGCAAAAGCACTTTTATGAACAGATGCCTGCTCTTTAAAAGGCTTTTTCCCCTGTGCTTTTGCTGTATAGGTAGGTGCTACTCTGCAAATCCTTTTAGTGTAGAACAGTGTGTGTTCCTAATTTCAAATGCAAAGAGGATGCAAGCACAGAGTTTTCTGAGGGATGGTGACATTAGGGATGCTGCTGGGTCTTCATGCCTATGGCTTTCTTTCTTTTTGTCAGTTGAGAATCTGGAGTGTAATATGAGCCTTAGAGAATCGATAAGAGTTTGGTTTTTACTTATTGAGTTTTGAAACTGAACAGCTACCAATGTCAGGTAAAGCACATATCATATATACATAATCTGTTTCACAATTCAAATCAAGCATGTTATTTTCGCATCTCACATCAATCAGTTACATAAGTGTACGACACAAAAATATCAATAAGAAAGAACAGACAAAGTACCAAAAACATCTCGTCTGTGTAACTGAACATAGGTTATAAGGTATACCAGACAATTAATGTCAACCTAATATAATTACTCACATAGTCATAATCATGAAATAGTTTTAGATCAGTACAATCTTCACTCTCGCTGAACCTGACCAAACCACCCACTCTGTACCTCCCGCCATTCTACTGTGTCACAAATGTAGTTTGATGTCAAATCTGCTCTCATAAGGTCTTGTCACTGGGGAAAATTTTAGAAACACTGAGGTTAGCCATAATCATTAAATAGTTTTCCAGACAGCCATTCTACTGTGTCACTGTTTCATTGGTTTCCATGGCAACCTTGAAGTCATTCGTGCTTGCTCAGGGTTGTGATGTCCCGCCATGTCTGGAGCTCTAACAGAAGGGCATCAGCACAAATATAGGACAGGTCTGACGTCAAATCTGCTGTCATGAAGTCTTGTCACTAGGGAAAACTTTCAGACACACTGTGGTTAAACTTCTGTTGTATGCCTGTCTTGGTGTTGTTTGCAGGTGTGGTTGATCTTTTCTTTTTACTGTGAAAAGTGAAAGGTTGGCCATTTGTAAGACATTATAAACACACAAACATACCAGCACATGTGCCCGCGCGCACACACACTCACACACACACACACACACACACACACACACACACACACACACACACACACACACACACACACACACACACACGTGACCACATTGTAGAAATATCCTTTGCAAGGGCATTTGGATCTCTCTTCAATAGAACCAAGTTGAGCAGTTTCTCCCTCCTATCGTCACACATACTCAAGGGCACACCACATTCACATACTACTCACACAAATACATGTCAGCAGTGGTCAGTCTGTGCATTGTTTGTTTTTACTGTGTAAAACTGTGATGTGTGAGAAATGTAAGTGTTTGTCTAGGCTGCTAGTGCAGATGAGTATGACTGTGTGATTTGCATGTTAATGTGTAGGGTCTGCTTTGGCTGCTTGTAGGATTTTCTTAATAAATCACAGGGCTTGACATACATGTATTATTAAGTCTATTAAACATTCCCCCCATAGCATGTGTCAAACTCAAGGCTGGTGGACTGAATACAGCCCGCCATTTCATTTTTCACGTGGCCCATGAGGCATATATTTGCCTTGAAAAAGAAGCCTGTGCTGCTTAAAAGAAGTGTAGCTTATTTGAAAATCTGCACACCACTGACTGTGTAGTCTATGCTACATACCTACTGTTAGAGGTCTTTTGCGTACTATTGATACCCAAAAAAGGATTAGAAAAAATATGCTTTCCCAGGAAAGTCCAAAAGAGTCTATTGTTGAGTGGCATCTTGTCAATGGGAGAAGACATGAGTTTCACCATCAAGGCTGACAATGCTGATTAAAGTCAGCAGAGGAATGTGACAGACTGCTGAAAGGCTTTGTACCTCCGACAAGGAGGTTATGTTTTCGCCTGCGTTGGTTTGTCCGTTTGTCTGTCCGTTTGTGAACAGCATAACTCGAAAAGTTATGGATGGATTTTGATGAAATTTTCAGGATAGGTCAGAAGTAGCCTAACTTAGAACTGATTTGATTTTGGTGGTGATCCGGATAACCATCTGGATCCAGGAATTTTTTATTCAGTCAAGTTACCAGTGTAGCATGGAATCTACGGGGACTTTTATTTTGAAAGGAGGGAATATAGGTTGGTACGGAAATGAGGCTCCTGTTGCGGGTCAAGGTAGCCTGGCTAACGCGACTTATCAATGCTCTGCGAACATTGGTCTGGCCAAGCTGTGTTGTAAACCCATTTCACAGAGGGCGGGCTTAACCCACGTGTGTGCAATGCCTGTGTTTGCTACTGGACGAAGCTTCGGCCAATCACACCCCTCTGTCCTCTGACATATACGCAGCGACAGAAACTGCTTGATACAAGCAACAAGAATCGACTTGGCAACCAGTGGGGCTAACTGATAAATTAAACTTTTACCGAAGCCGGCCGGTAGCATTGCGAAAACGTCTATTGTAGCGGCCTCCTATGCCTCAGCTGGAGGCGCTTTGACGGGAGCTTTAAAAGTTATAGTTCAGACGCGCGTTCTTATTTCTCCGTGAGTTTATTCTCTCCAAAGTGTGTTACATATTCTTCTCAAACTAAGGAAATTACCAGAAATAAGTCGAAATCAAAAGCGGTCAAAAAACTGTTTCCCTTCCTACTCCCGCCATCAGAAATTCAAAGCAATTACTGAGCCACCTGTGCTCCGGTTACATAGGCGAGAGCAGGGAGGAGCCATCAGTGCCCAACTATGCCAAAGCACCGGTGCAGTACCCAAATACATAATAAAAGTAGTCCATATTGCTAAACTAAATAATAATTATCCACATATAGTAGGGGAGAGCCGTGACGAATGAAACACTTTTTACTTAACGGTTATTTTCAAAGAAAGTGAAGCAAATTAGAGTTATTTTGTCATATGATCATCAACCCACAAGTGTATTCTATTAGTTAGTGGTGTAATTTAACACATCCGATAAGAAATCACGTTCATTTTTAACTTTGAACGCAAGGTGTCCTTTGTTACAATCGTCCCTTATTGTCGGCGCGAATGAAACACGCAATGCTTTTTAATCACAAAAAAACTACCAGTAGGTAATATTTTACTTTCCGATGTCAAAAACAGTCTCGCGGAGATAACGTTTGAACGCAGGAACGTCACGGCACGAGATTTCACAGGGTTGTGAAGTCTTGCATGCTGAATGTGCTGACAACATATGATGTTTCAGATGTGTATTGTTTTTGAGAAAATAGCTGTGTTTCTTACGTCCCGTGTTTCATTCGTCACGGCTCTCCCCTAATAGAAATAACTAAATCATCAGTATCATAAATAACTAAGTCACCATTATCACCATAATGTCACAGTCATCACCATGAAGTGATGTAAAAGCTGAATGGCTCCAACAACGTCTTTTCTTCTAAGGAATGCTTCAAGGGCTGACCTTTGCTCTATTTTCAGAGAGAACTTCTCTTTGAATTCTTCCAAAACAGCAGATAGAGCTGCATTGAAATCGTGCCGTTGCTCCACGTTCACCATGTTGACAGTGACTGAGGTAGATTTCCGGTCACTAAACTACCGCGTCATTGCCTTTTTGAAATGCTAGATTTTCATTGGTCACAGTTTCTCTGTTAATGTAGAAACGGTGTAGACAGGCAGCTTGGCCAGACTGACTTGCAAGCGAAATTCAAATGCAACGGCACATGAAGTATGGGCGTGCCCAGGCTAGGTCAAGGAGTTGTTGAGTTTTTGGTTAGAGGGTTCAGTGAAAGACAGAGGACAGTTAGAGAGGTAGTGGTGAGCAGCCCAGTAGTTCATGTTGCCAGTAGTTTCTACACCTACACCTACTTCTACAGTCGAACAGGCGTAGCATTGTCCTTGTTCTTTGCTTGTATACTTAAACTTGGCAAGTTAAGGTGATTCTGATTCTGATTTGGAATGAAAATGTTGTACTTTACAGCCAATATCACTCTCAAATATGTGGACATGTCAGAAGTTGTCTTTTAAACTCTGACCAGGGATTTTAAATCAAAGAAGTGGTTACGCAAAACAAGGGTAAAATGTGATAATTTTTAATGTGATCATTTTTTTTTACTTTAATCAAATTAGTGTTGACGGAAGATGACAACATGTCGTCAAGAGGGACTGTGTGTATTGAAGGCAGTAGTTTCTCTAATCAATCGACTCAGCATGGCTCTGGAGAAGTGGAACAGCACACAAATAACCAGTGTCTTCCTGACAGAAAAATTATACAACATGCCGTCAGCTATGTGTTTTTCCCCCTTTTTCTTTTAACAGCTATTCATTTTGGGACTTGTTTACTACAGCAAAAGCAATAAAGCGGTCAACCGCTTTTTGGTGGTAAGATTATATGGGGTCTGCACTGTGGTCATACTGGATCACTGATGGGCAGGAAAGGGTCCTGTTGTGTATATTCTGTAAAAGCTGGCCTAATGAGATCATCTCCTTATGAAATCCACACTCAGCATGTGGCCTAATGAGACTGTCTTTGTGTTGGTGTACATAGCCTAATCAACTGTAATTACCGAACCGCTGATTCATACAGAACGCAAAACACATTTCAAATTGATCAGGCCACCCAACACACATGCACGCACGCACATTCACACGCACACGCACGCACACACGCACGCACACATGCACGCATGCACACACACAGACACACACACACACACACACACACACACACACACACACACACACACACACACACACAGTCACTGCCCCTTTCTCATGTCTGGTTTCAGAAACAGGTGAGGCCCAAACAGTTTAGCAGCCATTGACTTGGCAATTAACCAGGGTTAAAGTCCTATTCGCTGGTGGGCACGGCCTTTGTGTCTGTCTTACAGGAGAGAACACAGATACACCATAAAATGTAATGCAATTAAGCATGTTATTGAATAGGGTAGGGAGGAACGTTCGAATGACCCTGTTCATCTCACAAATAAGCACAGTAAGAGTGGAATGGGCATGAAAGAGCTGATTATGACAAGAGGAATGACATGACAGTCTGCTGACCCCTACCCATAGATAGCTCTCCACCTGGATTAGCCTTTGGTGGCATAGGTGCATTACCCTTATACAAATACAGATCAGCAGTCTAAAAAACAGTCCTGTACAGTCTATGATAAAGTGATAGACCAGCTTTTCCCTCTTTCTGTGTCTTATGTGACCACACACACACACACACACACACACACACATTTATGACCCCTTAATGAGTCCATTTATTTCCACTCTTTTCTGAGACCTAGTGAACCTGTCTACCTGAAGTTTTTTTTTTTTTTTTGATTGCTTTGCTAATTCCGTGTAATTCAAAAAGTCCCAGTAGTCAAATCTTTGACCTAAGAAAGCAGCAATTACAAAACTAGCAAAACACAAGAATTATGCCTTTTAATACTGAAAACTGTCACTGAAATTAAGATTATTCACTGCATTATTCACGCCAGTAGGCAACACCTGGATGGCTCCTGTTGGCAAACAACTTGCACTAGCCCTTTGATTTCCTAGCATCCTGCACAGAAACGAAGTTAGGATCATAAGGAGAAATTTAAAGTGACAGGTGCCTAATCAGACCTTCGCCTACAAACTTAAAATACAACATAATTGCATTATTTTTAAATTATATCCTAAATAACAGCTTATTTTACATCTTTTTTACATATGTAAAGCATGGGTTTTCTTTCTGCTGTCCTTTCACTTAGAAGGCTAACATTAAGCTATCTAACAACCTGTTAAAATGCACCAGAATGCAGGAAATTACCTTTAATTTAGACTTTGACTCCCCACCAAAACACTGTTACTATCAGCACAGAAAAAAAGTGCTGGAGCATGATGTGTACATGATGCCCCCTTCACATTTATGACTGCCCCCTTATACTGTATATGTCTGCCTAGAACCGGCCCTGGGTGTTATACTTGCCATTAAAATGTGCGGAAGGGTTGAATATATAAAGTGGCTGGTAAAAATGTTGAGTGGCTGGTAGATTTTAGAATCTACCTGTCACAGTGGCAGGTGAACAAAAAAGTTAATTTCCATCCCTGCAGCAAGACCACTCTTGAGCTATTTTTAAAGCCTGTATTTCAGCTCACATTTTGCCCTTACATTCAGTCAGTTCCGGACACTTCGACATTCCCTCAGCCTCACGTTGCCAATGGCGACATCAGTTATGAGCACAACAACAAACATTTCTCTAGTAGCAAAATGAACATCAGCCTGCTAAACTTTCGAGTTTCTATAAGTAACATTTAGATTGCTCCAGGGGCAGCCAACAGTTAAATTTAGCTGTAGTGATAACTGTAGTGATAAGAATTTCCTCCCTATATTCTCCTTGTTTGGTCTGAAATGTTAAAATGTTATGTGATGTATTTGTTGATTTGAAAAAAAAATAGCACTTGCGTTTTGGAAACATTTTCCTTTCTACTGTTTTTTTTTGTGCCTCTGGCTAAGCTTCAGTTTGCTTGCTTTTTTATATTCTCAGACAACCCTTCTATCTCACTGTCAAACAACTAATATTCTAATGAGGTAATGCAACGGTTACTAATCCTGACATGGAGTCTGTTGTATCTGTATCTCTCACTTCGCAGGTGTAAATGTCTTAGTGGATAAAAAGTGTATCCAGCTCACGTAAATCTGTGCTTTCCCTCAGACTGTTCTGTGGTGCTCTGCATTTATCTTGTTTCTTCACAGCCAAGCTTCAGCGAGGACATTATAAATCATACAGACCCTATTTACAGCTCCCTAAATTTGCACTGACTTTGAGTGTTTCCTCTATTCCTCACTAAGCCGGTATCTGTTCAATCCCAGTGCCAATGTATGAAAAAAAAAACAACACAAACTTCTCTGTTCAGGCACTTGGTTCAAACCACTAAGGCTTGTTGAGTTACTTAAAATGGAAAGCAAACAAGTGAAAGCACAGGAGAGTGTGACAGACTCAGGCATATACAGCTTATTGATATAAGATCAATCCATTGGCAGTGTCTTTGGTGAGAACATAACATATGAATAACGTGTGTGCTTGTGCTTTGAGGTGGCAACACCACTTGCACATGTGTGAGCGTGTCAGCATGTGTATGTGTGTGGGTATCTGATCCACTGAAGAATAGCAATACGGAGAGAACTGTGACAGGCCATAGCTATGAGAGTTTAGCTGTAGTGATCTCTGACATATCAGATCAGCATAATGCATAATCTCTCTCTCTGTCTCTCTGTCTCTCTGTCTCTCTGTCTCTCTCTCTCTCTCTCTCTCTCTCTCTGTCTGTCTGTCTCTTTTTCTCTCTCTCTATTTATCTCCCACAAACTACCACAAAAAAGCACAGGCTTCAAATCAAATCTCACCATCTCACCTAATCCGTCTACTGTGAATGCTGACACATATGGCACGGCCCCCTTCAATACACAACAGCGGTTGTCATCACAGATTTGCACGGATATGGAAGTGGGGTGCTGAGGTGTGAGAGATATGATGATATACCCACTAGAACTGGTTCTACCTTATGAAAGGAATATTTCTTTAGTCCTGTCACACTGATTGCTCCTGGGAGTTTAGGCTAACATGCTTTCAATAGCACATAACAAGAAAGTGCCGTGCTGTTAAAATGATGTGTCCTGGAAATTGAATAAAACTTGTAATCTTGTAATCAGGTGTTTTGAGCACAGTAATCAGACACTTGGCAAACCATGCTCCCCTTTCAAATATGGGTTACACATTTCCCTGCCCCTGTTACATCAATAAGGTGCAGTGTAACAAAGTGTGTAACATAAAGTAACATTATGTCCTTACACTCTACCATAGGGTTAGGATAATAGTTAGTGTTATGTACAGTGTAAGTACATAATATTATATGTTGTAACATGTACATACACTAAAAAAGGAACCGTAAAATAAGACATTACACAAATATATTTTAGCTATTATCTATGCAAGAAACGTCTGTCTGTGTGTCTGTCTGTGTGTCACTCTGTGTGTGTCTTTTCCCACATACAACTCGCCAACCATTCGTTCCACTGAGCTCAGACTTGGTAGCTGTTTTGCTAATGGCACTACTAAGTGCAGTGCTAGGTTTCATGTTGTTAGGACTACAAATGCCAAGTATATCGGTAAAACAAGCTTCAAATGCCTTTTGTCTGTGTGTCACACTGGGCAGCAGAGCCACTTCCCCTCTCACACAACACGGCTGCATCAAGGGGCTCTGCAATAGTGTGACTGATTAAACGACTGCTTGCTTGCTCGTTTGCTTGCTTGTAATTCTCAAGCAGGCCGTCTATCTCAGGGGCAAACAATGCATAATAATGAGATACTTCTGCAAGCGAGACTGCCAGAGAATTATCCACCACAGTGTGCATGGGTATCAGTTGTTTACCACTGGTGCTTTATCCAGCCACAGAGCTTAGTTAAAATGCAAGGAGGTGGTTTGGAAAGGCATTCACACTAGGCAGTCTCTCCCTGAGTGTGCAACCTCAACAACTCCGACCCCCCCTTCCCCCATCAACCCCGACCCCCCATAACTCAACTCCATCTATCCAACAATATTAGCACACCTAGGACAGGTACGACTGCATCAGGAAGCACCAGCAGGGCAGCCATTTACAATACAAGACACGCAGAAGAGATGGGCAGCAGCGGGCAGAGGAAGAATGATAGCAGGGGAGACAGAAAGAGGACAAGGCCAGGAAATTGTAACGCGTTCAGGGTAGAAAAGAATCAACTGATAAATGATTCATCAGAGAAAAGATGCCAGAATACAGGGGGGTGGGGTGTGTGTGTGTGTGTGGGGGGGGGGGGGGCGGTGAAAGAAGGCTTTTCTGTGAGTATAGAGGTGGCTGAGTAAGACTGTATGAAAGCTCAGGTTCCACTTGGCGTGAGTGATGGAGTGTGATAAGGAATAGAAAGAAAACAAGGCAAGAGGACACTAAGACAGGGGGCTATAGATGCATGACTCATAGTGATGAGAAGTGGTAGGAAGGGCCTATGGGGAGTGACGGAGCGAGGGAGGAAAGTAATTCTAAAGTCATTGGGGGATTTTAGATTACATTCTCTGTGGCAGAGGCTCACTGGCTTGTGACTGATGGAAATAATTAGCATATAGGTTGGAGCTAAATAGTTCTTCGATTTCTGCAGCCTCTGCAGACTCGTCTCCTTTTTTGTTCTTTACAGCCCAGCTACACGTCCCATCAGCAGTCTACACGACCCTCTACCTTCTTTTTTTTTTTTTGCACCAGTTTAAGACGTCAGCACCCACGTGCTCATTGCCTCTTCCCTGGCCTCTGCAGCGCCTTATCTCTTACACAGAGTTTTCTGCAAGCCAATGCTCATGGAGACATGCAGAGATGGTTGTCTGTTCAGGTATGTACTGTATAAGTGTATGTAGATGTGTATGAATGTGTGTTTGTGTGTGTGTGTGTGTGTGTGTGTGTGTGTGTGTGTGCGTGTGTTTGTGTTTGGGGGTGGGCAAAAGCAGATTTTGTCTAGATGCTCTCTAGTGCCTTCAAACCATACCCATTAACAGCCCCAATTGAATATGACAGTTTCAACCCTAGGTTACATAATAATGCATTAACAGCTCGTCAAGCTTTTTGGCAGGACATAAGAGCACTTCAAATGTGTTGCAATTCATATTTGCTGGACTCTCTGCAATTTAAAAGCAAATGACGCTTTCGGTCCCAATGTTATGGCTGAGAGATGGCTCCTCGTTGGTCGTGCTGTGCTTTTGTGTATGGTAATTTATTTATTTATTTACTAATTTATTTATTTTCTATTTTACCTACCAAGGTTGAAGTCAAGGAATGTACCTCGGGTGCAAACATGTTAAGATGTGTACATCTTGTTTACATGTGATGAGATGGGCATAAGGAAATGGAGCCTGAAAAAACAGAAATGAATAAGAGATGGTTCTCGCCAGCTGTGTTTATTTACATACATTTACTGAAACACTGGATAGCAGTGTGGACTGTTGTGACTTTTTTCTTTCTTACTATAATTATCAAAAATTGTGTAGTGAATTTACAAATGGTGGCAACAGTGCTGTACTTTTTGAGTTCTGTGTGGTGTGGCTGTGGAGTTAAGGTTGTTATTAAAGCAAAATTCATTGAGAAACTGTCTCACACTGAGTCTGAAGCTTAATGTGTTTCAATGGCATTTTACATACACAACAAAACCCGCCAATGTTTACAAATATGTCAGATGGCAAAATAATTTCCAATATAAATGCAAATGTATGCTGTTTAGAGAAGTGACCAAGGCAGACGGTAGGCAGCTCTGATGGATCTTCTAACCTGCCATGGACAGTAAAGACACACAAAACAGCCATGTCCAAAGTGAGGGACTGACAAGCCTGTAGCATTTTTTATAATGTTGTCAAAAGGCAATATTGTTTTCAAAATGTCTACAGCAGGTTATTACCATTTTCTGTGGTACAGTACGTTTTGTAGATAGGCCTAGCTTTCCAATGTATAATTTAAAATTTATGGCCACATAAAGAGTGAAAAATGTGTGAAAACTGTTTTCAATGTACCATGCATTGGCTTTTGGTACATAACCTTGCTAGTTCTAGAAAATGCTTTTGACAAAATGCACTTTAAAACTTTATATTTTGATGGTTATAACATCAGCAGAGCTAGGGGGCAAAAATCAAGTAAAAATCAAATCAAGCTACTAAGCTGCAAAAGCTGAGATGTAGCATAGTAACTCAGACTGTCACTTAGTTTTTTAACTGAGCATTTAAGATAAGAAGAAGAAATGAAAACACACACACTGATTAAAGTCAGGCAATAATGGAATATGTCATTTACTGGCTAGAACACTTCCTCCTGATAAAACGTCTCCCTAAGTGATAACAGTGCTCCATGCCTGACTAACCAGATCTCTTCCCAGTTTTGACAGAACCGGCACAGTGGGAAGACACAGTGCATAAACTGGGCAGGTGTTCAGGACGTTCATGCCATTATGTATGTAATTATAATTATCGCAAAGTCTCTGTTCACATAGAAAGCCCAATGCCAGATGCATGACCAGTCTTCCAATGCCTTAATTAGACCGATGTAAATGGCACACTGTGATTCTTCACCCTGGGTGACTTTGGAGGTGTGAGATAGATGGCAAATAGAAGCAATTAGGCAGCATTAGGCCCTGCTTAGGCAGCATTAGGCACTGCTTACTCAGGAGAGGCCAGTCAAACACTGCTGTGGAAATACCATCTCCAACCTTAACTAGGAGACATTTTAGCAATGCTACACAGGTAATGTGGGGTGCGTACATTCAAACAACCTTCAGCAGGTGCTAGACCAAAATCGAATCGAGCAAAAAAAAAAAAAAAGGTTAAAACAAGAGTCCTAAATTGGAAGTCACTTTGAAATGGAGTGCAGATTTTTTTTCCCATGGACTCTACTATCCTATAGCCGTGTCACAGTTTTACTCAGCAATATATGTGGCCATATACTGTATATATAATAGGCTAAACCTCTGCTTTTGTTTTGATGCCCTTACTAGAAGAATTTAATTAATTTTTACTGGATTCTGGGAGTAAATTTTAATTTCTGTTTTTTTTTCTTTCAAATATACAATTGTGTAACTCATCAAGAGAAAGCAAATGCAAACTCTCCCACTTTCTTTTTTCCAAAAAAAAAGCAGCAGGTTACTGTGACCTGGCTGAAAAATACGGCTACCATTTGCTTTGCTTCAGTAGGCCTGTAAAGAGGATTGTCTTCGAAAAAAGGCCCATGGAAAAGGACAAGGACGCAGAAGGAGCAGATAAACAGCGGGATTGAGAGAGAATGGGACAACAGACATGACAGAGGTCAAAAGCACAAAAGGACAGGTCAAGGAGAAAAACATAGTAGTGTTTACATCATCTGGCGTATGTACTGTGCAACCATTTTACACAAGTTGCTTCACAACACATAAATAACTATTTTATAATTCTATTATATTTCAATATAATTAATTAAAATAATTAATAAAATAAATTATTAATATATAATTAATTATATAAATTAATTATTTTACATATTTTCTACTTTCATTACCAAATACAACTTTCAAATTATTTACTTTTTCAAAAACTCTTTAAGGATAGTGAAGTATGGCAGTGAGACATCTCTGTCACAGAAGAACATGGAAAGAACTACATGGAAGAATGAAAAACTAAAGGCTGCTGACCTTGAAATAGTATCAACCTGTTAACTTGACATGAAGGGACAGAATCAAGATGGCTTATGTTGACCAAAAGGTGATTTACAATGCTTGTTTGCTTCTTGTTTGCTTTTACTGCTTATATGCTATTTTTATATTAAAAACTATTTGTCATAGTTTTTTAAACCATCTTACTTACATTACAGTAAGTGATACTGGTGCTAATAATAATAATAATAATAATAATAATAATAATACATTTTCCTGACAAATTACAAATATAAATATAGAAATCAGTCAAAAAAACTCATACAATATTAAATAAATGATAAAACAAGTGGCTGAAACCTTTGTGCTGTGCTCTGCATTACATATAAACCACGTAAATGTATAATGTGTTCTGTAAACAGGAACATACTTTTGTGAAGAAGACAAACAACCTCATCCTGGTCATATTTTATTTCTTTTCATGCGGCAATTATGCCATTCTTTGACGTAATGAATAGCAGTGATGAGCATACTCCAAAATATTCGTGGTCGTGCCTTTCCCTGAAATAGAAGCTCATTATGCTGGCATCGGTTCTCCTGGCAACCTGAGAAAGTAATGTTAACCACAAACTATGAAGCTCATGAAAAAAAGATTAGCCTTTAAGCAGTTGCTACGGAGTGTTTGTCAAAGGAGAAGAACTGTGTAAACTATAAGTTATCTGAATTGAGACATATTTGCTCATTTAGGTATGTGTATAGTAGCATTCTGCACAAGGTCAAAAGACCTCAACTCACCAGAGTGTGAAAATGAGAAAAAATTGCTTTAAAAATGTTTTTTCAACGTAATGGAATAAATGTTTGACTTGCCTTGTTCCAAATGACACCTCCTTGTACGTGTACAGTGAAAGTAAAGGCATCTTGCATCTTATTGCAACCATTACAAGCTACAGCCTCAACACAACCCAGCATCAGCAGCTCTTCAAGAACCAATAATTTACCTCAAACGAACATGTTACTGTCACACAGAAATATGCAAAGAGAACACTACAGAGCACCAAATGAAACTGTCTGTTTCCCTGTACCTCCTGCTCTGCTTTACGAAAACATACTTTGACCGAGCCAGTATAGGACACCAACACACACACACCCTCACACACACACACACACCCTCCCTCTTCACAATGTTATCCTTCACTTGCAGAAACAAACTCATACATAGCTCCCCACTCGCAGCCTGTCAGACGCATGCTATAGCAAACAGACAGCCCCCAGAATCATTACCATTACCACACTATTAGACACAGAGGCAGTTTTACCCCCTCTACTGTACTGAATCAGCTTATATAGAGACCCAGTATGGCCCAGTCTGTTATATTGCTAAATGATGTCATACTCTCATACCCCAATGCCCACGCACTAGGAAATATAGGCAATAAGAGGCCTAGGTTACATTGATTTAACAACAGCTAAGGAGTGTTATAAAGGCATGATGCAAAGTAGTCACTCTGCTAAACACATGAAGGATGAAATAAGAGGTGCAGAGGAACTCTTTGGGCCCCCCTTTGGGCCCCCCTGAGGCATACATGTGAGCAGGGAGCAGCCTTAGCCAATGGTGCCCAGGCAGCAGTGTGCTCAGAGTACCTCAGTGCTGCTTCTGGCACTTGGTGATTTCAAGCCTGCAACCAGGTCTGTAATCTTACCTGGGGGATTCGAACCTGCGGCCCTCTGGTCCTGTTTCCTAACCACCAGGCCACCACTGCCCTATCTGTCCCTGTGATGATAGAGATCTCCTTGTCTTAGCAGTCATGACCATTTAAAACCAAACCAGGATTTCAGTGATTTAGGCTTTATTCAGATGTACTACATTGTCACATGATTCCATACTTCAGAGTCAGAGACATTTTGTATGCAGGCCTGTCCTAACACGGCAGGCTAGCTGAGCGATTGCCAAAGGACCTCACCAAGGCATTGATTAACAGCAAGGACAACTGTGTTGAAGCCTCTGGGCCCTTGGGGCGCCCCAGGGAATGATAGGGAAAGATAGGATTAGAGCCCTGTTTGTATGTGGCATTTCTGTAAAATGTTATTATTGGCACAATTAACAGGCTCAAACCTCAGAGCAACTCCGGTATGGGAGACAGATACACTACCAAGTGAGCTAAAAGCCGGGCTATTAGCTCAGACAGTAGCGTATCCTTTTGAGGTGTCGGGGGCAGGTTTACTGACATTCTCACGCCAAGCTGTGATAGCTGGCATCTGTTACACATATGAGGTCTTGAGTTATCACCAAAAAATGTTTTCTGAGATCAAACAAGCCTTGATAAAAATATGAGAATTCTGAGGCATTCGTCTGTGAGCTCAGGTAAACATTTGTGCCACATGCGGGAATTCCTTTAATCAGAGATATGACATGTAAAATGACAAAAATGTGCTCTGGAGATTCCTGAGATGCTATGTATTTTATGATGCCGACCTCAAACCTTAGCAGTTTAAGTGAACAGTCATAGCACATCTGAAGGATATGCCTGAAGGCATTCTTGAGAACTATGTTGTTCACAGCGATGGGACTCTGATGAAACCTTGAACTTTGACCTTATCCTTGAGTCCAATTGAATAATACATACAGAACTAAACTGACAACATAATGTTGGTATTGCCTGCTGCTACAACAAATACCAGGCAGAAAAAAAATATTGAGCTATTGTATCATGTGCAGTGGCAAGAGAGGATAGCAAGGAAAGAGATAGGAAAAAAGAGACAGAGAAACATACAGAGTCTGGCAGAGAAAATGTGCAGAAGAGATCACATAATTTTGTCACCAGTTACCAACCATGTTGACTTGTCTGCTGCTAAAGTAAAAAAAAAAAAAAAACAAATACAGCAGACACCCTCAACAAACACAAAGCTGTTTATCTGTCTGTGGTCTGGTTACAAAGCTTAACATGGCCTAAACCGGACGCTTTATGACATTCCCACATAGCAGGCAGAAAGAAGTCCCTCAAGTTTAAAATAAATGTATTGAATACATCCAGCCAGCTCTCACTACGAAGCACATTTCCACGTTTGTTGGTGATCATTGCCCTCTGCTGGACAGGACACAAATTCTAAAAAGTCACTTAAAAAATCCTTTCCGTTGCCATCACCATAGACATGATTATCATGAGAAGAGAGCAGAGTTAAGCTGTGTGATTATCTTTTTGATCCCAGGGTCGTCCCAGTGAAGTTGATCTGGCAATGGATGGAAATATTGTGTTGTTACTCAAAAGCTATTTGCCAACATTGTAACAGATGCCAGCAAATGCAAAACTGTTCAGTGAGAATACCTTGATACATGTGATGTTCATTTTGCCTACTGTTGTTTTGTTGGGCCGTTGGACCACTAGCATAACATCCTTTGTTAATATAGAAATATACATTTTAAAAATCCAAAAAAAAAAAAAAAAAAACCAATATTGTATTTTTTCTGTCGTGACAGTCATACAATGCTATTCATTTCTACCCTGTTCAAATAAAAAACACAAAGTACACAAATGCACCATAATTTGAATAAGGCATGGCATATATTACTATTTATATTATTATATCATACTATGACGTGTATTGCAATATTGTACTATATCAGGAGGACCAAATAGGTATAGGTATAATAGCCTACAGTGTACAATAGGGTGCCCTCTCGCTCTCGCTCTCTCTCTCTCTCTCTCTCTCTCTCTCTCTCTCTCTCTCACACACACACACACACACACACACACACACACACACACACACACACACACACACACACACACACACACACATGCACAGGGACTCATTTAGTAAAGAGCTCTCCTGGGTCGTTACATGCAGCCACAACAATTTCCTATAAATCAAATGGCCTTTCTCTACAGACCCCCTAATCTAGTAAATGGGGGGCTTTCAGTCATGATACATCCATGCAAGTCACACTGGCCATACTCTCCCAAAGGTTTTTTTTTTCTATTTCTTCTTTTTTTTGAGGTTTGGCTGTCTGTGTTATAGACATACCTGATGCAAACAATGTACAAATAGCAGATCTGTTGTACACTGCTAGGTATACTACCTTAGTTCACCCATTGACACATTTCATTTACCTCGGTCTCGGTCTGCCATTCTGCGCATCTTACGTCATGACGCAACACATCTCTTCCTGAACGGATGGTCACAATCAGATCTTGCTACAACGCGTGACGTGCGGGCAGCAGAATGTCTGACTATGAGCTGAATGTTTTCAAAGAGATAGCTTCAAAACAAATGAACTTGAGTATTTTTTAACATTGGCGGATTATCGATGAGAAACTCTGATATTCAACGGTGAGTTTTCATCACCTCCTTTTCAATCTATGGCATCATTTTCTTTTTATAATCTACTTGCCACTAATGTTTGGAGTTTCATATGAAGCCGTTTACGGTGTCATAAGGATTAGCTCGCTACCCTGCTTGCCAGCGCACATATTTGGGAAGCTAGTTTGCCGTGCTGATATTTTTGCACTTTCCTATCTATACTAATGAGCTTTGAAATCACATTTATTGATTTAAAAACGACCAGTTCAGTTTGGCGGTCTGCGTACCTGCAGCCGTCAAACATGCTAATCGGTATCAAGTCAAAGTGAGGATTTACCCCACGAGACAACTCTAGTAGGCTATACGATGCGATATGTCATTCCCTTCTTACAACGATGTGTTTTTGTATTTTGTATTTACTGTATTTCTGCTTGTTACTCATGCTTGCAGTCCTAGCACTAAGTAGCTAACGGCGTAGCCGAAGTGTAAGATGATCTGGCACCATGATGCTACCTGCTCCTTGTGATCCCACAGGCTCGAGTTTGCCTGCGTAGCTGCCCATGGCCGTGTGATCAGCTTCTGTTCTGACCGAAGGCGACAAGGGAGCGGCTGTTTGCCCCGCTGCTGAAAACATGTACGTACCTTAAGCCAAGTAGGTAACCTCATTGCCGAAGTTTACAGGCTCAAACTTGTTCATTGTCAAGGAGTGCCAGTGCAGCGGGTTTGTGTGCAGCCGAGAAGTCTTACCTGCCTTCGCGACATAGGATTCTTTTTGCTAGTTTGTTTATTTCCGAACGTGTGACTACCTAGGAGTCAGGAAATGAATTTGGACCTGCATGATCGATAAAGGGAGACAAGGGTAAAAGAGCGCGCAAAAGAGGGCAATAGTAAACTGTAGGCAGCGCGGGACGTTTTTTTCCCCCTAGAATGTGCAGTCATTCTAATCCTATACATTGGTTAGCAAATTAAGTGTTTTTCAACGGTCGTTTATTCTCAATGGTCATGAGATTCTCCATGGTCATGAGACAAAACGTATCTATAGCTTAAGTCTGCCTTCTATGAATGCTTTTGTCATATTTTGCCACTTTAACATGACTAAATACATTGTGTGTGTGCGTGTGTGTTTGCGTCTGTTTGCGCTGCAGTGGTGTGTGTATGACCTGTGCATGAGCTGTGAAGCCACTGGTAACCCCACTGGCAGCCCTGCAGCCTTCCTCTCATAAATTCTTCCTGACCACTACAGTGGGAGGAGCCTGATGTAATGGCCACACCCTTTGTGCCAGTGCCTCGGCCCATGGAGCGGGGTGCGGGTGGGTCGGGGAGATCCCGTCGGCCGCAGCGGACCCAGTCCATGAGCAGTGTGTCCAGCTCTGGGTCCTTGAGAAGTCAGGGGGTCATGACCCCGCCGGTGCAGTGCCAAAGCCCAGTGACTCGTGCTCGACTGACGGGGGACCAGCCTGCCGTAGAGTTCAGCACCAGCCCACACCCACCCAGCACCGCCTCGCTCTCCACGGACGAGCGGCCCAGCACCCCCACCATCCTGGGCTACGAGGTTATGGAGGAGAGGGCGAAGTTCACGGTGAGTTATTGCTACGTTGTTGACCCAGAAAGCCTTGCCTTGCCTTTCCTAGTGCGTACAGTATATTTCTATCTGAGTGCATAGCTGAGCAACAGGTGTATTCCATATTCCATATTTTATCGGCCGCTGCTATTTTTAGATGTTTGGGACAGCAGCCCTTGTGGCTCAGTACAGCATGTACAGCACACACATAAAGAAGAGAACTTTGTGTGTCATGTTTGTATAGACTCTGTTTGAGTAACGAAAATGTTTCTCCCCCTTCCTAGCTTCTCTGTCTGTTGTCTTTCTCATGTACCAATAAGTGTTTTCATCTTTTATTATTCAATCTGTCTTGTTTTCTATTGGCACGCCCCGTATTCTGTTTCAGTTTCTGTGCCATCCTGTCAGCTCGGTTGTTTTGTCCTGTTTCTGTCACCTTTGTCGCCACCCATCTCTAGAAGCTGCCTTTCTTCTCCTTTTGTGCATATCTGGTCACATTTCAGCCGGATAGCCGGGCTCTCCGATTTCTCCAGGCGTTGCTTTGCCTTTTTCTTTTTGAAGTGACAGTTTTGAGGATAGGTCAAAAGCGAACAGGATCTGCTCTGACTGTAGTGGGATGTCCATGTCCACACACATGCTATTGAAGAGCTGCTCCATCAGCATGCAGTTTGACATAATGAGCCCCCCCCCCCATTTCATTATTGATTGATTGTTCCCGTTTCTGAGGCTGGACTTAGCTGTAGCACTAGTCCCACTCCACTCACCATCATCACACACGCACACACACACACACACACGCACACACACACACACACACACACACACACACACACACACACGCCACTCCCAAGTCTGAGCTGACTCAGGCAGTGCGATCATTACTGATGTCACTGTCATTAGTGTAATGCAGTCTGGGTCAGGAGGTCAGGAGGAGTGTCTGTTGACATGGGAAGTGCTGCCCTGATTTGGCCTTTTGGTGGCTGGATGTTGGCTATTTGTGGGGCTGTGACTGGTAAGCACAGTGGTAAAATCCTAGGTGGTAACTAGGTGATAGGATACAGGAAGCCTAAAGTAACAAAATACATTCTCTTCCAGCTTTAGGTTTAATAGTGGTGATAATGTCAGAGAGCATTTTGGTTTTTGTTCTAAGACGTCATGCATACTTATAGGTTTGTTTGTCAGTGCTGCGGTTGTATGATGTTTATAATAACAGGTTTGATTCGGTATGGTGCAGGTATATCAGGTGCAGAATTATAGGTGTGTCTCTCTGTGATGCAGGTATATGGTTCATTATGACTATCACAGTGTTAATCTATGTTGCAGGTAAAACAGGTTCTAGATTATCAATGTATTAATCTGTGTTGCAAGTAAAACAGGTTCTAGATTATCAATGTGTTAATCTGTGTTGCAAGTAAAACAGGTTCTAGATTATCAATGTGTTAATCTGTGTTGCAAGTAAAACCGGTTCTAGATTATCGATGTGTTAATCTGTGTTGCAAGTAAAACAGGTTCTAGATTATCGATGTGTTAATCTGTGCTGCAGGTATATAAGGTGCTGGTGAAGAAGAACGGCGACGATAGCTGGGTCATCTTCAGACGCTACACAGACTTTTCACGACTGAATGACAAGGTCAGACATGGACACAAACACACATCAATCTTAGCCAGTCGCTGGAAGCTGGCCAGACGCTTTAGCAATCTGTCATAACTACACAGTAAACACTCCCCGTGTGTGTGTGTGTTTGTGTGTGTGTTTGTGTGTGTGTGTGTGTGTGTGTCACAGCTGAAGGAGATGTTCCCTGGCTTCCGTCTCTCTCTGCCTCCTAAGCGCTGGTTTAAAGACAACTATGAGTCTGACTTCCTGGAGGACCGGCAGCTTGGTCTGCAGGCCTTCCTACAGAACCTGGTGGCCCACAAGGACATCGCTAATTGGTAAGGATGTTTTAATGCGCGTCTGTGTGTATTATGTGTACGTACTACG
>CM059285.1:22594257-22609257 GCA_030347295.1 Setipinna tenuifilis
GGCTTGGAGAAGATCACACCTGAACCTGAACACTTCAAATGGAAACTGTGGATTGGCTCCTAGCCTGGCCTGTTGAAAAGATAAGGGATGACCCCATCCGACGACTTGACTTCCAAATTTAGGCCATCAGCCAATCAGGACTCTTCTTCGGATGTATTGATTTCTTTTTTTCGGGGGGGGGGGGGGGGGGGGATTAACACTGCCGCCAGTCATCACCCATCCCACCATCACACTCACTCCATTTTGGCAGTGTCTTTTTGTTTGTTTGTTTTGTTTTTGAATTATGGGACACTTGTCAATGCTTTTAAATAGGTGTGTTAGAATGCATTGCTTGCACTAAAGGCTCATCTGTGTGTGCGTGTGTGCGTGCGTGTGTGCGTACGTGCGTGCGTGCGTGTGATATGAATGTGTGAATACTTGTCTCTGCATTTATCTAGGTGCTTATTTGATGATATCTTGTTGTATACTGTTACTCACACCCACTATGTACACCTAATAGGTATCCCAGGTCCACTACAATATCAGTAGACTTAAATTAATACAGTACATTTACACTACTATGCCATAGCTTCTCAGTTGCTGCAGCAAGACTGGGCCAGTGGTGAAGCAATCAAAGCTGCCATGACAAAACAAGCTTTCTAATCGGAAGCTAATTCTCTCCATGGCATCTCTTTATCCCACTGGTTTGTGTGTGTTTGTCTGTTTGTTTGTTTGTGTTTACGTAGATAACCAGTTAAAGCCATAATCTGGGGTTGTTTCATGCCGAAATTTGCAAAAAAAAAAAAAAATCAAGAAAAGCCATAGACAAAGCCAGGGGTGCTTGTGTGTGTGTCTGTGTGTGTCTGCTACAGTCTGTGTGTCCGTTTGGCAACTGATCCTGGCCCAGGATGTGGGCAGTCTCCCTTCCGTCCTGCAGCCCAGCCCAGCTCACATGATGCACTTTACTGCCCTGAGGGCTTATGGGTAAACTAGTTTTTGGCTTTCTCTAAAATCATAGTGCCTTTCCTCACAACTGCACTCTCACTTACTTACTTAAATAATGTGTGTGTGTTCGTGTGTGTGTGTCCATGTGTGCATGTGTGTCCGTGTCCACATAGCTTTACTTGTACTGTGTGTTTACGGTTGTGAACCCATAGGTCCAGCTCGTGTCACGGACAGTGCCTTGCTTTTGTCCCCCACCACCCTGTCCGTTTGCCCCTTAGACATAGATCATGCTTTGAACTACAGTCATTTCCTCAGAACTGGGCGTTCATGTGAGGAGGAGGGGGGGTGCACAGCCTTTTTTAGCAGAAGGCACCCGAAGCGTCTCCTACCCAGTCCAGTCCTGCGCTGACAGACAGACAGCAGACGGTAAATCTGTGCCGTCAAGGCTCCTGCTCTGTTGGGGGGGGAAAAAGAAGTGCTTTTGCAGCAGGACTTTAAGTAGATAGCGTTTGGCACTCCTAGTTTATGACCTTTTCAAGGCTGATGGGCACTACTGGGCTTTCATCAGGGATTTGTGGGTGACCCTTGCAAGGGGACAGATCCTGTGGAGAGGAGCTCTGCGAGACGGCTCCAGCTCCTCCTAGTGGAAGTCAAAGTGGAGCTTCAGTCCCTACCGACTAAACCATCTCTCAGAAGCATGTGCTGAAGGAAGAAGAAATGTGTGTGTTGCATTGAGCTAAAGGCCAAGTTTGTGTGTGGGTCAGGTTGTGTGTGTGTGTAGTGTGGTGTGAGTGTGCGTGGTGTGTGTGTGTTCACTGCACAGAATACTACGGGATGCTTAAAACACGAGAAAATGTTTTTGTATTTCACAGCCCCTGCACTACACTTCACGTTGAACTTTAGACAAAGGTAGATTCTTCTCCAGTTACTACAGCTGCTGTCTGTCTATCTTTACATGTTTTTAGTTGTTTTCTCTCTCTTGGTTAGGAAGTTTGAGTCATCTGCTTTTGCAGGTCAGGAAAGGGCAAGTAGCTTGTGGGTTCAGGAAACTGTTGTATTCTAAAGAGATAATCACAATGTAACCTTGTTAATGTAATGCCCCACTAAACTATGGTTTTCAGGTAATAATAAATCAGTCAACATGTTTTTTCTATAAGTGTGTGTGTGTGTGTATGTATAATGTACATAATGTCTGTATGCATGGCCAGAAATGGCATGTGCATCACCACACAACCTTCTCTCAATCCTGACACTGGTGCAGAAACGGCTTATATAATCTGCTGTACCAAGATCATGAAAAAAGGATGTTTTTGTGTAAGACAGAAGACAAAATAAGTTTGGTAAAGCTATCCACACATTGTCAACAACAAACCGTATAGCAATATATTCATGTAATTAGAACTCAGGTCGTAGCTCTGTTTTTAATGCTCAGTGAACCTATATCCAAAGGCAACACCAAGCTAACTGTTAGGTAACCCCCACAGGAGGGCTCTTCTTAAATCAAAATATTTATTTTGAGGCCTGTAACGATAACATTTTCAAAGTTAATGCAATGTTGCTTTACATCAGAAAGCCTTATTTTTAATATTAAAGACTTTCATCTGTGGTGTGTGCAACAATTTGTAAGTGTTTTTTAAAATGTATTATAGTTTTATAAGAGTTCTTTGTCTGGCCCAGATCTGGTAATAGTTCAGGCTATCATGACAAGCAAAGTCATAACGCACTGGTAATGGGGGTCACATTGTGATTTCAGGGTCATCTTCGATTCTAGTTGTCTCCATGGGGCTCAATGTGAAAGAGGGTCACTTTGTAATTTGCTAGGGATGTCACTGCCTTGAAAGCAGCAGATTGCAGCAGGAGGAGGACAGTAATGGAGACTAGAGTCAAAGCTGAAAACTGGCCATAGGGAGGTTAAATTGGGGGCGGAGGAAGATGTGGGAGAACAAAGCTTTAAGAAAATTAAAGAAAAGGTGGGGAAGAAATGCCATTGCACCACAGGATCTGAGGAGAGATGGGAGTAAAGGTTGAAGGGAGTAAAGGTTGAGTTTTTTGTAGTACAAAAAGAAACCACAACAGCAAGAAGAGGATGAAGAGGGTAATGAGGAAAACTCTTTTGGGAGAAAAGAGGAGTGCTCAGCTGCAGGCAGGAGCACAGCAGACATGGGCACCGGAGCAGGATATGTCCTCACTGACTAGGAAATGTACACATTCAATCCTAAACTGATCACAAATCAGCTCAGATTAATCAACTCGTTTTTTTTTGTTTGTTTGTTTTTTCTATGTGAGTAAACAGGTGGAGTCTTCCACCGTTTAGGAATTTAGCAAACGCTTATGTCCAAAGTAACTTCAACCATTGAAACACATGATCAAACCATATAAAGTGATCCTGCTTTATAATCCTTAAGGCATTTCTAACTATGGGTTATAAACACATTTTAATGAACTTCGAACCATGAATATTATGCAGGTCTGACAACAAAGTCAGAGAGAGAAAAAAGGAGTGACTGGAAGGGACGGCAAGCCGGCCAGTGACATGCTGGACAGAGTTCAGTCTGGCAGGAGTGAGTGTACACCCTAACAAATAAAGGTGCTTAAATGGTTCTTTAAATCTCTGGATGGTTCCATGGAGAGCGAACACTCTGTGTTAAACCATTACATTATGTGAAAGGTTCTTCACTTTAGAAATAGTTCTTCAGAGCCTCAGATCAAAATGGGCTATGCTATGTCATATCGGTGTCAGGTGGTTCTTTAAAGAACTGTTTCCTCAACAATTCACTAAAACACTAAAAAGGGTTCTTCTATGGCATCGCTCTGAAGAACCGCTACTGGCCCCATTATTTTTTAGAGTGTAGATGGGCAGAGTTCCCAGTCTACTATTAGTCTGAGATTGTTTTTTTGGTGGTAATCCATCTTTATAGCCTTATTATGATCGGAGCTTACATTAATGAACTGCAAATTATGAATTCGCAATTTAAAGAATACATCACTGAAGGGAATTCAATTCAAGTTGTGATATAATAAAAAGTCTCACCAAAAAAAAGAGTGAGGAAAATGGAGTCACTGGGCCACAAACCAGACAGGCATAAGTCTGGCCCCTGTGAGAATAGGCAGAGCAGTCACCACAAAACAGGTCAGCTTGTAGCTTGCATTTCACTGTATAATGAATTCGAACATTGACTCTGCTTTTTGAATGTGCTTTTTGGTAAAATTCAGCAAATTACTGTCATCTGTTCATTCTGGATGTGTGCTCAAAAGCTGTGCCTTAGACTGAGGAATAGACAATTCCTGGAAGGAGCAGAAGTGAGGGCAGTAATTTAATTGCCCGCTAAGCTCAAATATCAGCAACCTTTTGCCAGAACCGCTGACCTAATATTCATTTGACCTCTATTTTTAATCCTGTGTGCTACTTGTTAGATATCCGGTTTGGCAGCAAAGCAGGACGCTTAACAGGCAGCAGAGGTTCTGCCCTACCCCCTGCCAGTTAGTCTAGCTGTCAACACCCTTTTAAGTACTTTGCATTGTGTTAAAGCTTCAGCTAAAGGTGAATAGGTGCATACTATGTGTACTACATGCATATTAACCACACTAGTGTACTACATGCATATTAACCACACTAGTGTACTACATGCATATTAACTACACATTGGTGCTGAGAAGTGGTGTGGAGCGATTCTAAGGGCCTGTGCGATAACAATTGGTGGGATTTTTAAACTATAAATTTACATAGGTGCCGAAAAATGTTTGGCCCAAAGATGTCTCTAAATGAAGAAGAGGCAGAAAGAAGAAAGAGTGCTGAAGCAAATGGAAAAGAATAAGGCCTTGCACTGTGAGACATTCGACTTAAGCCGTGATATAAGAAACAACATGTCTTTAAATTTGACAAAAAGAAGACAGAGCATAAGGCACTTGCATTTACAAACTGTATTGTGAGATTCACAAAATAAACAGGTAACTTACACACCTTAATGGTCGTTTCATAAACAGTCACACTTGCTGTTGAGCTACACTGCATCAAGGCTAAGACAAAAAAATAAGATCACCAAAAATGAATGTCCTAATGACTGTTTTGTTTAGCCTTATATTCTAGTTTCTGCCCTTTGCTGTGATTACTGCTTTGCACAGTGAAAATAAAGAAAACGCACTGAATGAGAAGGTGTCTCCAAACTTTTGGCCTGTACTGTATATGTGTGTGTTTGCCCCCTGGGGTTGACACTGACTTGTTAAAGGGAACTTCAACATCATAAAGATCAAATTATTAAAGTTAGTTTCAGTAGGCCTTTAGCCTATGATTTCGCTTGGGTAATTTCGTGGCTCATAATCGTACAGAATTTCCTCACTAGGCTTTGTATCCTAGTGAAGAAAAAAACACTTTCCTAATTCCCTTTAGGTTACAGTCAGGAAGAGAAAATAATAAAAAGGATATTAATTTGTTGCAACAAACAAAAAAGTTACATTTATCTTGTATTGTCAGCTCAAGGACAACGTTTTTGCGCCGCCAGGGGGCGACAGGGTGCAGATGGGCTGCATATGAAAACCAACCACGCAGACAAAAGAACCGGGCTATTATTTAATACTAACTGATAATTTATTAAACAGTTTACAGCGCTTCGCACATCTAAGTGCATTAATTGGTCGAGGAAAGTAGACTCGACAGGTAGGTACTCCTTAAGTTGCTACATGTAAGTTCAAATATGCGTAATGTAATTCGATTTTAAACTGTTTTGAAACTTGTGAAGGCTTGCTTCCAACAGTATGGACTGACCAGCTGAGAGGCGTGATGACGTCGTCTAGTCGTCAGGCGTAACATGCGTGAGGTGTTTCTGCGCTGTGAACCTGCCCGTGGCAGAGAGATGGCCGCACGCCGAGTTTAGGACTGAACGACAGGCCAGGCATCGAGTTCAGCGGCTGGAAACCCTTGCAGACTCATACTGGGTGCTACGGTCGGACACGGTAAGTTTGTTTACAGCCCTGATTTGGCCTAAAGACAGTTTTTTAAATCGACAGCATTAAACTTCGACAGCCATGTCGAGAGGGATATACACCCCAGTCAACTAAGTTGCGCATAGCCTTAGATATGTTTCACTGGTTTATTTGATATTGCAACCCTCACTCTCAGATTTGTTTGCATTAGCCAACTGGCTAGCTTTGGCTAACCACTTTTCTACGGCATTAAGTAAAAATGGCGGCCTATACTAACTGCTGTGGGCCTGTCTTAGCTTTGTAGCTAGCTACGTATGTCCTGTTGTGTTTTGAACCAGCCAGGCTTTCCAAATATTTGCGCCCTTGGTACGCGAAATTAATATTATTGACGAATCGGGCCATCCGCTGGAGATAATGCTCACTCGATTGTGGTGTCATACAAGCATTGCCCAAATGACACCCCTTATGCTAACGATCATCTTGGAAGAGTTAGCTAGTAGTATGACTTGTTAAACTCTGATCATCAAAGCTCCCTGTTCTCGCGGACTTGCAAACGTTAGGTCTTGAGTTTTCAGTGCTCTGTTTGCTCCTTTGCCGAATGAGGTTAGGTTCCAGTCAAGCCCCGGGCACAGCTGATCAGTAAGGCTGCAACTAACTAGCGAGCAGGCAGTGGTACAGAGTTTCAGCTATAGGTAACCCCCAAAAAGCTGCAACTTGTCTAGAATGTTTTGTACTGTCTTTACTGAGGCGTTGATAAAAATATAGAAAGTGTTGTCACTGCAAACGGCATGGCATGATTGACGTACACACCATGCATGGTTTCTTATGAAAAGGTTAAGAACGTACAGTATGCGAAATGAGGATGGAGACAGAGTGTGTACAGAATACTAACAAGGTTGAGATAACTGCACCACTAACATTTAAAAGCACACGGCAGGTAGACCCTGCAGGCTTTTAAACATTCAATTCAGGTGCTGATCTACTGACATGGTGTACATGTTGAGAAATCTTAACACACGGCAGGCTTATGGGATACAGCAAGCCCATGTTTTTAAAGATGTCTCAACGCAGTCAGTAGTCCCAAGCGGGGAATGTTTTATTTATCTTGTAAATAGGTCTGTTGGCCAATTGTGACAAAACCCTCTCGAGCCTTGCACATCAAACTTACACTATCCTTGGCAGTACTCCACTGTTCAGACTCAGGCTGTGGCATCCAGACTCAAGTGTTCAGAGGAGGAGGAGGAAAAAAAAACAAACAAAACAGAACTCTGTCAAGTGTCAAGTACTTAAACAATGTCAATTTGTGTTTTGTTAAACCTTATGTGTTGTCTTCTTTAATGGGATGGAATGTGAGAGGCTTGTTGTGGCATTGTTGATTTACCATTAAACTGATTGGTCCTCTGTGGTACAGACTCCCTGTGTGCCCTTTTACAGAAAAAACAGTTGCTATGACTGCTGTGTGTGTGTGTGTGTGTCTGTGTGTGTGTGTGTGTGTGTGTGTAGAAATGAGTGACGCATACACAGAGCCATTTGTGTGGGTGAGAGACGGCATATTGGCGCCTTTTCAAAGTGGGCAGATTTAGAACGAGGAAAAGACCCTTTTTTGAATAATCATTTTTCTCTCGTGAATTATTGAACCTTGTCTCGCCAATGGGGTCCCCACGTATGCCTACGTTGCTTTGCTTTGCTTTGAAAATTGTGGGTGTGTGGAAATTATGATATGCGTGTCCGGTGGTCTGGTCGGCTGAAGCAATCTCCCGGAGTGGCCCAGAGGCCTCTTTTTAACGTCCATTCTGGCACAAGAGTAGGGCTTTGGGAGAGCGCTGGGCTTATAGATTGCTGATTCTGAGAGTGTGTTCTTTGAACAGATGAGCTTACGGCTGTCATATTTATTTATTTATTTATTTTTGTTTAAACTGCATCTCCAGGTCTCTGTTCCATGACTGGACTAGCGCTTCCTAACAACCAGCTGTGCCTTTGAGGACGTAATATTCAGATGAGTCCATATTTGCCTTCGCCGAACCCGGGATTAGTAATACTGATGGGGGTGTGTGTTTCACAGTGAATTCGAGTGATATTGTGCTGGCTAAATGGGGATTGCTTGCACGGTACAGCGTGTCGACTCTCTGCCCAAGCTTTTCCCTTGTGGGGAGATCCGGTGGACAGACTGAAACTGTCGTGTGTGTGTGTGTTTGTGTGTGTGTGTGTGTGTGTTTGTGTGTGTGTGTGTGTGTGTGTGTGTGTGTGTGTGTGTGTATGTGTGTGTAAGAGATTATTCACATGGTCACATGCAACCGGTCCTTAAGAAAGAAATACCCCCAATGATGAGGGGAAGGGGTGGGGGGTTATTCCGGTCCAGACAGGGGTGTGGATTGGATTAGGTCTGTATGAAAGGTTAGGCTATGCTATGTTTGGGGGAAATAATGGTTGTGCAACGTGTGTTTTGAGCCTCTGTGAGGGATTGTGTGTATGTGTTTGTGGTCTGAGCCCTGTGAAGTGTGTGGCATGTAGATGGTTGGAGCTTCGCCACTGCTGGGCTGAAAGCTGAAACCCTGAGAAGATATTTAGAGAGCGAAGAGCTGCCCAGCACAACAGCATGAGCGAGCACAGCACAGCTAGCCCTCCTAGCACGCCTGGAGTTACAGGCCTACATCCCAGCCCAGGGGCACACACAGAGACCCCCACAGATGAACTTGCACCCAGCAAGATCGCAGTGAAAATCACTGTAAAGCTGAATGTGCTAAGCTCTGGGGAACTGAATGTGCTAAGCACAGCTCCTGCATAACACCGCATAGTAGAGTGACACCGAGATAGCAAACCTAGCATCCGGCGGTGCTTTACACTGTCAGGTATATCAGGTAGCTGGATTTTTTTTAAAGAGCTCTTTTTCTCTTTGTCTTGTGGTATTTCTGGTAACTGATTTAAAGTTTGTTCATCATTGGAATCAGTTGCTGTGTATGTGAATCTCTAGCAATGTCATCATTTTTGTCTGTCGTCATCTGCCTAACCACTTCCTGTTGTGGTGTTGCAGTGGTAACCATGGGACATGGAGTAGGCTGAACACCCCGAGCTTCACCAACACACACACACAGCGTAAGTAACACCAAGTCAAGGTGAGGTGTGGGTTCTTTTCCAGATGCAGTAAAGATAACCTTTGCTCAATGTCCCACCCACCACTACCAGGTGGGTGTGTGTGTGGGGGGGGGGGGGGTATACTACAAAGAGGGTTAAGTGGAAAGCCTGGTGTAGTTAACCTAGAGGTCATTGTTGACCTGTTAGTAGATGAGCCCAGAGCTTTATCCCCCACCCCCCCAGCTCCCCAATCAGGTTGTCATATAGACACGTATACAGTCAGTAAATAGCAGGTCCCTTTTACTACCAGTTCATCCCATTTCAGTGAATCAGTGGCTGCTCATTAAAAAGACACCTTTGATCTCTGTCTCTGTCTGTCTGTCTGTCTGTCTCTCTGTGTGTCCCAGGCCTCAACCCCCCCCTCATGATGGCCACATCATCGGGCGGCGAGGACTGCAGTAATGACTGTGGAGGCTTGTCTCAGCTGCACGCCCAAGGTGAACATCTCATTGTCCACGACCCTCCCACACATACCTTACACACACATACACACTTTGGGGCGTGTTTCCAGTGGGGGTAAAAAAAGGGAAGTGAAAAAGATGTGGTCAGCTTAATGTAATGGTGATTTTACTTTCCACACACTTTCTGTTTTACACACACACACACACACACACACGCACACACACACACGCGCTCTCACTCACTCACTCACTCACTCACTCACTCACTCACTCACTCACTCACTCACTCACTCACTCACTCGCTCACTCACTCACTCGCTCACTCGCACACACTCGCACACACTCGCACACACACACACACACACGGCCCTGTACCAACTTTAACAACCCTGCGGGTGCTGGGAGCTCTACATTTAATCTGCAGCGGTTGTAATGTGTGTGTGTTTGTCTGTGTGTGTCTGTGTGTGTTCTGTCTCCCCAGTGGTCTGTGCCAAACTCAGGCGCAAGAAGAACTGGTTTGTGACGGCCGTTTACGTGGAGGCGATAGGGGAGGGGGAGTCCCGCAGGACCAGCAAATCCCACAGCACACACAACCCTCGCTGGGATGAAGCCCTGCTTCTGTGAGAGACACACACACACACACACACACACACACACCTATACACATCTTTAGCATAAGTATACTTGCACTCTCTCCCGTAACATAAATATTTCTCCCTCACATCTAAGATAAGATAGAATTTTGTTATTGTTACTTGCACACACATAAACACACCTTACCATTATACATAGTGCTTAAAACCTCTGAACGTAATAGAGGCTTGACGTGTGTGTGTGTCTGTGTCTGTGTCTGTGTCTGTGTCTGTGTGTGTGTCTGTGTGTGTGTGTGCATGCATTTGTGTGTCTTGTCTGTCACAGGAATGTAACACCACGCACACATCTGGAGTTCAAGGTATGGAGCCACCATGCTCTGAAGGCTGACGCCGTGCTGGGGAGGGCCAGCCTGGATCTGCGGCACGCCCTGGAGCAGAACAGCAGCAAGCGTACGTGCATAGGGTGGTGCAGTCTCTTCACCTCACCTCCATCACCGTGGTCCACCTCCTTCTCTCTCCTTTCTTTCCATGTCCTCTTGGATGAGCTATTCCTCCCTCCTCTATCAGTGTGGGCCTGCTCACACTCCTTTTTTCTCTTCACTCCTTCTTTTTTTTTTTTTTCTCCTTTCCTGTCCTCGTTTCTCCTAGACAGGATGATTGAAGTGTGAGGATGATGTGTATCTGGCTTGTACAATGACAGACTCTGGAGGCTAATACTACAAAGGTGGTTAAGTAGTAAACCTGGTATAACACTAGTAGTAATAATACTACTACTACTAGTAATAGTAGTAATAATCGTTATTTGTATAGCACATTTTATACGAAGGATGTAGCTCAAAGTGCTTCAACAGTTTGGCAAAGGAATATAGGACAGAGATACACATGGCAAGCTTTGTTTATAGTCCAGTAGTGCCACAGAAATGTGCCAGGGTGCTGCGGAGAGCTCCACTAATGTCCCTATGGTGCCCTGTGGAGCTCCACTCCTGGGCTGGTAGAGGGGAAGTCTCTGAGTGTTCGACAAGGGGAGTCCCTCTGTCGGGGAAGGTAGTCCCTCTGTCGGGGAAGGTAGTCCCTCTGTCGGGGAAGGTAGTCCCTCTGTCGGGTGTAGGTAGGCCCTCTGTCGGGTGTAGGTAGGCCCTCTGTCGGGTGTAGGTAGGCCCTCTGTCGGGTGTAGGTAGGCCCTCTGTCGCGGGGAGGTAGGCCCTCTGTCGCGGGGAAGGTAGGCCCTCTGGGTGGGTAGTCCCTCTGTCGGGGAGGGTAGTCCCTCTGTCGGGGGGCAGGTAGCCCCTCTGTCAGGGCAGGTAGCCCCTCTGTCGGGGGGTAGGTAGTCCCTCTGTCTCGGGGAAGGTAGTCCCTCTGTCTCGGGGAAGGTAGTCCCTCTGTCTCGGGGAAGGTAGTCCCTCTGTCGGGGGGTAGGTCTCTGTTTAGTTAAACAGAGGCAACGGTAAACATGTTAGCAGAAAAATGCAGGGCTTAGTCTCTTAACTAAAACACAAATGCCAGTGGCCATTCTGCCAGTGCCAGTGGCCTGGTCTGTCACTTCACCACCTTTGTAGTGTACCTCACTGGTTCGCTGACAGTGGCTGCAGAGATGCCTGAACTGTCTAAATGGAAACCTTAGCTCTGTGTGTGTTTGCGGAAGATGGGGGAGGGAAAGGTTGCAAAAAATGGTTATGCTATATGAGTGGTGGAAGGCTCAGCATCCAGGAACATTATGCTGATAATAATCCACCTGCGCAGTATCTTAGAGAGACGTGCGTGTGTGTGTGTGGTGTGTGTGTGTGGTGTGGGGTGTGTGTGTGTGTGTGGTGTGTGTGTGTGTGGTGTGCGTGGTGTGTGTGGGTGTGTGTGTTGTGTGTGTGTTGTGTGTGTGTGTTGTGTGTGTTGTGTGTGTGTTGTGTGTGTGGCGCGCGCGCGCGCACTGTGAGAGGAGGGGAAGTGACAGGACGAGTTGCAGATGCAGCACTTGGCGCTGTCTGTGGTGCTGACGTGTGTTTTTGCCATGTGTAACCTCACTCTCCCTTTGTGTGTGTGTGTCTGTGTGTGTGTGTGTGTGTGTGTGTGTGTGTTTCAGTGGAGCGGCTGAAGCAGGTGCTGCCCCTGACGGTCGAGGGCAAGAGTGGCGTGGTCAACGCGGGCGAGCTGACCGTGATCCTTGACGGCCTTAGTGTGGACGAAGAGACGCTTCACAACAGCAGCACAACTACAAACACAACCAGTACGTCCAACTTTTCCCATGCACGTCTCTGTTGGAATGTGTGTTTTGAGTGAGGATATGCGTTTTTATCAGTGGAAATGTGTGTCAGTGTGTGTCAGTGCGTGTCAGTGCGTGTGTCAGTGCGTGTGTCAGTGCGTGTGTCAGTGCGTGTGTCAGTGCGTGTGCCTGTGCGTGTGCCTGTGTGTGCGTCTGTGTCAGGAATGGAAATTCATACCAGCCAAATGCTGCTTTACTGTTGAGTGGCTGGTGAATTTTACCATTTATTTGTCAGTGGATGGCAGAGGTTCACATTTTGCAAAGTTGATTTCTGCCCCGAGTGTATATGTACTGATTATTTTTGTTTACTCTATTATTACCAAGGAGGTGATGTTGTTGTTGCCTCCACCAAGGAGGTTATGTTGTTGTTTTTGCCTGTGTTTATCTCTGCTTGTTTGTCTGTTTGTTTGTTAGCAAAATAACCCAGTCAAAAATGTATTATTTTGAAATTTTGACAGTATGCTTGACACCTGCTTTGAGGGGATTCTTTGTTTTGGTGAAAATCAGTAAATCTTTAAAAAATGTAACTGCTTAGTGGAGGTCTGCACTCTCCGAGTGCTTTTTTAGTTGTATTTTAAGATAATTGTTCTACACCTTTTAAAATACCTTTTGTGTGTGTGTGTGTGTGTGTGTGTGTGTGTGTGTGTGTGTGAGTGAGTGAGTGCCTGGGTATGTGGGTGTCTGTGTTTTAATAACTACATATTTCGATGTGTGTGTGTCAGTGCCTGGGTATGTGTGTGTGTGTTTTAATAACTGCATATTTCGATGTGTGTGTGTGTGTGTGTGTGTGTGTATCCACGTTTGAGCCCCAGTAATGTGAAAGTTTGTGATAGGCCCTGCTCTCATATAAGCTTTTCGTTGCTTTACCCTTCAGAAACGCAGCAAAATGGAGATGCCATCCACGAGAATGGAGGAGACCCCCCAACAACAAGGGCTCAAAACAGGTGAGCCCAAGACAGGCGTGAGCACAAGATGGTCCACACTGGCAGATCCTGGGGGGTATTCCAGAAAGGAAGGTTAACAAACACTTTTTCAGTTTAAACCTGAACTCGAGGTTAGTTGAACCCAAGATGACTAAACCCACGAAGTTGGTTCCAAATCACCGGTTATGAATTAACTCAATTAACCCCGTATTGGTTAACCTAGTGTTGTGCGCGTTCCCGGCGAATCTATAAAGACATCATCTATGGAGGGTCGAAAACACGAAAAAATGGCGAAACGAGCTGCATATTTCAGCGAAATGGAGCTACAAATCCTCATCGAGGCTTATGAGGAGGAAAGGGTAGCAATTACTAAAAAGGGCAACTCCACCACAGCTTCCAAGGCACGCGACGAGGCTTGGCAGAGAGTCGCCAATCACGTGAATGCGCAAGTTAGGGACATTAGGCCTATGCGACGCGCACAATCTTAAATAAAATTAAATAGTTCGGGAAACTGCCTTCATATCTTGATGCCGCCTGCAAAAATAGACTCCTTGTCTTGTCTTGTCTTGATCTAATTGATTTATCAATTAGATGTAACCCCGGGGCGCAAAAAAGGTCCTGGAAGCAGGTGAAAATGAAATATAAAAATATAGTACAAAATGGTAAGTATTTTTTCTAGGCGGACATCATGTCTCCCATGTGGACCTTTAAACTGTCATGCTCCAACAAGATGCGTCTACTGTATTTAAAGCTAATAAGAAGACCGCAGAGTCCCGGAGGACTGGCGCTGGGACAGCTGAGCCCCTCACCCCTGTTGAGGAGCTAGCGATGTCCGTGAATCGGGGCCGGCCGATGATGTAGGGAATTCCTGGGGGGACATCATCGGAGCCGGCCACCTTCCAGGAGGAGCACACCCCTCTTGTCCAGTGTATTTGTCCTTATTATTAGGTTATGCGTAATAGCCAGCCTTTCATGTATCCAATGTGACCTATTGGGCTACCCTTATACTGCAGGTTTATTGAATATGAAATGGAAATATTAAATTATAATAATCATGATTATTATGTTGTAGCCTATAGGAACCTCCTTGTGTGCTGTGCAGTAAGTGCTGCTTTTACGCGAATAAAGTCATGTATGAAGCGCTTTAGTGCAAGGCACACTTTACGCACCGATCGACAGGCAGTTGCTTTGCCAATGTGCTCTGCATCTCCGACATTGTACAAAAAACTCCCAGTACCTAAAAAACGGAGAGCAATGCACATTGTTTGCAGAGAGGACAGGGCAAACCCACGATGTGTCACATTAGAAATGTACGGATGGATAAGGTTGTTCAAATAGATCAACGATTCCGCCGAAAAACGGTAGCGCTCTCGCAAGTAATCATCCGGGAAAGCCAAAATATCATATCGTGGTCTTATCACCCTCTCACGGTGAATTGCACGGATAATTTGGGCTTCAATGTCAATGATTGGGTCTTCATCAAAAGGAAACGCCTTTGTGTAGCGAGTTTCGCAGCGGTCTTACTGAACTTGGACTTAAATACCCGTAACATAACTCGATTACCTAAACATAACCTGAACAAAACCTACCCCCTACTAGGTTATGTTGAGAGCGTATGTTACCATAGTGACTTATTTAACCTGACTGTTTTGGAACTGAAAACCCAGGTTTACCGCTTACTCTGGGTTAACATACTCAAGTTAAGTCAGTAAACCCGCTTTTTGGAATACCCCCCTGGTGTTTATGATGATGTTTATGTCTATTGTGGTTAATTAATGCTCTGTATAGTAATTTAGCTATCAGTTAATTTGGTTTCGACCTCACCCTATGAGGATTACCCTCAAATGTGTCTG
>CM059285.1:22614257-22619257 GCA_030347295.1 Setipinna tenuifilis
CCCCTCCCGTCTCGTACTGTGAATGCATCCCTTCCACCCTGTATTATACTGCTCAGTTGAGGTGCTCCTTCACCTCTGTCAGTATCTGTCAGTTGGCTGATCTCTGAACTAAAGGGGTGGAGACAGTTTTGTGTGTGGGTGTGTCTGTCTGTGTGTGTGTCTGTCTGTCTGTCTATGTGAGAGACATTTATGTGTCTGCTTGATCGAAAGATACTACTTACTGTCACTCTGACTTGTGAAATGTTAAATGATCTGTGTTGATGGGTGTTTTTTGTGACTCCATGTTTTGTGAAACGTAACTGTAATGTGTGTGTGTTGTAATGTTTTTATCCACGGGCCACATCACATGTTTTTCCAGCTGGGAGAGGCGCGTGGACGACCGCGGCAGGATCTACTACGTGGACCACAACACGCGCACCACCACCTGGCAGCGGCCCACCATGGAGTCTGTGCGCAACTTCGAGCAGTGGCAGTCGCAGCGCAACCAGCTGCAGGGCGCCATGCAGCAGATCAACCAGAGATACCTCTACTCTGTAAGAGCCAATACCATGCCTGCCCCCACCCACCCACCACTGGACAGCCAATCAGACAGAGTGCAGTTATTGACAGGCCAATCAAACCAATCAAAGCTCCTCAAAAAAAAGCACCTCAGTCTGCTACGCAGTAGTGAATCTCATCAACTTCCGATCATGGTCCTGTGTGTTCCCAGGGTGGAATGTAAGGGTTCACATGTTTATGTTTGTCTTGCAGGTCTAAGGCCAGTGAAGGGGCCAGAGTTCAGGGCTCAACCTGTCAACATTGCTTGCACTTTATTTTACAGTCCCTCTTACATAGATTGGGTACAGTGTAACAATGTGTAACATTATGTACTTACACTGCACCATAGGGCTAGGGTGAGTGTTAGGTCTGTACGGTGTTACACTTACTTACTGGGGCCTGTATGGGTCTGCTGCTGCTTGATTTAATGAACGTGTATGTGTTTTCGTCTGATTGGTCAGTTAATAAGATATCAGATAATCCTGTCACAAATGATTAGTTCTGACGTAAGTTTTGGCCAGAACAGACACAGAGTGAAAGAGGAAAAGTTGCTCTTCAGTTCCGTGGCACAATGGAGGTTCAAATTGCTGTTATTCGTTACCAGGCCTCCATGATGTCCGTGGAGAATGACCCACTGGGTCCCCTACCTCCTGGATGGGGTAAGCACCATGTTCTTCTCTGGTGTCTCTGGCATGTCTTCTTGTCTGATCATTCCTTCTGTCTCTCCTTCTGTTTTTTTTTTCCTTCTTCAGTTTGTCTCCATCCTCATTTCTGTCATTCATTTCTTGTTTTCACAAATAGAAGCTGTCCCCTTAATGTTTTTTATTTGTGGTTGTGAAGATTGATGTACTTGAAACATTTTGCCAATCTTGTTTTGTTTGGAATGTTTTGTGTCTGAGTTGGTCTGGAATGGGTCTAATTTGGTAATGCGGTCTGTCATAAATATTACTCTGTCTAGATGAGTGCGATGACTTTCACGGTTTCAATTTGAATCTTTGAATTTTTAGATGTTAATAAGGGTGTGTGTGCCTGTGTGTGTGTGTGTGTGTGTAGAGCGACGTGTTGACTCCAATGACCGCGTGTACTTTGTCAACCACAACACAAAGACAACCCAGTGGGAGGATCCTCGCACACAAGGGTAAACATCCTCTGCATGGCAGCAACTATTCTTAACTATTCTTATCAACCTATCTCTGTCTCAGTCTAGCTCAATTTTTTTATCTTTAAGGCTTTGTTTATTTCTGTTTTCCCCCTCTGTCTGTGTGTGTGTGTGTGTGTGTGTGTGTGTGTGTGTGTGTGTGTGTGTGTGTGTGTGTGTGTGTGTGTGTGTGTGTGTGTGTGTGTGTGTGTGTGTGTTTATCCGTCCGTGTGTGTGTGTGTGTGTTCGTGCTTGTCTGCAGGCTGCAGAATGAGGAGCCTCTGCCGGAGGGTTGGGAGATCCGATACACTCGTGAGGGCGTCCGTTACTTTGTGGACCACAACACGAGGACCACCACGTTCAGTGACCCACGCACCGGAAAATCATCCGTGTGAGTACGGCGGCCTGTATACACTGAGAGGACTGGGGAGGCGAGGGGTTAATCCAGAAAGCATGTTTACTCACTAACCTGGGTATGTTCATTCAGAGCAAGCGGTAATCCTTCTGATAGAAAGGTCTTATGGGTGTGTACTCCTAGTAAAATATCGTCAAAGGCATGTTTATTAGGTGGTTTACCACGACTTACCTTGAGCTAATCTATCTGGGTTAGTCAATAAACTATGTAGTTGCAATACCTCTCTGGGTTCTTGATGAACCACTTGTCAACAGGCTGTGTGTGTGCATGTGTAAGAGTGAGTGTGTATAAGAGAAAAAAAGAGAAACACATGTGATTGCATTTTGACTGTGCTGTATTCTTGCAGGAGCACCAAAGGTCCTCAGATTGCCTATGAGCGCAGCTTCAGATGGAAGCTTGCCCACTTCCGCTACCTATGTCAGGTGAGTTTTCCACACCTCGCTCATCTCTCATCTCTCTCGCTCTCCGATCTCATGAGAGCATTTACCTTTAACCCGTTCATCTGTAAACATTTCTGATTGTTTCTCTGCAGTCCAATGCATTGCCCAGCCATGTGAAAATCACCGTCTCCAGACAGACACTGTTTGAAGACTCCTTTCAACAGGTGAACTACTGCAGCAAAACACACACACACAGACCACACCACACCACACCACACCACACCCACACACACACCAAGAGCAACCTGAACAGTGACCTGGGTCTCAAAGATGAGGTTTAGTGACAAACCTGTGTAACTTTTAAATAGAAGAGGCTTATGGCTGCATTTTCCCAGCAGAACAAAACCTACAGTACTCTTCTCTTAGGAGGTGTACCACTTGCTTTGAGTCACCTTACCCTGATTTGTCAATACAGTGATCCCCCTCTATATCGCAGTTCACCTTTCACGGCCCCTCTGTGTCTCATTAATTGTTTTTCATTAATATATGAATGCTATGTCACTATGCATGCTAACGAGCAGTTCGTCAGAACAATATTATAATTTATGATGCAGTAATAATTAAATAATAAATAATGCAGTAAACGTATTAAAATTGTGTGTGGCAGGGGTATTTCAAGGCTTAAACTATAAAATAAAATGTTTTTATATATGGTCTCGCTATATCACAGATTATCACCTATTGTGAGGGGTTCTGGAACGTAGCCATATACAGGGGACCATGGTAAACCATGACCTTGGAACACAACCGCACTCAACCACCCCCCACCCCACCCCACCCCACCTCAGGTGTGTAAAGATAACAGCCCATTTGTTTATGTGTTTGTCTCTGTAGATAATGGCCCTAAAGCCTTACGACCTGAGGAGGCGACTGTACGTCATCTTCAGAGGAGAAGAGGGACTCGACTACGGTGGCCTCGCCAGGTCAGTTTGTCCCCCTCATGCGTTCATGCCCTGTCACATAAACGCACACAAGACCCCCCCCCGCCGCTCCCTGTGTCCACCCATTGTCACCACCACGGCTTGCTCTCTGTCTCACGCCTTATTAATGTGGACAGCTGTGACAACGGAGGTCTGTATTTCCCTCTCGCATGAAAACACGCAGAGTACTAATGGCCCTTACTGACTCTAGTCCTTACACCACAAACAGCTCTTGCCAGATGAACACAGCAAAAGAATTTCTCTTGCCAGAAATATTAAGCATACTATACAGTTTTCATCAAATTTGTTAAATGTTCATTTTGACCATTCCAACAAGAAATCTTAGATGGAAATGCTAGCAAAAAAACTCTCCCAGTGTGTTTTATTGAGGCGAATTGCTACCAATGTGCATTACTGATGCAAATGACTTCATGCAAACCCAAGCCACCTACACACATCAACAAAGAACTCTTAACATTCTCTGACCACATGCAAATATGTGGCATCAGCTGCTCCCCTGTGCACAAAAATAACTGAAGAAACTGAAGGAAGTTCCACTGGCAAGGACTGTACTCAATAATAAAAAAAAAAAAAAATCTTCCAAATCTGTAACCCACTTCCTCTCTCGATCTCTCTTTCTCACGATCTTTCACAGGGAGTGGTTTTTCCTGTTGTCTCATGAAGTGCTGAACCCTATGTACTGTCTGTTCGAGTATGCGGGGAAGAGTAACTACTGTCTGCAGATAAACCCTGCCTCCACCATCAACCCCGACCACTTGGCTTACTTCTGCTTCATCGGACGCTTCATTGCCATGGTGAGGCCTCCAAATTATTATATACAGGTGCTGGTCATACAGTTAGAATGTCATGAAAAAGTTGATTGTTTCAGTAATGCCATTCAAAAAGTGAAGCTTGTATACTGTTTATATTCTTTTCACACAGACTGACATATTTCAAGTCTTAAGTTCTTTTAATATTGATGATTAAAACTAACTCATGAAAACCCCAATTTTCAGAAAATTAGAATATTGTGGGAAGGTTCAATATTGAAGACACCTGGTGCCACACTCTAATCAGTTAATTAACTCAAAACACCTGCAAAGGCTATTAAATGGTCTCTCAGGTCAGCAGCCCTCTCCATGATTGTGTATCCTACAGAATTAGACTGACAGTTGTCCAAAAGACGACCATTGACACCTTAGACAAGGAGGGCAAGACACAAAAGGTAATTGCTAAAGAGGCTGGCTGTTCACAAAGCTCTGTGTTCAAGCACATTAATAGAGAGGCGAAGGAAAGGAAAAGATGTGGTGGGAAAAAATGTACAAGCAATAGGGATAACTGCACCCTAGAGAGGATTCTGAAACAAAACCCATTCAAAAATGTGGGGGAGATTCACAAAGAGTGGACTGCAGCTGGAGTCAGTGCTTCAAGAACCACTATGCACAGACGTATGCAAGACATAGGTCTGTCGCATTCCTTGTGTCAAGCCACTCTTGAACAAGAGACGGCGTCAAAAGCATCTCGCCTGGGCTAAAGACTTAGAAGACTAG
>CM059285.1:22624257-22636757 GCA_030347295.1 Setipinna tenuifilis
GTGGCTGTGTGTGTGTGTTGTCCTCTCCTTGTCCCTGCTTTGGTTGTGCGTTAAATTGTTGAAGACATCCTGTTCACCATGGTCAGGATACTAACTACAAGCACTAATGCAAGTATACACACAACAGCATCTCCAATGCAAGAATACATGTACTTACTCACACACACACCCCCATACACCAAAGATCACATTTAACCAGTCAGTGACACCATGGGATTCTGGAGGGGACGTGTGCCGTTTGAGATGCCTGCTGTGGCTTTGAGGTTATGATCGATGACCTCTGAACTTTGTCTCGCTGCTCTCTTACTGTGTTGTCCTGTAGCAGTAAACACACACGCACACACAAACTTGCTCTTGCCTGCTAACATACACCAGAGCAGTAAGGTGCCTGTTCAACGCTCTGCTTCACCATTCTCATTTTCCACCTCAACGCAAAAAGGAGTCTCGTTCGTTGTTTGTGTTTTTAATTTTTTCTCCTCCTCCGTCTCGTCTGAACTGTGAATCTCCGGTCGTGGCCGCCCGAGGACAGCCCTCCCCCTTCCCCCCCGCGATGATGCCCTGTAGGCGGCCCGAGGCTTGGCAGGAGTCCCGCTCTGCCTCTCTCTGCCTCTGGTGTCACGCCTCCTCTGCATGTACCCGCTGGCCATGTTGCAATGGCCCGTTCCCCCCCAGCCAGACGTCCTCCACTGGTGGCTCACAAATAAACAATGACGACACCAGAAGTCGTGCTTTTTCTCTCCCTCCCCGAAAAAAAAAAAAACAGTGACAACAACAAACGATTGTAAGAGGAAGACAACTCTCCCATCAGGCCAAGCGGTCTGGACTGGCCCTTGCCCCCCCCCCCCGCCCAAGACACCCCCTTTGCTCCCACACACTCTCTCTCGTGCTCAGAACTCAGTGTAACATATCAGCTGTAGATAGACACTGTACAGACTGACCCCTGCTGGAGATGTGTATAAAATATTAATTTTTAATCTGCTTTACCCATTTTAATGGATTGATTGATTTTGACTGACTGACTGACTGACAGATTGGGTTGAATGAATTGAGACAAAAAAAAAATCGGTGGGGGGTGCGCTGTGCTCAGGATTCACCAAAACCCTGTTGGCTGTCTAAATCTGTCGGGAGTGATTTTTTTTCTGTTTTGGTTGGATCTGCCTGTGGAAGACATGTACTTAATAAATGTGTCCGACCAGCTAGTCTCTGCCTTTGCTTATATTGAGGATGTTTGAACTCTTACGGACACACTTAGGATTTTGGCACTATCTGTTCTCATGTTAAGACTCGAGAGAAAAAAAGGTAGTAAATAGGGTTTTTTTTTTTTGTTAAGTTTATGAATGTCATTATAGAGGCCCATGCAAACAGAAGTGTTGCAAAACTATTTTATTTCACAGTTAAGTAAGTTTTAGTATATTACAAAAAAAAACATTAAGGCAGATTTAGACAGAATCATCCCAGCTATCCAAAGGTCAGTGTGGACAAGTGGATCTTTGTTGATATGCGATCCTCTGCTGTTGGAAGACATCAAGCCTTGAACTTCTTCAGAAGATCCACAGCCTCTTTATGCACCTATGATGACAGCAGCCCATCAGAACAGTGGAAGACCAGAACTAAATTCTTATCAAATTTTCTAATGATGTTTCAAGCTGTGTTGGGCACTTCGGAGGATAAAGTATGTTGTCAAGCATTACCATAACATGACAAAGTACTGGAAACAAGCTTATTATGGGTGGTGTAAAACTGTTGCAAGGTAAATGCCAATGGCATGCGATTGTAGGTGTAGGAAATACAACAAATGTTACTGGTTGGGCAGTTTAGGCTTAGGGAGTTGGGATTGGGGAGGTCACAGGTTCAAATCCTGTACCAGTAGGAAGAATGTGAAGTAAATAACTAATGCTCTCCTGCACCCTCATCCAAGGCTGAAACTGCTCCACATAAATACTCAACTCAGCTAAGTGTAATGTAATACTGGTGAAGGGAGAGGTCACCTGTTTATCCTCCTCTGTCCGAGGGACATAGTCCCGTGCTCTGGTCAGCCAGGCTAATGCATTGTCATTGTCTTTCATCATCATGTAGGTCTTTCCCATCATCAGCAGGTTCTTACTGTAAAAGTTTGGATCCACTGTGGTGAGAGGGAAATAGAAACACCATCAACTGATAGACGTCATACAAAGACAATGGCTTATTCACTGTATGACAATATCTCCTAAATATTTATGGTGGATAAAGAGGGAAGAGATGTCAAGGCGATTTGTATGACTGGTGAACAGTACCTTCCTCTGCTTTCTGGAAAAACACGAGGGCCTGAAATAATTCAAAAAAAAAAAAAAGTTGAATGTCTCATCGGCCACTAAAATGTATCAATGTCTGATATTTGGGTTGTTCTTTAAGATACCCTCAAATTATTTGCCCAGAGCTGTATCAGACAGCAGTGGCGTATGTGTGCATGAGTACTGGGCTGCTTAACTGGGTAACCTCACCTCCTCAAACGTGGCAGTGGGCGGGGAGGCAAATATCATGGCAGCTACTTTGCGCTGGTACCAGGGTAGCTCTGCGAAGGCATAGCACCTGTCAAAGAAAAACAGGACACACAACTACTGATTTTTTTTTTTTCTTGATTACCATGTTCTCAGGTCCTGAAATGCATCATTACATTTTAGGCCATCCGCTCACTTCTGCCACAAGGTGTCAGAATCTAATCTGTGTAATAGAGATTGTACAACGTGAGAATGATGTCCTGAGGTCCCTTAAAAGTATAAGAACAGCAGCTCTTACCAATAGCCAAGTATGTGGAAAGAGGTGGCATCTTTGGGATTGAGCTCTACTGCCCTCTACAGGAGACAGAAAGAAGTTCAGTTTCCAGTGCATTTTTAAACATAGATGCTTGCCTCTTAAAAATACAAATTGCGGATATTGATGTGCTAACCTCCAGGTGTTCTTTTATGATGTAGGAGTTCCCAATTTTCACTTTGACACCCTCATAATCGCCCACGTCGCTCAGGCACACAGCATACCACTAGCAAATCAAGAACCAACAGTCAGACAGATTCTTGTCCTTAAAAACCAGACAGACAAGCAGTAATAGAAGCATTGCGTTTATAACAATTGCAGTAAAATATATTTTCAAGGGGCGTTTAAGACAAGTTCTTAGTAAGGATGACAGAAGAAGGTTGAAGAGTTGAGTGCGACCAATATCCGGAAAATGTGTCCATTTCACCACCAATTGTTGTAGGTGGATGTGTAGCAAGAACAACAGTAACAGTCATTAGCACAGAGTGGATGAGCAGTTCATGAGAACCGTTACCTTGTGAGCCGCAAAGCAGGCTTCGTTCTTCTCCAGGGCCTGGGTGGCGTACTCGAGCGCCTCATAGGTCAGCTGCTTCTTCTGCTCCGCCCCCACGTGCGACATAAGAGCGAGGTCCCGGCACGCCCGTGCCAGTCGCCAGAGACACTCTGCGTCATCACTAAGCGACAGGAGTAAATGTGACTATTACCCACGGATGACTAGTTTGTGTCAACTACACATACAGTATGTTTGCCTCAACAGGTATTGTCAAGTCTTATCCATTGGGTCTTTTTTTTTTTTTTTTTTTAAAGCTGGGGTGATTGTTCCAACAGGTTAGGTGATGAGTAAACATTACAGCTATGCACATCTGTGTTCCAACAGAAGAAGCTTTGGGAGTGAAGAAGTTAGAAATGGCCCCTTGAGTGCATGTCCCAAGAGTAAGTCTGGTGTGTACCACAACTATGCTCAGTTGGTCTGGATGTCAAAGACTACCTGCACAACATTAAGGTGCTTGGTCTTCAACTTGGCCTATGTACTAAAGCCAAGGCCACAATACTAAACACAGGGAAATAGAGAAGGTGTATGTAGAGTAAAGGGCACAGGCTTGGCTCTGACGCAAGAACTACTTTGTCTCTTTCCACACACACATATCAACAAATACACACACACACACACACACACACACACAGACAGGCACATACACATACACATAATTACTACTTTGTACCTGCTCTTGTATTGCAGAAGAAGCTGGTGCAGTTTCTCTGTCTCTCCACAGCTGTATAAATAGTCAGCTTGTTCAAGCACCTCCTCCACTGCAACACACCACATAGCTTTTCCATTACAAAAGTTAGACACATACTTTACACACCTGCAGCCATATCCTTATCTTAACTGTCATTACAACACAAATGCAATCCCAAAATGCTTTCCTAACAACTCCTCATTGAAACACTAATACGTAATGCCCCATGCTCCATGTCTTGTGTTCTGATATGAATACTTACACTGGATTCTGTTTAGGCTCCTTTATTAACATAAAGCAAATCAGACATGAACAGGGACAATGTGCTTTATCAAATTTCCATGCTTTTTTTCATGGTTTTGGCAGTTTGTTTGTATGTTCAAAGTAACCCGAGTTTTATGTTCATATAGTGAGAAATGCAAATTACATGACAAGAATAGATATAATTTAGGTACTGTTACAGGTGTCTGAATGAGCAGATGCTGGAGACCCAGGTCTTTGGGAATGAGCAGAATGATGACCAGATATGCATTAAAACTCACCGTGACTGAGTGCATGGACCGTTGCTGCCCTGTGTAATCTCTGGTACAGCTCACCCCCCAGATAACAAACAGCAGGTACAGAGAGCAGCCAAACCCCTCCTGCAGCCTACACACACATACACCAACACAGTTAGGATCTTGGACCCCCCGCCCTCCCCTTTCTGTCACACACACACAGACTTGCACAAGAAAAGTGACTGAATGTGTGAACTGAGATGAATGAACAGTGCTCTTGTTTGTTGGCAGGTCAGTTTCCCAGGCCAGAGTTACGAGACTGACCGATAATAGCCCTCAACACCTCAGTCTAGTCTAAGGCAACCCCAAGTCAGGGCTTGGAGCCAGCCTTCCAGACTGACCGTCCTGTGTGTCCTTTAGCATGCAAACACAGACATACTACATACAGAAATACATACCTTCCCTTTAAAGGTGAAGCTATAGGCTATACAGCAACTTGTGTAGGCCACATTTGTAAAGACTTCTTTATTTAGATCTAATACACTATTCCATCTTCGGTAAAAGGAAGTGTTCACCGATCATGGGTTTTTGTCTGGAGACCGTTCGGCTTTCAGGTGCCCTTTGCCCTAAATCGATACTATAGAACTGCAGCACATATTATTTCTCAACACAGTTAGCGAGCACTTACCCTTGCCTGTCCTAGAACAGTCAGAAGCCGCCTTGTTCTTACCGAGCGGCCAGTCCTGCTGATTGGGAAGACGACCCGGGCAGCAGACCGTAGGCAGTTTGCTGTCGCCATGACTCCCTGTATCTACTGATTGACTAAAGTAAAACGGATAGGACAACCCTCACAACTCTGCCTAGTGTTGGCCGACCAGAGGCGTCAGGGAGGCGTTCAAGAACTGCAACGCCCACTGTTCTGTCAGTTATTCTTTCAACCTTTAAAGTGAAATGTGGTTTATTTAACGCAACGGACCTCATTAAAGAACAGTTAATTCTACATTTGGAAATACATCTCTATGGCGACGCCACCATAGTGTTTTGTATATAAAATATAGAGTAACGTGTTTTCTTGTACGTGTGGAAGCATTGCCTTGACACTTCTAGTTCCGCAATCGATGGTTTTACAACCAGCCTATTTAAAAAAAAACTTCATTCGTAAGGTTGCAATATCATCGTTTGACGTCATTTTTTCGTTGTGTACCGTATATTTATCTAGTGAATAAAACAAACCAGAAATGAGGTGGGTCACCGAACGTGTTCCTACCCTCAAACAAAAATTTGAAATAAACAAATCAGATGTATCATAAATGGATGTTCTGTCTTTCTTATTGGTTGTTATTACTCGTGGGTTACACTATATCTGCAGAAGTTGGCTACATGCTTACAAAAACTGAACTGAAAACTGGAAAAAAACCAAAAACAAAAACAAAACAAAACAAACAAAAAAAACGAGTTGCCAACTGCATTGATCTAAAATCATAGAGGTGCATCCCGTGGAACCTACCAAAAGGTTTGGACAGTCTTTCACATTGTTCTCAACTTGATAATGAATGGTGAATATCGAACTTTTTTCTGGTGTAGAGCATAGTGGAGTCTGAAACTCCGCCCTTGACTGTAGATTCCAGCCAGCCCAGCCCAGCCCAGCTCAGCTCATGACATCATAGTCAGGTTAACATTTACGACACTGTAAGCACCCGATACACTTATCATATTTTCCAGCTATTTTCAAGCACTCCTGACCAATTTAACAAGTACGTATGACCATATATGTTTTTCTAAGTCTATGGATTCTCGATTTACATATCGGCTGCAAGCTACTGTTAAACGTGTTACTGCTAGGATACATTAGTTTTCGTCGCTGTGGTGGTTTAAAAGCTAATGTTTACGTGCGTGTTTTGCAACGCGAAATAGCTTATATAATATTTAGGCTAATGTAGATGACGTTTTTATAAGCAAGTTTGCGTAGTTGCACCATTTTTAGTTACAGTCTTGTCTGTTAATTGCGTGTCCCTAGTTTTCGTAGCGGGTGGCTGAATCATAGCCTCTAATGTTTGAATCCGTGTGCTTTGACAGTCTTTAATAGGCGTCAACCATAAATTCAGTTAGCTTTCGCCTAACTTCGATAATTACAAAGTACAGTGGTTGCTTGGCATCATACTAAACTTCATTGTTACACAGTTAAATAGACAGTACGTTAACATAGCTAACGGTAGAAACACACATAGACTACAAATACATGCTGTCTACAGATCTGATGTTTGCTCAGTAAAATGGGCAGTAACACAACTATTAGTGATAGCTTATTGATTGTGTTCATGGACTTGTGTGAGTGACTGATCAGACGGTGGGATTTTTTCTTGGACCTTCAGGCACAATGGAGGTGTTGGTTGGGGGTGTCCAGTTTAACGGGGAAAATCTGTTGTAGGTATGGCTCAGCAGTGCGTGTCAAAGGTGGAACTGACGGTGTCCTGTGAGAATTTGCTGGACAGAGATGTAACGTCCAAATCTGACCCATTGTGTGTCTTGCTAATGAACTCATCCTCGTCGCAGTGGTTCGAGGTGAGAGTATTTTGATTCTCAACTTGCACACTGGGCAGCAGTAAAAATGTAAAGTCAAGAAATTCCTGTCAGTTGGGTTACAAATACATTCATGGCGAATTCATTCTATAGGTGGGCCGCACTGAGAAGGTACAAAACTGTCTCAACCCAAAGTTTGCCAAGAAATTTTCGTTGGATTACTACTTTGAGGTGGTGCAGAAGATTAAGTTCGGTATTTATGACATTGACAACGCAACGGTGGATCTTGGTGATGATGACTTTCTCGGGGAATTTGAGTGCACACTTGGCCAGGTATGACACATTTGAATAGATAAACAGAAAGTGATCATCCCACCTGTAAATGCATTTTAATAGCCATGCTGCATTAGACTACCACCATGGTTCTTACTCTTGGGACTTTAGTTCCCCCCGTGAAAGTAGTATTCTCCAGTTTTTTTTTCTTTATACAGTAATTTTTAGGCTATAAAATAGCACCATTGCTCAGCACCATTACTCGAATGGCATCACTATACAATATTCAGGAAGTTATAATCACTAAAGAGCACCTTTAACAAAATTGTGGAACTGTTCATTTCTGTGGTAGGCAATACTTTTTGTGTAAAAAAAAGTAAATTGCCACTGTTTGTACTGCTACAGATTGTGTCCAGTAGGAAGCTGACTCGGCCACTGGTTCTGAAGAATAAGAAGCCTGCAGGCAAAGGAACCATCACGGTAACGCAGCACACCATGTCTGTAGTTGATGCATAACGTCATTTGTCTTTGTAGTCTTAATGCCTGAGGTATTGTAAGACTTAATGGATTTTGACTGTAAATGTGATAGTTTTAACTTATTACAGGACACAAATCTCACAACATTAAAATATGTCACACAAAACACACTACTCCACTGTTGTCAATCTGCTAAATCTGTTGTAGCATTAAAACTCATACTCTGCATAGTGCATACTCTCCTTTGGCCCCATTTGCTAATCCTTTGGCAAGAACCATAGGACCTGGAGATTCTGGCAGAAATCTCATTTGCATAGGTTTTTCCACTGACATCACTTAATGCATGTTTTGTGGCAAAACTCAGCCATTTTTTTACCTCCTCACTCTTTTAATGGATCTGTGAGGTCACATGGTATGACATGGGATTAAATCTAGTGACTAGGAGCTTTCGTTTACTTGTTCCTTCCTTCCTCAGATTTCCGCTGAAGAGATCAAGGACAACAGAGTGGTGAACTTTGAAGTGGAGGCCAGGAAATTAGACAACAAGGTTAGACAACAGCTTGGTTAAACTTTGCATTTACACTCTAGGAGGATATCACTGCAGTAGAGTTCTGGTTGGAAGATTTTACAATTCACTTGTCTAATTAGTTACACAGTGTCGGGGTGGAAAGTAGGTGGATGGGTTTTCATAGGCTTTGAATTTGTCTATCACTCTACCAACTTGTCTAGCAACATGCCACGCAGTCTGGTCCATTTTTGTTTTGTTGTTTTGAGCTGTTGCACTGGCTTAGATCATGATTGTGTGTTCCTAGTTTGTATGATTAATTTAAATATTCATACATTCATCAGTAACCTTTGTGATCAATTGAGTATGTAAGTCTACTGTTCAATGTTCAACTTTTTCCTTCAAAATGAAAATCACAGATACACAGGTTTCTGACAGTCTTTATGACACTTTTATATAGGATTTCTTTGGCAAGTCAGATCCTTACTTGGAGTTCTACAGACAGATGGAGTCAGGATGGCAGCTTGCTCACCGGACAGAGGTAAAAGCACACAAACACTTCATAAAGCAGTAACTAACCTTACTATATATAACTATATAGTAACTATAATTTATAGCTCAATGGAAGCTACACTTCACAGCACCAATGTCGACATTTGTGCACACATCATGAAAAAACAAACAAACATTTCTTCAAATGGGCTTGTCCCAGCTCCAGTTTGGGATACTTGAACAACAAATCAAACACAAACAAACACACGATTGTGTGTTCTCTTTCAGAAAACGAAATGTCGTAACACAGTTGCCTGGATATGCATGTTTGTCTCTGTTTCTCTCAAGTTCAGTCAAGTAGGCCTAAAGCGTTCTGATGCAGGGATATAGTGGTGTTATCTTCTAAGTAATGTGCTGACCACAACTGCTAGCAACATCAGCTGTACTGTTGAGCTTTCTGTCGTGCTAAATTAGCTGATGTTTTTAGCAGTTAAAATGAAGAGAAAATCAGTCAGCTAGTTTTAAAAGAGGAAGGTTGTTTTATGGAGGGTTGTTGTACAACCTTTCATTGTTTGTTTTATATCTAGCATTGCAGTGCAAATAGGTACCTAGACCAACTGTTGACAATATACATCACAATAGTGTAATTGTGTTAGCGAGTAAATTTTGGTGACATGCACCCTCTTGCAGCAGCAGGTAGGTGTCAGATGAATGAATGAATGAATGAATGAATGAAGTTATTCGCATCATCAAATTTTATGATGATTTGTTAGTTAAATAGACTACAGACTACTAGGATTGTTATAATTTACCCAAAGGGTAGGATTTACTTTGTGAGGTTTGCCCCTCCTTTACTGTAAAATTGGATAAGCCATGCAAACTGATTCGCACCGTATCATGCCGTGATGTGCTAGTATTTTAACTATGCTTGTGCTTACTGAGATTATGAATTTGTTAATGCAGGTGGTGAAAAATAACCTGAACCCATGTTGGAGACCCTTTAAAATCCCTTTACAGAGTCTGTGTGGAGAAGATATGGACAAACCCATTAAGGTGAGTGTCAGATCACACACAAACAGACATTTACACACACTACCACCCCGAAACACACACATACTTGCAAACAAACGTGTACAGGAGCACAAGAGGTTCCAGTTGCATGCAGCTCTGCACCATATGCAATGTCACTATGCACAATGTGGAAGTTACTAACATAAGCTCCATCTCTGATGCTTTGTAATGTTTTCCTAAATTGTCTTCTGTTTGTGTGTATTGTATGCGTGTGTGTTGTCTTGCTGCAACAGTATGTGTGCACATATTAGGTTAAGATGTTAAATGATGAATAACTCATAAATGAATCACCTTTCAGCTGTAATTTGTCTTGAGCAATTCACCAGAAAGGACGAGTAAGTGTCTCAACACCATGATTTTTTTTAGGAATTGTGTGTGCGTGTGTGTGTGTGTGAGTGTGAGAGAGAGGGTCTGTGTGTGTGTTCTACTATAATGACTGTGCATGGTGCGTGCATGGTTGTTTCTGAGTACATGGCCTTAGGTTTGAGGTGGGGTGGGTGTGTGTGTGTGTGTGCTTGTGCCATCAGATGGGTTATATTTATCCTGTGGCGCACATGAACACGAAGTACACACTCACTGCATCATGTGTATTTTCCACAGCCAGTTGGTTAATGGGTCATTTGACATAAAACCAAACATCTTCACTGCATGGTGTGTGGTTGACACTGCTGTGTAAAGTCATTTCAGGGTGTGTCCGGTTGGAGTGTCCTTAAGTATGCTAACACACACAGTGTGGCTCCAACAGTGCATACTGCTGAAGTGTGTATAAATTAGTGTGAGGTTTTGCTGTGTTGACTTTTATACTGGGTGAGGTTTTGTGTTTGCCTTTTTTTTTTTTTGAGGAAGTTCGTAATGTTTGATTCACTCCTGGCCCTCTCAGGTGGAGTGCTACGACTATGACAATGATGGGTCACATGACCTGATTGGGACATTTGAAACAACCCTTACACGCTTGACAGAGGCTTCACGCTCAACACCAGTAAGTCGACTGGGAGAGTCTAATACCTTTAGAATGTATTATATACAGAAGGAGTATTTGTCTGGATAATTTTATTTGTGTATGAAGGTAGCACAAGCTTACATTTCTGGGCTAAGTAAATAAACTTGACTTGACATGTGTGAAGAGTGTGTGTTTGTGTGTTGTTTTGGCAGGCTGAATTTGAGTGTGTAAACATGAAGAAGAAACAGAAGAAGAAGCACTACAAGAACTCTGGGATTGTGTGCGTCAAGCACTGCGAGGTAATGTACTGCTGTCTGTGTGTGTGTGTGTGTGTGTGTGTGTGTGTGTGTGTTTATATGCTGATTCACCTCCTTTGTTTATCATTGTTTTTTGAGATCTTGTCCTGTCTTGTGATGTTAAAATCCAGGGTTTTATTCAACTTTTCCATTCAAAACTTTTTTAACATTGGAAAAAGGTTTTGCTTTAAGTTAAAAAAGTATAGCTTAAAGACCCAGCAAACTCAATATAATAAATGCCTGTATAATATAATAAGTGTTGCTATAATAAACTCAAATATGATCAAATGTGAAAGTTGCTGCAAGGTCAAATGACGTAAGCAAGATGGAGTTTAGTCCCACCCTACTTGCACCAACCATGAAAAGCCGTTAAATTGCACAACTCTACCACGCAGTGGAACTGACTTCAGGGGTTTTCTGCATCTTTTCAGACAAAATTTTATCATCAATTTTTATGTTACCAAATCAAAAACAGATTTCAGTTTACTGGGTCTTTAAAATTAATAGATGGTTAATGTAGAACAGACTTTATTTTACGATATGTCCTCTTCATATGTGCAGATTGTGAAGGAGTACACATTCCTGGACTACATTATGGGGGGGTGTCAAATCAACTTCACGGTAAGGATCAGTCCCACTAGGAGCATTACTGATGGGTGCAAAAGTACCTACAATGTACTGACACTTACAGCACAAACTCTACCTCCCCTGTGGTTCTGTACAGGTGGGAGTGGACTTTACAGGGTCAAACGGTGATCCTCGCTCTCCTGATTCACTGCACTACATCAGTCCTGATGGGGTCAACGAGTACCTAAACGCCATCTGGTCTGTCGGGATGGTAATCCAAGATTATGACAGGTGATTGACCACACCATGCCATAAACATACACATACTAACACACTCCGCACACAGTAGTTACACATAAAAACTGGCAACTTATCTATGGGGATTACACGACTAATTGTTCATATAGAGTAGGCAACTGACAACAGCTCATAAATGTAGGCAACACTGTGTTAACAATTAAAATGCAGATTAGATTTTGTTGAGAGGTGAGTGAGTGGTAGGTGTATTTTTTAATGTAAAAGGTACAATTGCATCCCTTCTTTGCATAACGTCACACAGAAATAGTAAGTAAGACCATAGTAATAGAAATATTAAGTAAGTTTGTAAGACCAAACTGTGTTATGCTGTTGAATAGTAAATCTAAGGTAAAAAATATAGTTTGGACATCAGAGTTACTGAATTAAAATTCTGATTTGTCTTTCCACAGTGATAAATTGTTTCCTGCATTTGGGTTTGGAGCTCAAATTCCACCTGACTGGCAGGTACAGTCTCCATCTATGGGTGTGTGTGTGTGTGTGTCTGTCTGCCTGCCTGTCTGTCTCGCTCTCTCA
>CM059285.1:22639257-22696757 GCA_030347295.1 Setipinna tenuifilis
TTCAATTTCGGACTGTGGCATAACTGCTGGTTAGTGACACAGTGACACTGGCAAAGATGTAAGCTATTTGTGATGGTAAGATCTAAATGAATTATTAATTGTTGTCATTGATTATGGACCAGTTTTAACTTTAGTTTGGATAGCTGCGTTCGTGGTCTTGGTTATCGCTTAATGTAATTTCATTGCTGGGTAAATTAGGTAAAAAGGTAATTCATTGAATTAGATGAAATGGTCAGTTCATTGCTATTGTGGTGCTGTCAGTGCTTGTTATTCACATAAAGTATGTCTGTTACATAGGTGACGTTGGACTTGTGTTTATGTTGCCTACATCGCTTGAATGAATGAATGGACCTAGTCCACTTACCTGGTGAAAATTCTGTGGTGGAGTAAGTTCTGTGGTGTCCTGCCCCAGACAGATTTTAGGTGGCGCCAGTGGTGTAGTGGTAAAATCAGAGGTGGATAAACTATGAATTTGGTGGTCACTGTAAAGTGGATGCACGGTGCGACACAAGATGTTTTAAACAGACATGTAAAACATATTTGCACAGTCTGAAGGCATTGTAATGGTCTCTAGTGCACATATAGATGACACAGTGTGATTTTGGAATGTTAGAAATTGTTTTTGGTACCTAAATTCTATTATAGGGTGAACAAACTATATTGATAGGTGGATAAACTCAGTTGAGAGGTGGATAAACTCTTTTTCTGAAATTTAAGAAGTGAGTAAACTCCGTTTACTTGCGTTTATCCACCACTACATCACTGGGTGGCGCTTTTTAGAGTGTTCCTGAGCTCTCCCTGTGTCTCACTCTCCTTGCAGGCCAGCAGAGAGGCTCTGGCCCAGAGTGTTCTGGCCGAGTTACCCCAGCAGCTCTCCTCCTTCTTCAAAATGCTTAACCTGAAGCCTGTCCATGATCCCGCTGCTGCTCCTTAGACACGTAGGGCTACTTCTTACCTGACCATCTCCACTTTTTTTTTATGACCTCCTACCTTGCCTTGCCTCTCTCATCCCTTGAGAGCATGCCAATAGATGCACCCCCACCATCCCCCACCCACCATCTGTACATGTTTTATGCTTGCCCATACTGCTACATGAACAAGTTAATGCAACCAACAGCCTTGTGAAACACCATGCGGTAAAAGTTTCACCATGCAGTAAAATTTCTTTTAAGATGTTTCAGCATAATCATAAAGCCCCAGGCTCAAAACCTACCATGCCGAGAACATGTGTCTGGATCAGAGCTTTTGTGCAATGCTTTTTTTTTTTCAATATTATTTGATAGGACTTGTAGCATTAGCTTACACATGGGAACATGCTAATGCCATTAGAGGCAGCCTGTCCTGTTCTGGATTGAGTTCTGCTCGCCATATGCTCAACATTTAATCGACTATTACATTTCCTACTATTCCTCTAACTTGGTTTACTCCTTTTATATCAGCCTCATCTGATTATGAATTACTGATTGCAGTACACATGGGCATTGGTACTTAAACCATTTAGCCATTAGGGGGTTTATTTTAGGTTTGGTGCAGGATGAATGTGAGGGGATTGTGATGAAGGGTCGTCTCTAATGTAGAATTGGGCAAAAAAAAGAAAATTGGCATAGAGGTGTTTTTTATTCTTGTCACTTACCTACCAAGTGCATTCAGCTCACATGTCTGCCCCACCCCGACCTCACTGTGTCAAATGTGGCTCTAAACAAAACTAACATCACAGGAAAGCTTGCCATGCCATCCCCACACTCACCCAAAGCTTTTTTTTCCCCAGCCTTCGAGTGCTCTGTCAACATTTGTCTTTGTGTCCTCACATGGGGTGGTGCGCGTTTGTCTCTGTGTGTTTACATTATGTCATTCTCTGTCCATGTCTGTATTGTCAATGTGGCTCTCTGCACCTTCTACCAATAATGTTTGATGCATCTTGTCTGCCTGCACATTATGGGTTAGTTTTTGTATTATATCAGTATGCATAGATGCTTCATCAATCTCTTCTTTCCTTCTCTTTCTTTATCACATTGTTCTCTCATATTCTATCTTTGTTCTTTGCCCCCCCCCCATCCTTCTCTCTCTTTTTCTCTCGCTCTCACTCTCTCTTTCTCTCTCTCTCTCTCTCTCTCACACTCTCTCTCTCTCTCTCCCTCTCCCTCCCTCTCCCTCTCTCTCTCTCTCCCTCTCCCTCTCTCCCTCCCTCTCCCTCTCTCTCTCTCTCCCTCTCCCTCACTCTGTCTCTGATTCCTTCTCTCTCCTCCAGTCTCCAAAGGAGGCCCTGGCCCAGAGTGTTCTCGCTGAGGTTCCTGGTCAGCTGGTCTCCTACTTCAGCATGACCAAGCTTCCCCCGCCCTCCCAGCCCACCCCGCCAACCCAGGCCTGAACTTCAACACGCCAATTAAAATGTCCGATGCAGCGGTCTCTCTAATGCAGAGAAACTTGTGAGCTGTCAATCAAACCGTTCTCTTTCAAGGCCTCTGCACACACTTACACAAACCTCCGTCCTACAGCACAAACATTCAAGGAAAACCAGGATGAATGAAACACTTTTTTTATTGAAGGTCATTTACCTACAGTCAGTACAAGACTAAAAGCTAATATATCGAGAGTAACAATTTATATTTGCCCTTTGTCAAATAGTTGCTCCTACAGACTTTTACCAAATGTTTAGGTATAATATGAGAAAACTCCTAAATAGCCAATATTTTACACCATACAGTATTATGATGATGCTAAAATGTATTACTTTAGCTATATTGGTGCACTATGCCATACTTTAATTACATGTCCTTTAGCAGACTCTTTAGCCACAGCTATGTGTTCCAGGTCGACTGTCCTTGTTTTTAATTCACTTAGGATAACAGTGTTAGCTCAATGTTTAAAAAAAAAAACATTTATGTTGTGATTACAGTCCAAAGTATAATGTAGTTGTGTTTTCTGTGAGTCCAACCTTTCTACGTCCAAACAGGTGCCTATGCTGTCCTTGACCTGTCTGTTTCTGTAGATATCCGCAGGTTTTGGCCACTATCTAAATCCCCCTACCCAATGCAACCAACGATGTTTACAAAACTGATTTTTCACGTTTCATTTTTACAAAACACATTGTAATATGGACATTGCAACATGTATATAGCACATATTTAGTTTATACGGCACTGGTCGAGTCAATAAAGGCAGATGTTTAATTTTTCCCTTCTTTAATTCAGCATCATAGAGTTCTTAGATGGTGATGACCTTCTCCCTTAAACGTTTATCCGTCCTTGTAAATACGAGTACTACAGAATTAATCGGAATTGGCAATAGCACTATAATGGTCTACTTAAAACCTTGCAATGACTTGCCATTTATCAGCTAGAATTTCACGGTAAAGGACAAAAGAAAAACATGCTTGACAATTACATGAAGTTTACATTACATTATATTTTGACTAATGGACGTATGTGTAAAATTGCGCTCAGAGAAACAGGAGTGTTTCATTCATCCCGGCTCTTACCAATTTAAAAAAATGACAGTGGAACACACACCTAATGCATTTTTGACAACCCCTTAACGACTGGGACTGTTAGATTAACTGGAACAAAAAAAAACTAGAGGTGCTAATTTCTATTTTAGCGATTTGCCACACGAAAACAGATACAGACAAACACACACACACACACACACACACACACACACACACACACACTACTTGTTTGGGTTTTGTGTAAATATGCAAACAGGAAGACCTCAGTGTAACTTTAAGTGCTTTAGCATGTGCATAACTCTCAGGCTTAATTATTCCTATGAGCACAAAAGGCAAACATCCCCTAAAGAAAAAAAAGAAAAACCTCGTCACTGAGTGAGTAAAATTAAGAGCGTAATTGGCAAACCAGTTCCCTGGTCTTTTTGCCACTAAGTGTGGCAAATGAACCGAATGACCAAACCTCGACCAAAACAAGTAACCACCTCTATACAGATCGTCTCATATTCCATGGCCCAGTGCTTTGCTCTCATCCTTGCAATGCCATATCAGCAGGTTGCAACATTTAGCCTGCGGGATGCAGCTATCCTGTTGCATGGCCTGTTGCATGGCCTGCAGCACCACTCCATGCCACGCAGATCTGTAGATAAAACATCAAACTGATGTGACCAGCTAGCCTACTGTAAGTGGCTGCTGCCTAGTAGGCAAAAAAGGGCAAGTCCGTCCCTGTTCAGTTCAGCACTATCTCTAGCACTTGGCATATGCCATGTGACACTCCACAGTAAGCAAAGCCATCTGCAGATAAAAGATCTGTAGCTAAAACAATGGGACCGAGTAACTACCCAGTGGATGGAAATGTGACATCCCACACATTTTTAGCGCAGCTCAATCTACATCATTTAGCAACAGATTTAGTTTAGCAGCTTATAGTCGATTAAGTGATTTTCCAAACACACTGCTGGATTACTCACCTAAAAGTGACCTGATTGTTTATGATGTCCACTTTTTTTTGGGAAAGTACAAGTGTCAGACATAAATACTCCCTGTCAAAAGCCATACAAATCAGTAGCTGAATAGATGGTTTACAGTGAATTAATTGTTTTATGTTGTTTTTGTAATGAAATTACGTACCTATGTGACCTTAAATGCTGTAGTTGGGAAGGTCATGCCAATTTAGCTCAAATTAGTTAAAGTGAATGACCCTAGATGTGAAAAAAAAGATTGATTACCTCTCAGACAACTCTGCTGCTTAACCACTTTAGCACTGTGTTACCCAGAAGGGCAATCGTACACATGGCCTTGCATATATTTTTTAATATAGATGTTGCATGTGTCCTCTCTGTTATCCTGTCTCCTCTTCCAAAGATAATACATGCCATACTTTGATTTCAGTATTAATTTAGAGCAGTCAGTTAGTGTCGTTGTTATTTGCGAATTTAAATGTCTCTTCAAATGTTCATTTTTAAACATGTACTTTGTTTTGTACATATATTTTTAATAACATTTAGCCATATTTGTTATGTGTTCTGTGCCCTTAGTTTATATGTATTGCTGTTTTTTTTTTAACAAAATGTCTTTGCAATCTGTGCCCAACCATTCACAAAATATGCCAAGAATATAAGACTCAATCAGTTACATTTTAATACAACAGATTACAGAACTTGTCAAAATAGCCTTTAAAAGTATGTGCTGCAAGACCTCGGACCACAGGATATGTTGCTTGTAAATTGCTGTCTCCTTCTAATGGCTGGCACCGTCTACATCTATTATGTTGTTACTAGAGGCACCACTAGGATGAAAAAGTTGTGTTGATTCGAAGGGCCCAGCATTGACTGAGAGGCCCCATTGGGGACTATTAATATTATTATTAACAATAAATGGGGCAAATTTCAGCATGACTGGTTGTTATGGATGCTTCTCCTTAAATGCATTACCAGAATGTTAAAACTCACAATTCTTTGTGGTCTTTATATGTCATGAAAGACATTTTGTGGGCAGATTACTGACAGAGGTTACATAACAAATATGTTTAAACTGACTTGATAAAAAGTGAATTTTGTTTAATCTGGGCATTAGGAGCAATCTCTTGTAATCTGGATGTCACAAAATTATTATTTGTTTGATTTGAATGTATAATTACATTAAGCGTTATGTTCAAAGTACACCATGATATGAAACCTAGTTCTTTAAAAAACATCAGCAACAACAGTGTGTGTGCCACATAAAACATAAATAAATGCAATTGTGGACAAAAAATAATAGTGCTTCTTTGTGTCATTGTGTGCAGGCTGTCTTCAGGTAGCTTTGGTGTTAAATGCATGCATTCACACACACACACACACACAGAATCAAACAGAAAGACTGGGCGAGACTAATGCATGTGTATACAAACATAGAGTCCTCTGGCTGCTTAACTTCTGTTTGTGTGTGTGTGTGTTTGTTCATATGTGTGTGTGTGTTTGTTCATATGTGTGTGTTTTTCCTTTGAGTCCCATCGATGTTCTATTTTTGTTTGCTGAAAGCACACAGCCGAGGTGGGTAATGTAGTTTGATATGCCTCGTAGGTAGTACACCACTCAGGTAGGTCATTTAGGTTCAAAGAGTGTTTTGTCTGCCTTTATTGAAGCTGAGTCTTTGGCCATCAACTTCAACCAGGAGGAGTAATATAATTATTATAATTTACCATTATGTACTGTTCTGCTCTTAATTCCCTTTCCTGAACTTGAATGGTTTTATTGTTTATTATTCTAACTATTATTATAAGTAGTAGTAGTAATATTGTAGTAGTAAAAGTATTAGTAATGGCTGTGGTGGTGCATTTATTTATCTGCTTATTTATTTATTTATTTACCCTCTATATAAGTTTATATACATATAGACACACTTTTTTTTTCCTGATTTGGTCACTGCTACTAAGACCTCCCTGTTAAGGTTTACAAGTAGCTGTCTGTCGCTGAATGTTTGGCTCAGAGCACCGCTCCTGACTACTAGTGTTAGCTCTGTAGAGGGCAGAAAAGCATCACTTACACCAAACAAAACAAAGATTTAAAACTTTATGATGTCAGGTGTCATGTCTCTTTTGCAACAATAGGTTTAGGTGTTTTGTAATCGCCCTATGGGTGACAGTTAACCAGATAAGAAACAAACCAAAAGTGGAATGAGTTAGTGCTGGGAAATGTTTTTAACAGTGTTTAACATGAACTGCTGCAGTTCAAAAGAACTGGTTCATTGAACAAGCATATTTGCCTATAAACAGTGAACTAAACACATTTAATAATTGAAGAACTTGAATGTCAAGTAGATCAAGCTATTGGGGGATTCAAAATCACTGCAGATAAAATCTTGGTAATGCATGGTGACCTACTGTGATGAATGAAACAGGTATAAATATTCTCAACCACTGAAGATGGAAGCAACTTTTTTAATATAAGATAAGCACAGAAATACTCCCTTACCATGTTTAAATGACCCTAGTTCTCAACTGAAATATATAACTGAGAAAGAAACACTTGTAGGCTTATCTTGCCCTTACACCTAAGGCACTTTGCCCATTGGCCATGATGTCGCCCACCAGTTATCTGAATAGCAGAAGCATTGGAACGCCAAGATATGGGCACATAGCAACCGTCCACCGCAGGGCGCTGGCAAATAAATAAATAAATAAATAGAAGGCCTGTTTGCATGATTAAATTTGTGCGACATGTAAATCATGTCAATCCATTGGCCATCAACTGGCACATCTTTGTCATTGCGGGATACTATTGATATAAGGCAGTTGATGAGAAAACAGCAGCAAATTGTATAAGAGTTGCCAGCCTTGAAGTACGCATGTTGGGCCCTGTAATAAAGCTACTGTAGCACCCCTAAATTTAGTTTTGCATTCATACTTGTATTAAGATGTTGATTGTGATAATTTGCACAGAACTCACATGACTGCTTGACATCAACAAGACAAAAACAATCTGAATGTGTGAGGATTTCCTGACTCCATTTTTTTGGACATATCTGGAAGGACAAAAATGAATAGGCCTTTAAACTTGTGATACAGTGCTCACAGAATTGATTGAGGCATCATCATTGCGTCATTGAAAGACTGTAGGCTACATTTGATTAATGTACATACTTCTGTTTTTCAGATAGGCTACATGAACCATTTAGAGGCAGAGAGATTTACTGGACAAAATAAGTAGGCTAACGAGTCAAATGCAGCAAGGCCTTAACAAAAAAACAGCAGTGCTCATTTCTGGTTTTCTTTAGATAGTTACAATGAGGTGATTTATTTGGGAAGAAGTTCCGTTAGTTTTTTAACTGTTTTGAGGTATTTGCCCACAAAAAGCCCACAGTTCATGGTTATCTGATGATAAACTATAGGCATATTAATATCAGAATCATTTTTATTCGGTTTCCACATATCTAAACAAAACCTTTAAGAAGCTAAAGGTCTAGGCCTATATGTTCTATCAACAGCTGTTGAAAAGGGAAATAGAAAGTGAAGACAGCTATTTGATTAGGATGCATTTAAACATACCTTTTAGCATTATTTATTCTGTACAGTAAGTTCCATTTGACCGTGAGGAAACACGACAGGCTTGGGAAGGGTTTGTGTATTGCGTGCACTTGGGATGTGTGTGCCAACTTGGGCGTTTTACGTAGCCTAGTGGGTGTACCCAATAACGCGACAGCTCGTCGACTCGATGGGGTGTGGGTTTTTTTTGGCACTGGCAAGAAAATAGTTTGAAGATTTAGATCAGCCTTCCTTAAGGTAAGTAGGCTAACATACATTAAACGAAGCAATAGGATCAAAAAGTTTTGTTACGCATTATAACCATGTTAAAAGGAAGTCGTACTATTGCAGCGGTACACACACCAGTCCTCATCTAGTAGACCAGCGAATGTATACATGGGTGTAATACGTCGCTATGCGAATTCCTAAATATCACAAGTTGGTGTATGTATTGCCTATTAGGCTACTGACACCCGAAATGTGCCTCTAACTTCACTTTAAATAACTTCCTCTAACTACTTGAAGTCTGAGCGAACCACGTGACGAGCAAAAATTGTGAACTTCCATTGACGCAACTTTTTCAACACGGCTGTGCTTCACGGCTCTTTCTCTTTTCAGACACTGGATAAAGGCGTTGCTGTTTATAACAATTATGTACGAACCTAAGCCATATCCATGTAAATGAAAGGCTGCCTTTGAAAATGTGATTCATTTCAGTATAAATATGCCATCACAAACGAAACATTGTGTGGAGTACTATGACGCTGTATTGCAGGAAAATTGAAGCGGAGATCAACTAAAACTGTGTTGCAGGCATGTCAGGACAGTGTGTGGCGAAGGTGGAACTCACAGTGTCCTGTGAGAATCTGCTGGACAAAGATGTGTTTTCCAAATCTGACCCACTATGCGTCCTGCTGATGAACGCATCCGGATCGCAGTGGTTCGAGGTGGGAAGTTAACTTTACTTTGTGGTTATAAAGTTGTGAAAAAGAAAACAAGTCTAAAAACTCTGATGCTGTGAAACTCATCCCAAACTTTTTTTTGCATGTCCAGGTTGGTCGCACTGAGACAGTGCAAAACTGCCTCAACCCAAAGTTCGCCAAGAAGTTCCTCTTAGATTACCACTTTGAGGTAGTCCAGAAGGTGAGGTTGGAGGTCTATGACATAGACAGCCCAACGGCGAGTCTGAGTAGTCAAGACTTTCTTGGAGAAGCTGAGTGCACACTTGGTCAGGTAATGCATTCACACACATAGGCCTACAGAGCCACGCACCCACAGTTGCACTTGCGACATGTTGCTCCTGTGAGCTACCACAGTGGGTTCTCCTGTGCCTAGAATAGCCTACAATATACGACTGCACTTAAAGGAAAAGCAGCTGAAAAAACCCAGTTGTTTTTGTAGAATTGTTTTCCTTTACTGCTGTAAAGCTTAATAGTGAATAAAAAATAGTGAATAACATATTTACCCATAATGATGGGAAAGTTTTCATGGCGCCTCAATGTAAATAGCTTTGGATATGACTAATTATACACTCAGAAATAATGGGACAGTGGAGGTACAAATCTGTATCTTAAGGTACAATCAGCATTAATGTACCCCAAAGGCTAATATTTGGAGCTTAAGGTACTGATGTGTACCTATTCATGAACTGTAATAACCAAGCTGTAAAGGTGTTTATAAGTAAGGTATGACTATATGTACATAGCTACGGTATATCTTGTGTAGGCTATGTCTCATGTTACTTGGCTTTAGGGTTACTACGGAAGTGTAATAGCTCAAACCAGCTCTGTTTAAGGCACTGTCGAGAATGATTAGCTACATGGTCTTGGCAAATTTCTGACTTTTTCCTGCCTTTTTTAAAAAAGAAATTCTGACTTTATTCTAAGTGAACTTTTTTTTTTTCTCAAAAATGTTGACTTTAATGTCCGAAAATTCTGATAAATTAAACATTATTGGACATGGCATGTAATTGCAGTTGCATGGATAATAATAATTTGTGTGTTGGGTTAGGGTCTCTTTGCATATTTAACTTTTACATTCTCGGGTCAGACTTGGGGCGTGATTGAATCTTACAGTCTAACTAAACGTTCATAGTCTAATCAGACTTCCAAATCAAATCAATTCCTACTAGATAGATAGATTTGAAAAAAAAAAAAAAATCCTCCACAGCCATTGCGGCGTTTATGCATATATATGTCTATGGCCATCCCTAGCAGCAGATATGTCCAACCAATCACAATTCAGGATATATTGTTGATGGGCCCACCCATTTCATGACAGATTTTCAGAGTGAGCAGATGGAAAGTCATCATGCGCATAGTTTCCTTTTGCGTGTGCTTAAAGCATGGTGTTCTTAGACTGTCTATAATACTGATGAGTTTCTGCTTGCTGGGATTACAATTTACCATCTTGCGTGTGAAGTCAATATTTGTCTTTAAAGTAATGCCATAAGCTATTCATGTTATCCCCATGAGAGTAATTAGTGTTTGTAAATATACAGCCCTATTATGAACATGGTGCCGCTGTCGTCCAAAAATTAGTTATCAACAAAGTAGAGACAAAGCCAAGCCGAGTAGTGGTAAATGACAAAACCCTCGAGGTTTATTGTAACGGATCCGGGAGCTTAATACAGCGTGCACCTAAGGCTGTGACCATACAAACTCCAGTATACGGGGCACACCGCCCTCCTTATATACAGGTGTGACTCCTTTGTTTCGTGTGACGGGAGATCCGGGAGATCTGGTTGGGGGTGGGGATATGCGTTGCAATGGAAGCACGCCCCAACATACATGCATCTTTGATTTTTCTACTACACCGCTTTACCTCCCCTCCCCCCTCCTCTCAGTAGAGTGACTATGAGGAAAGGATGTTGAGGTTTACAGATTATTTCACTCATCACAAGCCTACAGCACACACACACGCACACATGCGCACATGCACACACACACACACACACACACACACACACACACACACACACACACACACACACAGTAGGAAAATGTATTTTTTATGTTTTGTTGGTAATAAAACACAGCAGTAATCTGAAGCAACATACATCTGCACTTGATTTTCATTCTAAAAAAAGGGGATGCCATTACAATTTGAATGTAAATAATATTGGCCCACATAATCTCACATAGTCTTTTGGTCTCACCACTGTTGCATCTGTAAATGACTACTGTTTGTTCTGCTTCAGATTGTGTCCAGTAGTAAACTGACTCGTCCACTGCTCCTGAAGAATAAGACGCCTGCAGGCAAAGGAACCATCACGGTAACACGATGTTACAAATTATTTGGCTTTTACAATAGGCTATAGCAAATTATTTGGCATATTTTGCTCCTAGAAAGATTCTGGCAGAAGTCCTGTTTACATTTTCAACTGACATTATCAATGCAAGATTGGTGGCAAGATTAATTGTCCTACTTTCTGATTTTATTACATGATCGGTCACATAATTTAACGACCAGTAGCTCTGTTTTGGTTGTAAAAATGCAAATAGCCCGTTCCGTGAAAATGGCCCATTGATAAAGTAATTGTACTTTAACTTTTCTATCACTGGCAGGTTTTTGCTGAAGAGATCAAGGACAACAGGGTGGTGAACCTAGAAGTAGAGGCCAGGAAACTGGATAAGAAGGTAAGAGAAGAGCTTGGTGTGTCCTTTGTTCTTTCTTTAGCCTTAGGGCTGTCTGTCACTGCTTTATGCTGTGGTTAAGACATTTCACAATGTACTGGTTTTATCAGATCAAGAAAGAGGAAGGAGGGTGTAGTAGTCATAACTGACATTCAGAGATTACACAGCATTGATGTGGCGTAGTGATTTAACCTTTTGCCCGCTCCTCCTTCATAGGCGTTTACCAGAGTCATATAATCTACATGACAATTTCAAGTATTCATACTTCAGTGAAAATTACATGCTAAAAAGTCTACGTCACCTGTCAGACCTGCTTTGATGCGATGCTTGCATGCCTTCAGTGTGTACATTGTTCAGTGCTGCCCTCTGAATAAAATGGCTTTTGCTGTTAACATTGTTGTCCTTTGTATACTGGCATACAGGATTTCTTTGGAAAGTCTGATCCTTTCCTGGAGTTCTACAGACAGACAGAGACAGGATGGCAGCTGGCCCACCGGACAGAGGTAAACATACTCACCATAAAGCAGTAAACTCGGATATTTACAGTCTAAGGCAATCTGTGACAAGGTGACAATGTGCATATAATGGTAGATAAATCAGGAATTCATCAAGTAGCTCAAATGGGGAGGGTTATTTAGGCAACCAGTGCAGAACGTAGTACACAGCCGGGCTGTTTATTCTTATTTGGAGTTTTCTAAAAAGTTGCCTGTATTTGCCATTGTAATTATTTACAGTTATAATTAAGATGTTAACAGTACAATTGTTTTTATTTAATTGATTGGTGTGTGTTTTCCACATTAAGAGAGCATAAAAGAACAACAACAATAATTGTGGGTGTATTTATACAGGTGGTGAAACGAAATCTGAACCCACATTGGAGACCCTTCAAAATCCCTTTGCAGGGTCTGTGTGGAGGAGATGTGGAAAAACCCATTAAGGTGGGATTAAGAAAAAACATCTCTTTCTTTCTCTCTCTCTCTTTCTCTCTCTCTCTCTCTCTCTCTCTCACACACACACACACACAAACACACACACACACACACACACACACACAAGGTCCTGTTCTTTGGTAAGTGGTAGGATTGTGTGATTAATGTTGTTGTCATTTTATGTTATGTGGGTGACATTGCCATGTAATGTCAAGTGTGCATCAGCTCTGTGAGTGTGTAAAGCAAATATAAGTATTATATAATCATTTTATAATACTTATAACACAATTGTAAATACAACATGTCTGACAAGACTGCCTTTCTTAAAATGTATGTATATTACATGGTGGGCTAGGGCTGGGCAATTAATCAAGAAATAATCGAACCGACAACCGTAACCGTTAATCAGCAATAATCAAGCACCTGACAACTAATCGTTGTTTATTATTACTGTTATTATTTATTTTGTAAACTTTTTCTTCATATTCTGTGCATTTCACTGTGTGCGTTCATGTACTGTTCCTGGAAAGCACACTATCACGTGTGTTGCCATGTGATTCTGCCGACTCCAGTCAGTTTTGATTTGTAGTTCTATCGTCCAGCCGATATTGGTCAATACAGAAAAGTATATCGTGATCACATTTTTTGCCATGTCACCCATCCCTGTGGTGAGGTATGGTTTGTGTTTAGTGCTTCTTTGGGTGAGGTTTTATCTGCTCTTGCCCTCTCAGGTGGAGTGTCATGACTATGACAATGACGGGTCACATGACTTGATTGGGATATTTGAAACAACACTTGCACAGTTGACGGAGGCTTCACGCGTAAGACCAGTAAGTGTACAGCAGATATATAATCCAATATACAGTACATGCTTCATTTCCCAAGATGTCCTACAGGAGGAGAATTTGTTTGTAAAATTTCTTTTATTTGTGTAATTTTCACATTTTGACTTTTTATTGCTATACATTTTTTATAAATAGTTAATAGCAAAATAGTTAGTGACATGGCATTGAGCCAACCTTACTAGTGTGTTACCTTTGACAGGCAGAATTTGAGTGTGTGAACATGAAAAAGAAGCAGAAGAAAAAGAATTATAAAAACTCGGGCATTGTGAGCGTCAAGCTGTGTCAGGTAACATATTTTTTTGTATTAATCACCACAATATTATCACTATACAGGAGAATTTAGTATCATAATATTTAGTTTTATGTTTGCCACAAAAAATACACTTCCAGTGTACTAAGTGCAGTATATGAAATATATTCTGCTGTGTCTCTGAACCAAATCACAAAACTTAAAAAAAAAAAAATCATAGGAAAATATCACAGTATATCATATTGTGCCACAAATATGTCACCACTTTGGCAATTCCAATTATATTCAGATTGAATGTACCTAATTTTGTACTATGTCCTCACTACGTATGCAGATTGTGAAGGAATACACATTCCTGGACTACATCATGGGAGGATGTCAATTGAACTTTACAGTAAGCACATTGTACTGTACACATTAGAAATACTCACACACAGAGCACATAGAGCCTTAAGCTTTACTAATGTGCAAAAATGTTTCTACATGTACTGACACACACTGTATGAACTCTACCTTTCCTGTGGTGCTGTGCAGGTGGGAGTGGACTTTACCGGGTCAAACGGTGATCCTCGACGTCCTGATTCACTGCACTACATCAGCCCTAATGGCGTCAACGAGTACCTAAGTGCCATCTGGTCCGTTGGCATGGTCATTCAGGACTATGACAGGTGATTCACAATAAACCTTCATAAAGATTGAAGGAACCAGGTGGTCTGCAGGGACCAACTGTTAAAATGAGCGAAAGCACTTTTTCAGTCAGAAAAGGTAGCTATTTTTTGTTATGTTCTTATTGACTGTGGGGTCCCCAAAGGTAAAGTCTGGCTTCAGCTTTAAGTTATTATACAATACAGTTGACCTGACATCCAATAAAAATGCATACTCACATAAACCACATGCCATGTTGACACAAAAAATGCAGAAAAAAACATTTTGTTGATAGAAATGTTAACATTCAAGTTATCATACTTCAAGTCATACATTACTTTACTTCACTTCTGTGGCCATGGTCTTGCAAATGATACTCATCCACACAATATGTGCAGACTTTCTCTTTGTGTGCAATGACTGGGTCATCAAGCCATTGTCTACATGAGAGCAACCTGGGAATCAGGATAAAAATCAAATACAAAAATCTACCCGGTCTTAATATCTCTAAAACCTAGGTAGCCCATAAACATCTGAAAGAGGGAATAAATATAATGTGAGAAGAACGTTAGTGTGACTGCAAAGCACTGCTGTGTAATTAGCTTTTTATCTTTTCTGCCCCACAGTGATAATCTGTTTCCTGCGTTTGGGTTTGGAGCTCAGATTCCACCTACTTGGCAGGTACAGCCTGTTATGTCCCGAATTCTTCTTTACCATTTATCTTGCTTACTCTGTGCATTCTTGTGCATTAAATGATAGAAGTGTTTTGATGCTTGTACAGGTGTCTCATGAGTTCCCGCTGAACTTCAACCCCAGTAATCCAAACTGCCAGGGTATGTTCCTGTTCTTTCCTCTGCCATAATCTCTCTTTGGGGCTCCGGAGTGCTCCGGCCCAATGTAAACTCTCTAGTTTTGCTCACATAATAAGATTATTAAAAATGCCATAAAAAAACATGTGGTAGTCATTGAGCAAGAATGGTGAAAATTCATGGGTGCGGGACAACAGCAAAGACTTATCTAATCTAATAATCAACAACAAAAAATCAACAATAAAGGAGACTACTGATTCATCCAATGGCATCTGCTGTGAAACCAATTTGTTGTAGCTGAAAGTGAGCTCATTGGTCAGTTCTAGCAATCAAAATGTTACCCCTCAGTTTTGTCGACCTTGTGTGTGTGTGTGTGTGTTGGTGTGTGGTAGGTATTGAAGGCATTGTGGAGGCCTACAGACTGTGCCTGCCGCAGGTAAAGCTCTTCGGCCCCACAAACTTCTCCCCCATCATCAACCACGTGGCAAGGTTTGCACACCAAGCAGCCAGTCAGAAAACAGCATCGGTAAGAGTCTGACATTCTCATCTTTATCATACAGTGTCTGTAGGAGAAGACTGAGCTTTTTCCCCCCCTGTTCTTAATCTATAGTGCATTGGACCATTTTCGTACATATAGAAACACATCTGCTGTCTGTGTATCCTATGCTACAGACAAGCTACAGACTTATTTCTTTACCTCATCATTCACTAGCAGTGTTTGTGTTTTTTTTTTAAAGATATTTTTTAATTTTCACCATCTCGTATCTTTCCTCTCTACTCCCTTCCCCACTTAAGGATTTTAATGTAGTGTAGGTTAGTAATGTCTTCTCTGATCATTGTTCCACAGAAGGCATTAACCAGAGTCTCTGTCGGTCTGTCTATGTCTCTGTTTGTCTCCCGCTCATTGCTCTCTCTTTCTTTTTCTATCCCTCTCTTCTTCCCCTCCTGTAGGAATACTTTGTGCTGCTCATCATCACAGACGGTGTGATCACAGATATGGACCAGACGTGTGCAGCCATCGTCAATGCCTCCCGCCTGCCCATGTCCATCATCATTGTTGGGGTGGGCGGCGCCGACTTCGATGCCATGGAGGTCCTGGATGGAGATGACAGTCGTCTAAGAGCTCCCAGTGGCGAAGTGGCCTCCCGAGACATAGTGCAGTTTGTGCCTTTCAGAAATTTCCAGAACGTGAGTTTTCACTGTTGCAGTTCAGCTGCTTTAACGGCTTTTTTGGTTATGCAGTCAGGGCTGTTTCTCTCTGCATGAAGTGCCGACATACACAGAAAGACACATACACATATGTATCTATAGTTGGTTTAGTGTCTGCTTTCAGTGCTAAATTAGCCTGTATTTCATGAGGGCAAAATGGCAACTCATGGCATCCGTATATGAATGGAGTTGCTGATGGTGTTATACTTGAGTCCTGTGTGCACTGTGCAATTTACATTGAAATACCATAATTGTCACAGTCCTGTGGTTAAAGATGGCCTGTACTGGGACTAAAATTAAATTGAAACTCTGATGAAGTGATATTGTCAGCAGTGGATCCCTCATGCTGTGTGAGACCTCTTTTAAGTGCCAATGCACAGTAGTTGTTTTCGCCAAAGATTCTAGAGTGCTACGTTAGTTAAAAGGAGCAAGACCGGAGCACTCCGTAGACAAAGGTTTTAATGGTGCAGAAACAACTAACGTTTCGACGCGACTGCGTCTTCTTCAGAGCGCCGAAATGTTAGTTGTTTCTGCACCATTAAAACCTTTGTCTACGGAGTGCTCCGGTCTTGCTCCTTTTTACATACTGTATATTGTGTCCTGGACCGTGAGCACCTATCGAGGTTGGAAGCGCATCAGACTCCCAGTTGCTACGTTAGTTACTTTGCTTCCCAAGCTAGTTATCCTGCTTCCCTGATAGTTGAAGGTACATTTGAGGTGACGCTTGGTAGCTTGCTCCTAAGTTCTCCCCATGTCTAACTCTCCTTGCAGGCCACCAAAGAGGCTTTAGCTCAGAGTGTGTTGGCTGAGTTACCAGAACAGGTGTCCTCTTTCTTCAAAATGGTCAATCTGAAGCCTGTCCATGACCCCACCTCTTCTGTTGAATGTAGGAACTATTACCTACAAAAACATCCTTCCTAGTTGCAACTCCCCACCCAACACGCACACACATAAATATGCTGTCTCTATTTCTCGTATTCAGGCCAAGATAGCTCTGTTTTTCTTAGTTTTCCCTAGTATTCCCTTTTTCTTTCGTGGTAGACAACATACAATGCATGATGCCCTTTAAAAGAAATGTTTCAGGGGAAAACAAAGCCGCTACACTGACTAACCCTCCTGTTACTGACTATAGTTTATGCCATTTTACATCACTGCATGGAGCAGCCTAAACTACATGGCATGTTGTCATGTGAGTTTTAAATAAGTTTGATTGCGTAAGTCATGCATGGCAACATTATGAGTCAATGAGACCTATTATATCCTCTCCTTGTGAGAGAACGAGCGAGGGAGAGAGAGAGAGAAAGAGAGAGAGTAGAACTAACAGACTGAAGAATATGGCCAGATCTGATCAGAGAGATTGTACTAACAAAACAGCATTCTATTTTTTACCCAGTAGGTAAGTTGTTAATCTCCGGTTTTATAAGATAGCTTTTAGACATTATACTAACCTTTAACTTTTTCTTTGTTTTTTCTTGTCAACAACATAACACTGTTAAACCTATCCAAATAACTAACATTAAAAGTATTTGTATGTGGATTATGTTAGTAGCCTATTGCACCCTCGACCAACGATTTGTGTTGCATCTCAGTGGGATGCACATCATATGCATGTTTCTGTGTGTTCCTATTGTGTCTAAATGAGCAGCTTCACTTATTGTGTACAAGTCTGACTTCATTTTGTAAAGATTTTTATTAAGCTGTTCAATGCTGACCTACTCAGTTTGGCTCGTTATTGATCTACCTGTTTGTCAAGCTATTCAATGCTAAACTACTCAATTTGGCTTGTTATTGATTTACCTGTTTGTCAAGCTATTCAATGCTGACCTACTGATTTTGAATCGTTATTGATCTACTTCCACTTTTTCTATGCCCCCTTTATACTCTGTATACTCTCTTTCTTATCCCTATTTCTCTCTCTCTCTCACTCTCTCACTCTCTCTCTCGCTCTCTCTCTCCCGCTCTCTCTCCCTCTCTCTCTCTCTCTCTCTCTCTCTCACACACACACTCTCTCTCTCCCTCTCTCTCTCTCTCTCGCTCTCACACACACACACTCTCTCTCTCCCTCTCTCTCTCTCCCTCTCCCTCTCTCTCTCTCTCCCTCTCTCTCTCTCTCTCGCTCTCCGATTCCTTCTCTCTCCTCCAGGCTCCAAAGGAGGCCCTGGCCCAGAGTGTTCTCGCTGAGGTTCCTGGTCAGCTGGTCTCCTACTTCAGCATGACCAAGCTTCCCCCGCCCTCTCAGCCCACCCTGCCAACCCAGGCCTGAACTTCAACACGCCAATGAAATTGCCCGATGCCGAGGCCACGCCCCTGCTGAGACTAAACCTTGTGAGCTGTCAATCAAACACTCTTTCTCTCATAAGGTCTCTGTACACACTCATACACGCATACATTTTACCACACAGACATACTCTTAGAAATGACAGTGGCACATACAGGGTCCTTTACAGCCCCTCGATAAAGTGAGCGGATAAGACAGCTGACATAACTGATATGACATTTCAACACAATAACACACACAAATACGCATACACCCACAAACATGTGTGCATTGACATGCACAAACACACACTGCCTAAGATTTGTGTACATAAACAGGAAGACCTCATTGCTGCTTTAAATGCTTTAGCATGTGCATAAACCTCGGATTTTGTAACCTATCTATAACCTACTTTTTGTTTGTCGAAAAGAGAATTGTATGGTCAAGGTAAGAGTTGGTCATTTTTTAAAGCATAGCAAAACCACTTTCTTGTTGTCACTGCCACAGAAGGGTTGCAGATGAACCAGAATGACCAATCTCAACCACAGCAACCAATCACTTCTGTGCAAATCATCTCACATTGTGTCACTCAGTGTTGTGCTCTCATCTCTCATACACCATAGTTATGTCAGTAGTTTACAGCCTTAATATGTCAGTAGTTTGTCAGTAGTTTACACCATAGTTATGTCAGTAGTTTACAGCCTTAATAGGGCTGCCAGCTGAAGGTAGGCTGTTGCATGCCATGCACCACTACAGTATACAGCTCTACCTGTGGATATCCGTCAAACTGATGTGACCCACTAGTCCAGGTGGCTGTTGCTCAGTGGATGACATTAAGATTCCTTTTGCCGCTACAGTATAACCAAAGAGCATAGATAACTATGGACAAAGGAATCTAAGCTCTTTGGTATAACCACATTTACAATACATCTCAAACTACAACACTTGACATCTTTGTTCTTACAAATGTTAGTGCAGCTATAGGCCAGCATCATAGAGTGAGCAGCGTGGAGTGTTGATCACACTACTGTCTCCTTGTAATTGCCTACGAATGCCCTTATCAACAAGGGTAGGGAATTTGCACACCTTGTCAAAAGCTGTAAATCTCAGTTAAAGGTAGAATGTAGGTTGATTTATGTTTTTACAAAGGAAAAAAAGTAGAAAAAATAGTTTTAAATAGTTTTAAATAAACAAAATTTTATGGACATACCAACATACTTCAGACTAGTTTAGGGAAATATGTGTGGTTGATTTGAAACATTTGATTTGATTTGATTTATTACCTTTTAGACAACTCTGCTCTTTGGCACCTGCCTTTGCATGATAATTCTGTAGAATTATCATGAACAATTATCATTGTTCAACCCGTCTTTTTGAAAAGTATGATTGAAATATTTTTTTTTTCTAAACATATTTATATTTATGATTTATCCTTATTAACACATCTTAACCAGTGGTGCCAATAATTATGAAGGGTGCTGCATTGTGTAAAGGTAACAGATGCCCTATATAATGAGTATTATATTACGTATTAAGTGATACTAATCTCAAAATGATCTAGAAATTATTTTGAATTTTAGATGCATTTCATTCATTTTTAAAGACAATATGTATTTTCTATGTTTTTGTAGTTATATCCATAGCTGTTGATGTTTCACCATAATTTGTATGTGTTATTTGTACTCAGTTTGTATGTTTTTCTGCTGAAAATGCACAAGTGGAAAGTGCCATAAATTCCCATAGTCCTCCTTGTCTTTAAATTTTATATTGTGTTTACACTTTCTTACACACACACACACACACACACACACACACACACACACACACACACACACACACACACACACACACACACACACGTGATCTTCATATGTCAAGAAAGACATTGTTTTGATAATCACACATGTTGTTCTCAATCTGACAATGATACAAAGTGTCTTAAAGTCTAAAATTGACTTAGTTCATAATAACAATAAATTGTTTTTTCCCTTTTCTCCTGGCATTTTGGCAATCTGTCATGTAATGTACATTTCACCTGAGAATAATTCTGTTGTATGTAAATACTTGTGTGAAATGTACCATATGTTCAAAATAGGCCACAATATATGTATTGTAATATGTATCTAATTACAACACCATTGTGTGTAACACAAAACTATAATAAATGCAATTTAATTATTATGGTAAAATGTTTTCATATGAGTCGCTGTGTGCAGGCTCCATTCACCTCAGCCTTTAGGCCAGTTTATCATTTACGTGTCGACAGGTGTGTCAAGTTTGGAGGCTTGTATAGTCCTGCACTGGGATCATGAAACATATCAGCATATTAGTCTAGCACTTGTGTCACTGCAAACACAATAATTAAGCTACTAAAACAGTTCTAGGTTCATTGAGTGGTGTAATAATTGTTATGATCATGTTGTTACTGGGCTGACTCTTCACAAAAGTTATTAGAGTTAAATAAGCTTAGTTTGGAGTTTACTTTTTCCATTGACATTTTACAAAAAACTGTTCTTAACGTCATACCGACTTCAAATAATTCCTTAAAGAACTGAGAAAAGTTCTTCTATGGCATCACTCTAAGGAATTGGTACTGGCCTCTTTATTTGTTAGTGTAGGTAACTATATATTCATTGCTTGCCTATCGAAATGTTTTTTGTAATCTTTTAAAACAATAGCCATTTTGTTTTCCTGTACAACTAGTCACAGCCTTACATTTTGTATATGTTCTGTTGTGACATAACAGTGGTAAAAAAAAAAAATAAAAAAAGAGAGAAAGAGAGAGAGAATGTTAGCATAATCTGCATATTACCAACAACAATCGTTTTTTAGAACTCTGGCCCGGTGAAATGTATACTATCTTAAGTATGTGAATGTAGATTTTAGTAATTGCAAAGGGTGTGTAGTGCAGACATTAAATAGTGTGTATTACAAAAAAGTGCTAAGTAATTACTAAAAATGTGATGGTATTCGTGTGCCATTGTGTGCAAACTATTTTCAGGTTTGCCTTAAAAACATTAACCCATATTACTGTGACATATTTTCATGTGTGCTGTACATACAGAGGCTGGCCCGGGGGGGGGGGGGGGCTTGCATGAGGACATGCAGGCTCTCCATGAATAAGCACTATCAGTGCGTACTGCGTAGGCTACATACCGATCTGGTGTCTCTAAAACCCAGCCCAGTTCCCTCTGTCTTGTTTACGTCCACCCCCGCTGTCACATTCAAATCTGATGAAACTTCGAACTACAGTCATGTCAGTGTTATACAGTGGGGGGCTCAAAACACAGGACTGGTTACTAGTAGCCTTTTGAAGGTTGGTGTGCCAGAAGTTGGTTTACCCACCCGGACCACCTGTGACTGGGATCCAGTTACATTGTGTGGTATTCAGTCTTGGAGTCCTAATCTTCGAAGCCAAAGCGAAGAGGGTGGGGTCCTTATGGCGCCTAATTAATCGTAAACTGTAGTTACTCTAAACAGTTACATAGTTTCCAATAGCTCTGTCCGTAGAGTTATCGCTGTGGCGCTGGATATGGCGTTGTCTCTGGACATGTTGGCTCTGTAGAGTATGGAGGGAGTCGCGAGTGAGTTTTAAACTCTGATGGCAGGGCCACTGTGTAGTAGTCATTTAGGCGTGTCTTGTTCTTTGACACAGCAACAACAAAACATTCTTCGCAGTAAGTACGTCTCAATCAAGGAAAAGACAGCAAAGTGGACACGGGATTTTCTTATTCTTGAACCATATTGAACGCTAGCCTGTCAGCCTGCATGTCAACAACAGGTAACGGTAGTGATTTAGCCTGTAAAGTATTTTAACATTTAGGGATTTAACGTGTTAAAAAGTAGAAATGTAATGATGTGCTATATAAATGCAGCAAACGCAGTTATAATCGCCAAAATAGCAGTATGACTGGCTGTCAGAAACGGACCAACTGGTGCTGTCGCAGTAAATTTGACACAGCCACTCGGGGGCAGCAATTCTGCCTTCCAAAGTACTGTACCTTCGTTTTGTTTTGTTCAGTTTTGAAGGGAGCGTAGTTGTTTTCTTTATGCTGCCTTCAGCGCCCAACATTCTATAGAATGATGAAGTCAGTTGTGTGTAACTAAACAAAAGACGGTGTTCAATTTAGCTAGGTCGAAAGAAAGTTTTCGGCTGGTAGGCTACTGTAAATTGGCTATGGCAGTATCTTGATGCCTGCTAGGCTGCTACAAGTGACTTCGAGTGAAGACAGCAGGCAGTAAGTCACTAGGTCACCGTTTCAGAAAGACAACAGTTGTGTGTCTCGGTCTCGCTCCTCAGCAGAAATAAGTTCCATTAACTCTATCAAGTCAGCCTGAGTCACATGACAGACAAGAACGTTGACGCAGCTTTCTCTATACGGCTTTACTCTTGTGCACTTTTCAGCCATTGGACGAGGGCCATGTTGATCTTTATCAAATTTTGAAGTACCCGAATATTGAAAGATGACTTGTCATGTAGGGAGGCGGGGGGAAGGTTTATGGTGTGTGTGTGTGTGTGTTTGTGTGTGTGTGTGTGTGTAAACTCTGTTGATATGCATTTGAGTACTAGCATTTGAGCCTCAGTAGCAAGTAAGCCACCTGCATTTTACATTGCGGTATTTGATTGTTGTTGAGGAGATATTACTTTTTTCATAACATAATATAATAACCTTTAATTTAATCGAATATATATTTATAATGAAACTTTGTTGCAGGCATGGCAGGGCAGTGTGTGACAAAGGTGGAACTCACAGTGTCCTGTGAGAATCTGCTGGACATGGATGTGTTTTCCAAATCTGACCCACTATGTGTTCTGCTGATGAACCCATCTGGATCACGGTGGTCTGAGGTGTGAGCATATTAACTTTACTTTTTTAATTTAAAAGGATGATGCGATGCTACTCTATACAGTTCCTACAAACCAAACTAACTGCAAACTATCCGTTGCACATTCAGGTGGGCCGCACTGAGATGGTGCTAAACTGCCTCAATCCAAAATTTGCCAAGAAGTTTCTCCTGGATTACTATTTTGAGCTTGTGCAGAAAGTAAAGTTTGAGCTTTATGACATCGACAACTCATCAGCAGATCTCAGTAAACAAGACTTCCTGGGAGAGTTTGAGTGCACACTTGGCCAGGTAACATGCACCATTAAGGAAGGCCACTCTGTTAGCATTGGGTATGTTTTGCAACATGATGGAGTACCTGTATCTTTGCATACATGCCACATGCTGCATACATATTTTTATATATTAAAAAAAAACCAAAACAATCTGAACACACACCACATAAAATATGCACATCATATACGTATAAACAGCAAAGAATAACCACATGCTCAACTCCATACGGAGTGTAAGTTTTCTGTTTCTCTGTCTTATCCTTCCATTCTGATGTATCCTGTCTGTCATCACCCATGCTTTTCTAAAATCTAACATAATGCACTTTTTTATGTTTGAGTATTTACAGTATGTCACAAAAGTGAGTACACCCCTAACATTTTTGTACCTTTTCTATTATATCTTTCCATGGGAGAAGTCTAAAGATATAATACTTTTTGTACAACGTAAAGTAGGCAGTGTACAGCTTATATAACAGTGCAAATTTGCTGTTCCCTCAAAATAACTCAACACACTGTCTAAACAACTGGCAACAAAAGTGAGTACACCCCTACATGAAAATGTCAACATTTTGCCCAATTAGCTATTTTTCCTCCCTGGTGTCATGTGATCCATTAGTGTTACAAGGTCTCAGGTGTAAATTTTGTGTAAATTTGGTGTTATCACTCTCACACTCTCTCATACTGGTCATTGGAAGTTCAACATGGCACCTCATGGAAAATAACTCTCTGAGGATTTAAAAAAGAAAATTGTTGCTTTACATGAAGATGGCCTAGATTATAAGAAGATTGCCAACACCCTGAAACTGAGCTGCAGCACAGTGGCCAAGACCATACGGCGCTTCAAGAGGACAGGGTCTACTAAGAACAAGCCTCGCCACGGTCGACCAAAGAAGTTGAGTGCATGTGCTCAGCATTATATCCGGAGGCTGTGTCTTCAAAATAAGCATAGAAGTGCTGCCAGCATTGCTGCAGAGGTTGAAGGGGTAGGGGGACGGCATGTCAGTGCGCAGACCATACGCTGCACACTGCATCAAACTGGTCTGCATGGCTGTCGTCCCAGAAGGAAGCCTCTTGTTTAAGATGATGCGCAAGACAGCCCGGAAACAGTTTGCTGAAGACAAAGAGACTAAGGGCATGGATTACTGGAACCATGTCCTGTGGTCTGATGAGACCAAAATAAACTTATTTGGCTCAGATGGTGTCAGGTGTTTGTGGCGGCAACCAGGTGAGGATTACAAAGACAACTGTGTCCTGCTAACAGTCAAGCATGGTGGAGGAAATCTCAAGCTCAAGGTCAGCTCCGTGATATCGTCATGTAGGAGTGGAAGAGGATTCCAGTGACAACTTGTGACGCTCTAGTGAACTCCATGCCCAAGAGAGTTAAGGCAGTGCTGGAAAATAATGGTGGCCACACAAAAGATTGACACTTTGGACAAAATTTGGACATTTTCACTTAGGGGTGTACTCACTTTTGTTGCCAGTGGTTTAGACATTAATGGTTGTGTGTTGAGTTATTTTGAGGGAACAGCAAATTTGCACTGTTATATAAGTTGTACACTGCCTACTTTACGCTGTACAAAAGTATTATATCTTTAGACTTCTCCCATGGTAAGATATAATAGAAAAAGTACAAAAATGTTAAAGGTTTACTCACTTTTGTGACATACTGTATGTTTGTAGTTATTTTCCATTCAAAATATTGCAGCCTATTCTGTATTACATCTTTACGTTCCCTCTTTTCCCAACACCCCCATTTTCCTCCCTACACAGTGGCTGTCAGAACAGGGTGCTGAGGTTTATGGATTTTATGACACATCAACCCGTTCCATCACAGATACTCTCTCTCACACACTCTCTTGCTGTCTTTCCCCCCTCACACATGGATACACAAAGATAAATGTTACCATGTTCTTTGTTCAGTACACTGATCTTAATGAGAGTGAAATAATATCTTAATGATGTGGTTACAAAAGGTGTTTTTTTTTTTAGCCTGCCCTATTATACATCTTAACATTTGTAGGTTTTGCTAGTGTTGCATGTGTTAAAGACTATGCTGTCTGTTCTGCTTCAGATTGTGTCCAGTAGAAAACTGACCCATCCACTGGTCCTAAAAAATAACAAGCTTGCAGGAAAAGGAACTATTACGGTAACACAGCACACTAACTTTGTGATTGATAAATTATGCATCATTTAGTCATTTTAGTCAACATGCTGAACAATGCTGAAATGTTCCTCAGTCACACTGAAACATACAGGCTGGCTCTAGGCTATGCTCACACGCTCTGCTAAAAAAATTACAAAACACAAATCTCAGCCACATTAAAATGTATCATCACACACTACTGGTGTGAAACTTTACATTAAAATATTACCATTTTTTATGGTCTCATTACCCAATCAAGTTTCAAATAAAAATCCTGTTTACTGGTTTTTCATTTACATAATTAAGCCTATGTTTTGCAGCAAGATACAGCCATTTGTTTACATGCAAATAAGTACTTTTCTATAACGTTCATTTAAAATTGGTAAATTCTCCATTAAATCCAATTACCTGCAGATTTTTGCTGAGGAGATCAAAGATAGCAGATCTGTGAACTTTGAAGTGGAGGCCAGGAAACTGGACAAGAAGGTAAGACATAAGCCTTGCAATGCACAGCTTTAAACACCTATTGGGAGGCTCTGAAAGAGATATAATTTTAGACATTTCCATATCCTTGGTATGAAATGATATTTTAACTGTTTAAAACCACCTACTGTGTAGCTGTGTTGATGTGCAGAGTTACTGAATACCTTCCAGCCAATAAGAAAAGAGTATTGCCTTGGTGAGATCAAAGCAGGACAATGGCACTTTACGTCCTCTGTTATATAAAATAATAGTATTGGCAAACATAAATCCACTTCTCTGCCTCTACCTCATAGCCTTACTTTTCTTAGGGGGACACTGATGTATCTTTGTGTGTGCCTAAAAACATGTCTCATGTTGCCTTCTGAGCAATATGACAGAGTTGTGCTGTTTTCTGTTTGGATTTTAGGATTTCTTTGGGAAGTCAGATCCTTTCTTGGAGTTCTACAGACAGACAGAGTTAGGATGGCATCTTGCTCACAGGACAGAGGTAAACAAGACTTTTACTCTGAAGCCCGAGCTCTTACAGACCCAATGGAAAAAAAATATGAAAATATGGATACTATTGCCAGAGAAAACTACTTAACGCATAGGAATTCACAAAAAGTTATTTCACAAATTGATAAAAATGCTGTGTCAGTGCAAGCATCTGTGTGTATTCATGCAGGTGGTGAAGAGAAACCTGAACCCACATTGGAGACCCTTCAAAATCCCTTTGCAGGGTCTGTGTGAAGGGGATATGGAAAAACCCATTAAGGTAAGTGTCAGAAAAACATCTCTCTTTTTTTCACTATCTCTCTCTTTCTCACTCACTCTCTTACTCACTTACTCTGACACACTCCCACACACACGGTCAGTTTCTTTTTCTTAGGTTTCAGTCGTTTTTTTTTTTCAGGATGAAAAGGACTTTTTAGTCTACGCTCAATGTTGTGTGGGGTGGCGTTGTTCAATAATGTGTGAGGTGGCATTGTGTGTATGTTACAGTAATGTGTGTGATGGATATCAGTAATATATAATATACTTATAATATAATATTAATACAACGTTATATCTGACAGTGTTTCCTTTTATAAGTATAATGAATTAAACTTGGAGACATGTATTGTGTAAACTGATACTATGATGTGTTTTGTCCCTCCTGGCCCTCTCAGGTGGAGTGCTACGACTTTGACTTCGATGGGTCACATGACTTTATTGGGATGTTTGAAACAACACTTGCACGCTTAACAGAGGCCTCACGCGCAGTACCGGTAAGTGTGCAGGAGAACTAACTAACTCAGTGCCTCGTGCCGATTTTTTTTACAATTTGCACAATTTGCCTTTTTCCATGTAAATAACACTAAGCATTGGATAGCAGCCAACCACATAGCTCACAGGACTGTGTTTGTTGACAGGTAGAGTTTGAATGTGTGAACATGAAGAAGAAGAGGAAAAAGAGGAAGTACAAGAACTCCGGAGTTGTGATCTTCAAGCAGTGTGAGGTAATCTCCTGCCCTTATTCACACTTTCATTCCGTACACTCACTGTGGTGAGTATTCGCAGTGGCGGTGTCTATAGTGTTTTACGCCCCGGGCGAGACCACCTCTCAGCCCCCCCGAGGCAGAGAGACACGCTGCTTCTGTGCATGGCACCTTCTCAGCAAGCGCCTGCAGTTTACTTAGGGGGCGCCAATGTGCCGTTTACAGCAATATGACACATGGAGCTTTTTATTTTCTCCCCCAAGCGCTCGTGGCGCCCCCACGAAATGGCACCCCGGGCAGCTACCCGGTTCGCCCGTGCCAAAAAGCGCTACTGAGTATTCGAATGCTTGTATGACAGAGCAAGAGGGAGGGTGTGGGTGTGTCTGGAGAGACGGGTGAGTGTGCATCTGCCTTTTCTCGCATACTCCGTTTGTTTGTCCCAGTGACTGTCTGAGTTCCTGTGATGTTAGTGCAAAATGTCATCCTGTTTAAACCCAGATGTGATTGAGAGAAATCAATACATTGTTCTGCAATATTGTTTTTCCTTAAAAGTTCACAAAATTGTGGTCATGCACAAAATCAAGTACTGTAATACATACTACTAATACATAATACATTTTGCACTAGTATCAGCATATTTCTTGACAGTTAAAGGATAAAGGATAAAGGATTTTTTATTTGTCACATGTGTTCTTGTGCTGGCACAACTCATAGTGAAATGGGTGACACACAGTGAAATGGGTGTTACTTTGGTAACATTGCTTCTGAATTCCACAAGGTGGCACAAGACCAAGTTGATGAAAATTGACCACACTAGTATGACTCCTGAGGCAAAGTACAACTTGTAGTATGATGGTAAAAGAAATTGTGATAAAAATGTTAAAAAAGGAAAACAAAAAGAAGCAGGCGAATATTAATATAACGCATTTCATGCACTTTAATTGGGTTTCAGTCATGAAAAAACAACCAGTATTTCATGTTCTCAACTGCTCAGGGCATTTCTGCTAAAGGTGCTAAAATTTCACAGGATTGTAGTGTTGATCATCATAGAGGTTACATTGTTAAAGCTATACAAAAATCAGGTTGAATATATTTCCTTTTCCATGATTTCTTCTTCATGTGTGCAGATACGCAAGGAGTACACATTCCTGGACTACATCATGGGAGGATGTCAACTGAACTTTACTGTAAGCATGAATCCTGCAGAAATCAGGAAGACTGACAGATACAGCCTTGAGCTTTTACTAATGTGCATAAATGTGTATACCTGTGCAGAAGCACACAGCACAAACTCTACCTCTTCTGTGGTTCTGTGCAGGTGGGAGTGGACTTTACCGGGTCAAACGGTGACCCTCGCTCTCCTGATTCACTTCACTACATCAGTCCTGATGGAGTCAACGAGTACCTGAGGGCCATCTGGTCTGTTGGGTTGGTTATCCAGGATTATGACAGGTGACTAAACTACCACAGAAACATTTACACTAACACACTACACCACACAACACACAGCCATGAAACACACCATAGAGGCACACAGACAACTGGCAACTCAAGCATGAAGAATACACAACTATTGTTGTGGCCACTGCTGTAACACAGTGTGTCTTGAAGTAGCTGTTGTTTTTTTACTTTTTCTTTTCTGATCTGTGTTATTTTCAACCTCCATGTCTGTTAACTAACAACTCTTTAATGTCACAGTTCTGAGCTAATAGTAACAATGAGATCAGGTTGGACATGTCAGTGTTTGAACAGTTTCTAAATCCCATCTGTTTCACCTGGAAGAGAACATAATAAATGGATTGAAAGAATCATTCACATGAGTGCAAACAACTGCTGTGGATTTGCTCAAATGATTACACTGATAACATTTCTGTTTTTTTGTTTGTTTTTTTGCCTACAGTGACAATCTGTTTCCTGCATTTGGATTTGGAGCTCAGATTCCACCAAACTGGATGGTACAGCTTGAACGTTTTTTAGTTTCTCTCTCTCTCTCTCCATCCCTCCCTCCCTACTATTGTGTGTTCATGGTGGATATGTTTTACTCTGTCTACAGGTATCTCATGAGTTCCCTATGAACTTCAACAATGCAAATCCAAACTGCGTAGGTGAGTTGCCCCTCTTTCTCTCTTTGGGAGCTCTGTGTGGCTCTTTACTCTTTACTAGTGTAGCTTAAAGAGGATAAAGAACAATAAAGAACATATTTGCAGTAGCCTGCCTGACCTGGAGCAGGCAGAAAGAGTACAGTATATCCTCATGCTGTTACATCGATCACTCTATCTCAACAGTGTTTACCCACAACCCACTTGTGGTCCATGCTTGACACAGCCAGTGTTACCACCTTCTAGAACGAATGGCATGCAGCATAGTTAGTATCACCTAGTAAAGTGTGTGTGTGTGTGTGTGTGTGTGTGTGTGTGTGTGTGTGTGTGTGTGTTGGTGTGTGGTAGGTATTGAAGGCATTGTGGAGGCCTACAGACTGTGCCTGCCGCAGGTAAAGCTCTTCGGTCCCACAAACTTCTCTCCGGTCATCAACCACGTGGCAAGGGTTTGCACACCAGGCAGCCAATCAGAAATCAGCATCGGTAAGAGTCTGACATTTTTATGCATATCACCCAGCAACTTTCCCCCTACTTCCCTTTTACTCTCTCCAATGTGCTGTGTACTTGACTTTTTTTTTTTAAATTAAACACACATCTGCTGTTGCCTTTACTGATAGCTTTATGTCCATGAACCTCTTTTTCTTATGCTCTGTCCTTATTACTTATCTGCAGTCTTTATCTGGACTAAACAATCTCTTATTTAGTTTACATTATTATATCTCTGCCTGTCCACTATCTCTTAGTTTTCCACTGTCATCCCTTCCCATTTCTACCTTTTTGAAAATATTGTCGCAGTCAGGATACATCAAAATCTCTCTCTCTCTCTCTCTCTCTCTCTCTCTCTCTCTTCTTCCTTCTGCAGGAATACTTTGTGTTACTTATTATCACAGACGGTGTGATCACGGATATGAACCAGACGCGTTCGGCCATTGTCAACGCGGCCCGTTTGCCAATGTCCATCATCATTGTAGGAGTGGGCAAGGCTGACTTCGAGGCCATGGAGGTACTAGACGGGGATGACTGTCGCCTGACCGCTCCCAATGGAGAGCCAGCTGCCCGGGACATTGTGCAGTTTGTCCCTTTCAGAAATTTCAAGGATGTAAGTTTTCCCAGCTGCAGTGTCAAACGATTTTTAAGCCAACACCTTTGATGTCAGGTCTGTTTTTCTTACTGTTAGTGCTTTTTGCAGCTCAGTGAGACAGGTTCACGAATGCACGAACTTGTAAGCAAGGATGTGTCTGAGGAAACCTAGAGCTTCATTTTGCCACCACATAATCCATATTTTTGTCATTATGCCAAGTAGTATTTTTACTGTAACCATTCCAGTGCCTACATTGTTTGAAGGGATATTTCTGATGCTATTGCTGGCACTATAGTTACCCTGCTTCACTAACAGTTGAAGGAGGGTAACTATAGTGCCAGCAATATAGCACATTAGGTGACCCCGATTACCCTTCTTCTTAATTTTGCTGTATCTAACTGTTCTTGCAGGCCAGCCAGGAGGCCCTAGCTCAAAGTGTGTTGGCTGAGTTACCAGAGCAGGTGTCCTCCTACTTCAGAATGGTCGATCTGAAGCCTCTCAACGAGCACACCCCTTCTGTTGAACGTAGGAATATTACTTGCTGAAACTTCTCCATTCGTCTCTGTCCAGTGCATGTCAAGCTATCCCTGTCATACTGAGCTTATGTGTGTACGGGTGTGTTCACTCATATTTATGTTCAATTCAAGCCAACAAGTAAGTGAAGTATAGAAGCCAAAATACATAATACTCATAGAAGATCCATTTATAGACTACAGATTTTTAACTTTAATCCAGAATTCCACTCAGTGTCATCATTTGATAAAACTGACTAATGTCATTATTCTGGACAGACAGACTAGCAGCTTTGCTTTTGTTCTCTCCAGATAGTAATCATTGTGGTTTTTATAACAGTTTCCATTATTTCTCAGACAATCTATTTGGAGTGCAATGGCTCCACTTCAAATATGGAATTAGGGGCAGACAAAATCAGTTTGAGGTCAGGGAAACAGTCATGCACTCACTCAGCAAATGTATTAACTAACTTGACTGACTAACTTTATGCTCTATGACCTCCTGCTCAGACAGATGTCATAACACAAACTCGTCCATCCTCCATACATTGACCCAAAGTGCATTTAAATGCTGTGTTTTTGTCATCCGTGACCAAATGATTTTTGTTGCATGTCATCAGCGTGTGTGTGTGTGTGTGTGTGTGTGTGTGTGTGTGTGTGTGTGTGTGTGTGTGTGTGTGTGTGTGTGTGTGTGTGTGTGTGTGTGTGTGTGCGTGCTGTGTGCGTGTGTGTTTGTGTGTTCATCTTGTGCCATGATGCCATAACTGCTTTTGAATATGGTTCCCTTTGACTGTTCAATAAGGTTCCTCTCTGTCTCCCTCTATCCTCAGCCTCGCCCTCCGCTCCAGTCCCTGAAAGAGGTACTGGCCTAGAGACTTATTGCTGATGTTCCCGGTCAGCTCGTCTCTTACTTCAACATGACCAAGCTCTCCCACCTTCCCAGAGTTCTTTTGTGCCAATTGCGCCAACTGCCCCCATGCAGGCTCCTCACTCTCTGCTGAGACCTAAGCTTGTAAGCTGCCAAATAAACCTCTCTGTCTTTGCCTTAATACACAGGTATGTCTTAAAGCTGGTTTACAGTATATGAGCTGGTTTACATTGTTTTTATAGTGAAATAATTTACTTATCCTAGCTGCCAAAAGAATGATGGGTCACTGCAGTTGGTATGGGCGGACTGCGTTATCTCAGATTCACTCAGGAAAATGAGTGTGGTCGGTATAGGATTATCATCTTTCATACAACGTTGCAGATTTTTGTACAATATATTCAGTCAACTTGTATTTTCTGAATTTCATTTAAACTCATTACTGCCCTACAAAGGTAAAGTGCAGTAACTACGTGAACATTAAAAAATGGAGAAAAATGCCTTTAACATTGTCACAATGAACACTCAAGCATGTTGTAAATATAATAGTGATGATGCTTTTATCTACTTTCTTAAAAGCAAGAAGCATGAGAGTTAGTCACAAGACAAAGGAGGTGGCTATGAAGTCAATTTCCAGTCTAAACTCAATTTGACAAAATATGTAGTTACTGCTTTTTGAGTTTGTAGGGCAGATTATATTGTTTTATTATGTGCATGCAAGAGAGTATAAGCATGTAAGATTACTATACATTGTTTGTGAGAGCTGGGAATTATGTCTATGAAATGTCCCTTTTAATGCTGTCAGCCTTCTACCAAAATTGCCAAAAATGAAAGTTTCAGTGGTCTTACATTTTTATTTCACAGTAGTCATACAAATTAGCGTCATGCACATAGCTATGTAAAAACATGTCTTGAAAAATAGACCCTACTGACAGAATGCACATTTCTGTTGATGACTTTATGTTATTGAGACATTTTGAGTTTAGGACATGGGTTTACAGTCTGAATGCAAAGTACTGCAGCTGACTTTAAAAGCCACATCTCATGTGTGAGATATAACCAGAGAGCATAACCAGGATATTACAAGGAAGTTATCCTTGTGTATTATTTATTATCTCATCCTCATATATACATCCTGTATGCATAGTATCCATATTACTGACAAACAGCACAAAGCATGTTAACAGGTATGTTTAAAAGTGACTGAATTGTTTTTCATATTACATTGGGAGCAATCTAACATGTAACAGAAATATCATAGGAAAACAATCATATGTTTTGTCTGGACATATAATCTTTTTTTTTTTTACATTTGATTCATTGCTACATATGTTTACACATGTGCTGTCTCCCACAGTGTGCAAAGTTACCAGAGTTAAAATCAGCAGTGTATATGACTACATAGGTAATTAAATGCAATGCCATGACTACGAAATGATGCCATGAAATGATGTTTCCTTTTGTGTGTCTTTGTGTGCTGCAAGCTGTCTTCAGTGAATCAAATTGTTAGTCTTGGCCTTAGGAACACTAACTTACTTATTCACATACTTAAATGTGTAAGAGACACGTACAGAGACTGGTCCACACAGATCCACAATGCTGCATATTTGCAGCCACATGCAGACATGCAGTCCTCTTGATGCATGCAGACATGCAGTCCTCCTGATGCATGCAGACATGCAGTCCTCCTGATGTTTTACGACTGCTGCTCCTTTGCCGCAGCAGCCTGTGAAGACACCAGAGAGAGACACACACAAGAGAGAGTGTTGACGTAAGTGAGCACTGTGTGTGTGTGTGTGTGTGTGTGTGTCTGTGTGTGTGTGTGTCTGTGTCTGTGTTATTTCTGCAATCATATGGTTGGCCCTAGGATAACTCATATATCCACAAAGAAAAGTGATGTCAGTACATTGTGGGATTCCTCATGTGTAGGTGCAAGGATTGTGATGTTTCCATTACGCAAACCATAACTGCATATTTGATATGATTTAAGCACTCTTAAGTGGATTAGTAAGTGAGTGGGCAAGTCATACCCTGAGTTTTTCCAGCATGACTCCTTTTCCCCAAGCACCGAACGCCCGCAGCAGCTTGGGAGTAGACGGTCTGCGTGTGAACAATGTCATGGCCTTCTTTTTGTCCTCCTCTGCCTTCGCTGCGGCTGGGCCTTTGGCCTTCATCAGCTTCCTAAAACCCAAAGGCAACAACCGCTTAACTGTCATATGACACACACGCACGCATGCACGCACGCACGCATACACACACATACGCACATACAAGTGAACATCACTGCAAAGACATAAGGACAAATAAGTCCAATAATAATGAAAAAAAAATTGTATGTTTTTTTGCACCCAGGATTATTCTCTCTATATACTATACTTTCTGTAGCACTTTTAGGCATGCCTTACTTTCCCTTTCTTGCCAGAACTTTCTGGGATTCTGGATAATGGACCAAGATGTCAAACAGGTCCTTCTTTTCCAGCACGAAGAGGTTGGCAAAGCCGTGGGCCTTTACATTAGCTGTTCTGCGGTTGCCTCCATTGGCTGATGACTGCAAAAGACTGCAGAGAACCCAGTGTCAGACAGTGAAGATTGGTGTGTGGGGGGGGCATTTTAACTAACATGACTATCTGGAGATATGCTAAAATTAGCATTTTGCTGTTACCTGATTTCCCCAAACACACAACCCGCCTTCAGCGTTACAAAGATGATGGTATTTTCTGGACCACCCACCACCTGTACAGCTCCAGATTTGATGATGTACATCTCCTTACCGATGTCCCCCTACACATATTAAAGAAAGGAAAAAAAATGTGCTCATCTTGTACATTTATAATGCATACACTAGCATGAGCCTGTCTCAAAATCCTACCTTCTTCACAACAAAATCTCCAGGCAGGTAGATAATGGATTTCAGCCGCAGCAACATGTCCACAAGCATCTGGTTGTCACAGCCCTGGATTACAAAAGGACGGACAACAAGTTCAACAGGGCATTTTTAATACTTCACCTTCTACATCTACTTTAACAGCCTGAAGTAGCTCCATCATTTGTATTACAATAATCTCATGTCAGTTTTCAATGCTCTGACCTTAAAGAGGTCAATCTTCTGGAAGGTGGCCAAGTTGATGTCCACAGCAATTGCTGTTCTCATGACCACTGGCATCCTGTCCAGCAACTCACTCTCATCTGTGGAAAAACAAAACCGCCCAATCACAATGCATTTTCTTACCCAGTCGACCAGTTACGTTACAGCAGCATAGAAAGCCCACTATTACTGTACACACGCTGCATCTGAATGAGTTAGGTCCTAAGTGCAATGCTCTATTGGGTTTTTATAGCACACCTTGGCGTTTGCCACCTCGGGTGTATCAATATTGGTTCTGTGGTTCACCTACCCAACATGCCCTGTGCATCCCAGGTGTAGTTGAACCAGGTGCGCACGCGTTGCTGCACAAGCTTGGGGATGTGGTTGGCGTGCATGTAGGACACACAGTTGTCCATGGAGCCACGGAAGTACGTCTGCCCTGCCGTCGCCGCTCCGATAACATCTCGCATCTGAACACAGCACAAGCACACACACATGCACAAGCACACACACATGCATAAGAACACACACATGCATAAGCACATACATGCATAAGCACACACACATGCACAAGCGCACACATGCACAAGCGCACACATGCATAAGCACACACACATGCACAAGAACACACACATGCATAAGCACACACACATGCATAAGCACACACACATGCATAAGCACACACATGCACAAGCACACACACATGCATAAGAACACACACATGCATAAGCACACACACATGCATAAGCACACACATGCACAAGCACACACACATGCACAAGCACACACACATGCATAAGAACACACACATGCATAAGCACACACACATGCACAAGCACACACACATGCACAAGCACACACACATGCATAAGAACACACACATGCATAAGCACACACACATGCATAAGCACACACATGCATAAGCACACACACATGCACAAGCACACACACATGCACAAGCGCACACATGCATAAGCACACACACATGCACAAGCGCACACACATGCATAAGCACACACACACCCAAGAACCTTGTGTTCATGCTGATAGTGACGGGCTGTTAGGCAATCTGTGAGGCTAGGCCCGTGGCCTATTAAAAATCTAATTAACAAGTTATTAACAATTCTAGCAATTTAGCAAAGTATCGGTAATTAAATTTTTTTATATATCAGCCACATGGCATAAAATTCAAGTAAGCTGACATGCCCATGCTTAATTAGTTGACAATAGCCTAAAGGTTATGATACATTAAACAATCTTTTGAGTAATGTTGCTGGGCAACTTTACTAACGAATATATGTGGGCACTTTTCTGCTGGTTTTTAATCAAAACTTTAATCATCAGCATTTAACTTGTCTATCAGCTGTGGAGATGTTAGAATCAGGTTGTCTGACAAAATGACCAAAAAAAAAACATTTGTTGTGTATTTAATCACTTTAAGTATAGTTTCTCTTGTGGTCATCCAATGTATAGCCTCGTGTGTGAACCAACCTGACACAAACAGTAGCAGTCAGCCATTCAACACAGTTTAATTGCATGACAGCTTAGGAAAATGTATGTTAGCCTCTACCTATTTTGAGACTACTGAGCAAAGAGTGGATCCAAACCTAATTCAACATCATCACACAATTGATGTTGCTTCCATAGTTTACCATATAGGCACACACATCAGTTACCTGTCCAAGCAAACTGGAGAAGACAAACACACCCACGAAGAAGTTCACCATTTGAAATGTGATTTCAAACACAGTGGTGGGCTCAGGCAGACCACCAATGTTGATCAGTGTTCGAGTGGCAAAGTAATAGCATCGTAGGTACCTGAAAATAACACGACAAAGCAGGGAGAAACATTTAAAAGTAGAAATACAATCATTTTTCATTTTAAGACATTTTGATCATGTATGTGACCGTTTATGAAGGGTTATGAAGTGTGACTGTTTAGAAAGGGTTGACCTACGCATTTCCTTCTCCATTATAGGTCCACTTAGAGCTGCCCAGACCCAGGTAGTCTGAGGCGACATAGAACAGGCAGGCATTGAGATGAAGTAAGTACAACAGGTAGCCAATAGTCCGCGTCACTCTAAAATTAAATAGTAAATAAAAATAGAAAAGTTATAGCACAGTAGAATGATCTCTGCGAACAGTACTAGCTGAAAGTAAACTAGTGGGCAAAAGTTTTAACAGTGTCACAAAGTTTGTGTTTGTGTATATTGCTTCAGTCTTTACTTAGTATTTTTTCACATTGCTTATAGATTTTTTTAGATTGTTCAGATCCAAGTTACCAGTATATTGTTGTGAATAGCTTTATTAGCATAAAATGTTAGCATCTACTGTTATGACAAGTCGTGGCAAAATGTTTTGGCAGTTTAATTGTCAAAAAATTGGTTAACTGTATAGGGATGTATTTATCCACTGATGTGGATACATAATAATCATTTCTAACATTTTTTGGTGAAAAAAATACTTATTGATTTTCAAAATAACACAAGACTAGGTGACACTATTACTTAGTGCAATATACCTCCAGATGTAAGCTTTTGTCATTAGACTCTCCAGTCGATCGCTGAACTCGTTAAAGCACTCTACCTGGAAGAGAGGATCTCACATTCAGATTTTCTTTTTAAAGTTGCAAAGGGTCAAATGAAAGTCTTTGATAATGGTACAGACTATAAGAATGAACAATTCATTGTGATTTAGCAGCACACCTATGGTTAAGATGAGGTAACAAACTGCAAGGAAACATTTGAGGAATTGAATAACTTACTCTTGCAAACCGATTTATTCTGAAAAGTGATGAGAATCCAAACTGGACAGATAGAACGTCAAATGGAATTACACTCAGTAGGTCTATCTGTGGAAAAGAGCAGAAATCAAAGAAGACATTTTTACACCTGTTACGCAACCTGTGAAATGTTGACAGACTGGAGGTCAGCCTTGTGAAGGGTACATAGATTTTACCATAATAGATAATAGACTATGACACAATACTACAAGATAAAAAAGTGAAACACACACACACGCACACACACACCTTAAATTGAGCAGTTCCTCTGTAGTTACTTTTGGTCTGTTTCCTGTCTTTCTGTAAGAACAAGAATACCAGTCAGAAAAACAGTCTCTATGTGTGACCAAAAATGAATCCATTTTTCCTCCTCACTTACAATAACATCGCCACCTTTGATGAACTGCAGCCGTTGCCGGAAAATGATGATATCGATAACGTATATGAGGTCAAACAGTATGTCGAACAGGATCCAGTAAGGTATTGCTTCCGGTGTGTGGTATGGAAAGCACATCCGTGCTGGAACAAGCCAGACATTGTAATTGTAGGCCACCGTTACTACACCAAGCCATTGAATGTAACGTTTATCTGGTGGAACAAACAAAGACATGATTACAAGAGAAATACCACCATTTCAGCCATTAGATGTTGGAAGAAGAAAGGAAATGACAGTTCGAGGAGTGTTTTTTTTTTGTGGGGATATGCTGATCAGAATGCTTAGTAGTCAAAGTTAATCACCTGTGAAAGGGTCCACTGTATTTCCCAAATACGTGTCCATTTTGTCCTCTATAGGTTCCAGTAGTTTGTCTGCCCAGCCAGAGGCAATTCTTTTGAATATGGAAGTTTCCGCAAGCTTGCGGGCCTCTTCCTCTTTCCTCTTCTCTTCCTGCTCTTGTTTTTCTTTTTCTTTTTTCTCTTTGTCCTTCTCTTCCTTCTCTTTCTTTTCTGCAGCTTTTCGTGCCTCCTCCTCCTTTTTCTTCCTTTCTGCCTCCTCTTTTGCAATCCTGTCTGCTTCTTGCTTTTTAGCCCAGCCGGGGACCGTATATACAGGCGCTGAGGGCAAGAAGGAGACCCGTAAGAAGGGCATATAGGCCCACGCTAGGTGATGAGTGAAGCCAGGATAACACACAAAGAACAATAGAACAATTAGAGGTTTTGGTGATTTCACAAACAGTGAGTATAACTTTGGTGTGTGTGCGTGTGCATGTGTGTGTGTTTGTATGTACGCGTGTGCGTGTGTGTGCATGCGTGTGTGTATGTCTGTTTGTGTGCATGCGTTTGTGTGTGTGTATATGTAAATGTGTGTGTGTGTGTGTGTGTGTGTGTGTGTGTGTGCAATGTGCTTACTGCCTAGAATCTTGGAATATTCAGAAAATTTGATTCCTAATGAATATTAACTTGCAATGCGGGATCAAATAAAGTATAAAAATGTGTGTGTGTGTGTGTGTGTGTGTGTGTGTGTGTGTGTGTGTGTGTGTGTGTGTGTGTGTGTGTGTGTGTGTGTGTGTGTTAAGGAAGTAAAAGATGGCACTCACTGACAGGTGGACTGCGTTCTGGCGAAGAGGCAAAGGGGTCCAAGACCTTTTCCTTATAAATCGTTGTGCGTTCTCTTATACGGTGTGCAACCTCCCTCAGCAAGCTGTCTGAATAGCGGTTAATCACAATTGGCTTTGGCTTCTCTGGCTCCCTGAAGTTGGCATCATAAAAAATCAGTCACAATCATCATCATCATCATCATCATCATCATCATAATCATCACCACACTATCACCATCATCATTATTTTCTTCATTTTTTGTGTTTTTTTTTTTTTTTAGTTTTTACAAAATGTTATCTTATTTTTTTTAATTATTCAAAGGCACTATATGTAGAATTGTGACCAACACTGGTCAACTGCAATCAAATCCAAAATACTGTAAAGCCTTGTTCTCCCTCAGAGGCAAGAGCCAAACCAAGTTTTAAAATGTGAAAATGCTACTGCATACTTGTCAGTGCTCTAGTCTAAAGCAAAACTGTTTCAGCTTGTTGTTTTTACACGTCCTTAGTGGACAACAGACGTCTGGTAGTTGTTTGTCTGTATTTCATTCTCACTTCATATTAAAGCTTGCTTCAAAGTCATTCATTGTGGTTATGTCTCTTTGGATGGTAAACTATGCTACAAAAATCTTCTCATTCCAGATTGCATGTGTATGCCGTACAGATGAGTTAAAAAAATTGGTAAGGAGAAATTAAAAAAAAAAAAAAAAAAAAGGCACAGATGCCCGAAATGTCCAGAAGGCCTTTCTTTCTCTGCACGTGTGCACAATCCCCTGACCGTCTTAAGACACAAATGCAGCTTATCAGCTAAGCCCCTTTGGCTGCGCTGGCCGTCACAAGGTCAGAGGATGGCCAAGGCAGCGCCATTACATAAGCACCAGGCTGAGCGCTGAGAGAGAGAGACAGACAGACAGACAGAAAGAACTATCTATTAGTGGTTATTGACAGATGTCTCACCCTTCAGAGAGACAGAAGGAGACAGACAGACAGACAGACAGACAGACAGACAGATAGAAAGGGTGTTTCCATGAGTGGGGTTGGTGAGAGCTGTCTCACCCTTCAGAGAGAGAGAGGAGAGAGAGGAAACAGAGAGACAGACAGACAGATAGAAAGAAGCTGTTTCCATGCGTGGGGTTGGTGAGAGCTGTCTCACCCTTCTGGGGCTTCTCCATCTGCGTTAGCTGCATCAGCAGGAGTAGCAGCCTCAGGCTTTGGAGGCTCAGGAGCTGGAGCTGGAGCTGGGCCAGTTATGACAAGACAAAACAGAAATGTGTTGATGTGAATTGTCATTTATTTAAATTGCAGTATATTTTAGTTATCATAACCTCTACTGCAATGTTTTATATCACATTGGTTCTGTCTGAGGAATGTTAAACTAATGTGCCACATTTCACACTGACGTAAAAAAAGACAATCTTACTTCCCCGTGTAACGACCTACAGTATGTCACAGAAGTGAGTGCACCCCTAACATTTTTGTACATTTTTTTATTATATCTTTCCATGTGAGAAGTCTGAAGATATAACACTTTGATACAATGTAAAGTAGGTGTAAGCTGTACACTGCCTACTTTACATTGTAAAAGTGTTATATCTTTAAACTTCTCCCATGGAAAGATATAACAAAAAAGTACAAAAATGTTAGGGGGGCACTCACTTTTGTGACATACTGTATATCTTTAAAGAACAAGATGCAGTTAGCATAATGCCAAACATCTTGCTAGTGTATCACATTTCTCCCCCTGGCAGAAGGACTAGCTTTCAACAGACAAAAATAGGCAGCATGAAACCTATTGACCAACCCCCTACAATGAGTTTGCAGTAAACACTTTGAAAAGCATAGGCAAGCATGATTATCCCTGCATTTTTTTATTTTGACTTTAAAATGTCAATGTCCTGTTTTTGAAAACAAAAGCTGTATTATAGATATTTTCAGATCTCAACCAGTTGTTACATACCCAGACACCCTGCCCCAAAAACCTATTTAAAAAAAGGTCCACTAAGAATCGAACACAACACAATTGATCAACACCAAAACACTCATACCCTCTTCTTAGAATTAGGAAAAAAATCTTGTAATATACCTTGTGTGCATTGAACTTCTATACACAAGTGAACCACAAAGCCCATGTAGGCCTACTTACCAGGTTTTGCCTCTTCCTTTTTTATTTCTTCTTTCTTTTCTTCATCTTTCTTTCCTTCTTCTTTCTTTTCATCCTTCTTTTCCTCCTCTTTCTTTACCTCATCTTCCTTTTTGTCCTTGTCTTCCTTCTCCTCCTCCTTCTTGTCCTTCTTTACATACAAAACACACACTGACTTCACTTTGTACAGAGAGAAAACAACTCAGAAAAGCAGTCATACAGAGGAGTGGGTTGTCTACACTCGGGCAATAAGGTTGGATTTAAACATAAGTGTAGCAACATAGTCTTCTCTAAAAGGGAAAATATATGAATGCCCCAACCCCAAACCATCTCTTCCCAAGTTTGAGTTATCTATCTGCCAAAATGTATCATGTTCTCTTTACTGGAACAGTGGTATATTGTGCCTACATATAATTGTACTTAGAAAGGAAAAAAAGTGGTAACAGTTAAAAGTGATCTAGCCCACCACTGTTCATAACCGAATGTGATATCACCAACTTCTCACCTCATAATATCATCTGACACTTAAAGGCATTGCTCGACAGCTTGCTGGTCAGCTTTAACCAAACCTTTCACTAGTCAATTTCAGTCTACCTACACCCATAGAGAGAAAATAAGTAATTAAAACATCATAAGAGAAGCTTAAGCCCAATTCTCTCCCTGTGCCCTTTCACAGTTGCCATAGGGGACAAAATAAATCCATAAAGAATACAGAGACTGTAAAGCAGGGCAGATTTCACCTGTTTGTGTACAGCTGTCTAGTTCCACAGTAAAGAATAATGTCTCTGACAAATCATTCAGGCTAACAATTACCAAATACACCAAATTCCTCTCTATTAGCCCATTTACACAATATACAGGTGGTACGCGCATGCAGTAATGTATCATCAATTTCCCTCTGTAAACTGGTGATATGTATTTAAGTTACATTCAAATAACCCCATATATGGCAAGAAGTGGTGACATCGCCTGGGAGGGTACCTATTACTAAACACACAATTGCTGACATAGAATATACTATCTTTATATCCACAGCACAAAGGCAACCAATGGCATACAATCAAACACAGTAAAAAAAATTATCACAGGGCACAGTACATTAGCAATGTATTCAGCACTGTTCAGGAGTACACTCTGTAAGTATTAGTATGTGTCCTTGTAAACCACCTGTGTCTCCACACGTACAGTACGTGGTAGCGCTTAGGCTGTGTGATCATGCTATGTGAATGCGTGGTGTTAGTAAGTAGGACAAGGAAAGGAGAGCCTTACCTCTGCTGGTGGGGCGGCGGCTGGAGTGGGGGTGGGGGCCGGTGCTGGTGCTGGTGCCGGTGCTGGGGTCCCAGCAGCCGTTGAGGACTGGGGGGCTTCAGGGACCTTAAAAATCTGTTTCAGTTTGCTGAACATGGCTGTCGACGATTCGCCCTACAGCAGAGATCCCATCGGGCTTTTCCCTCTTTTGCTGCCCAGCAGAACATTAATGACTTTAGTCTAATTAATTCTATTAAGGATGGGCAGGCTGGCATTGGCCAATCACAGCTGTCCCTCTGCCATGTCTGCCTCTATTGGCCAATCAGCGGATTGGATCTTAGTTTACCTACACTTGCTCAGTCAATCTACACCTGCTATCACTCATTTGTACTGAATAAGATTTTGGTGTTTAGATAAAACTTCTGACTATGGTGTACTTGGATTTTCAACTTTTAACTGAGATGAAGGTAATGACAAGACAAGAGTGAAACTGGTCTTAGATTAAAAGATAGCGTGTGCTATTGTGTTCCAGGAAGTGGTTGTGTGTTTAGTCTGCCTATTCCTGACTGCTGATCCTACCCTAACAACACACAGAGGAGCAGCCATGACCGCAGTAAGAGTAATGGGATTACCACAGTAGCAGACGGAGAACATACACACACACACACACACACACACACACACTCACACACTCACACACACACACACACACACTCACACTCACACACTCACACACTCACATACTCACACACAAATGGAGATGAGTAAAAGCAATTTTAAAGACTGTTAAAAACTGAGACACAAAAACAGGCAAGGATACTAGAAAAGACAGACAACCTCAGACATTCTTCAGTCCTTCAGTCACCCATTTCCTTGTTGGTACAACGACAGAGAGAAAAGCAGTGTACTCCTCCATTACAAAAAGAGTGTTTTTATTTTTCTGTTAAAATGCACACAGATACATGGACAAAATACAGGTATTCACCAAAAATGTAAAATATTTGTGGATTATTTTAAATATTGGGTGAATTTAATTTATTCTAATAGGCACAATTCTCCATAATGTCACTCTCTGAAACACTGTTATCGACCCATCGGTCAAATGGTCTAACCATCAGTTTTATATGAACATACCACAATTACAGGGCCTGAAAGTGAATTCAGACATAGCCTTTACATACGTATCTGAAATTATGGTTCACTCTTGATCTAGGTATATACAGTTCATTTTCTTTACAAAACCTCCTATACATCTCAGCCTTACGCATATAAAAATGGATGACAGAAAATCACCATGTACATAGGGTGGATACAGGCGCATACAAGTTGCTTTGGTCATCTGGGTTCTAGTTTTTCTCATGAATAGTATTTATGATGCAGCAGCCTGTAAAAGAAATAAAAATGTGTATGATGAGCCTTGTGTGTGTGTTTGTGTTTGTGTGTGTGTGTGCGTGTGTGTGTGTGTGTGTGTTTACCTCAAAATGAAGTATGACAGTAAGTATGGAGTGGGCAAACCCTGTGCTCTGCATATTAGGTGTTTGCTGAGGTTTCTGTACCTTCATTCTGTCCAGGAGGCCTTGTTTGGTAAGCCCAGGGCCGAAGGCCCGGATGAGCTTCGGTGTCGGTGGTTTGGGTCCAAACAGAGTCAGGCCTTTCTTCTTGTCCTCAGCCGCTTTAGCCGCCGCCGGCCCCTTGGCTTTCATCAGCTGTCTGAAATTTTAAACACACGTGACAATCAGTAGTGAGTGAATGAAACCTTTATTGCCCTGAAGAGAATTTGAACATTACAGTCTTAATGGCATCAAATAATGAAATCATACAGGAAACAGCAACATCACTTGCTGTGCCTTGCATCTAACGCATGACCTCTGCCTCAGCTATGACCTTGGTAAACAACGCTACATTGCCTGGACGTTACATACTCTTGTTTACTGTCACATACAAGTAATGTCATCAACACAACCCCTGAACTTAACATTTCATTCAGAGCTACGGTCACCTAATTAGCATCCAGAAATAATTTTAAGGAAGAGGTAGCATCACGTCTAAATAATGTGGGGATTAAAAACAACTGTTTTCATCAATTGACAGCAGCTGAAGTCTCTTTGTGTAAGTAAGGGCTTAAGCTACATTGGCAGTGTTAGAATAACTGATCATGTGTCTTATATGTCTGTCATACAGGACCATCGACTCACTTTCCTTTCCTGGCCAACACTTTCTGGGACTCTGGGTAGTGGACGAGGATGTCGAAAAGGTCCTTCTTTTCCAGCACGAAGAGGTTGGCAAAGCCATAGGCCTTTACGTTTGCTGTTCTGCGGTTGCCTCCATTGGCTGACGACTGCAACAGACTGCAGATGCTCAAGTCAGTGGGTCCTGCCCCAGGAGTGTTAAAAGGACATGACTGTGTTAAGATAGGATATTACCAGCAGCTTGTCTTTACCTGATCTCCCCAAACACACAGCCGGCCTTCAGCGTCACAAAGATGATGGTATTTTCTGGACCACCCACCACCTGCACAGCTCCAGATTTGATGATGTACATCTCCTTACCGATGTCCCCCTGGAGAGAAGATGTGCACTCAGATATGGAATAGAAGAGGGGTTGCCAAGGCTGGAAGGGTCTTCCCTATAGGGTAGGGTGATTTCTCAAGGGCTCACCTTTTTAACGACAAAATCTCCAGGCAAGTAGATAATGGATTTGAGCCGCAGTAACATGTCCACAAGCATCTGGTTGTCACAGCCCTAAGTGGAGAGGTGTTACAGCATATGATACATTCCTTATCACTTTAAACTTTCACAGGTACTCTCTCACTCTCGCTCGCTCGCTCTCTCGCTCGCTCTCTCTGTCTTTCTCTCTCTCTCTCTCTCTTTCACTCACGCACACACACACACACACACACACACACACACACACACACACACACACACACACACACACTCGTCAAATTTGGTCCAACCTTAAAAAGGTCAATTTTCTGGAAGGTGGCCAGATTGATGTCTACAGCAATGGCTGTCTTCATGACCAGAGGCATTTTGTCCAGCAACTCCGACTCATCTGAACACAAACAGCCAAACAATCACAAACACATTCCTCTTGTGTGATGCTCAATCATAAAACTAGCAAACAAGTCAATCCCATTTAAGCCTCTGAACAGGCCCACTTGGCAAAGAATATTATGTGTAAACATTTTGGTGTAGGGTCACTCCAACAGCCTTTATACATCGAGAGACGTCATACATCTTTTTCTAAAATCAAGAAATATTACACTACAGAAAGTAACACTACTAAATAAGCAGGAGTAAATACTTAGAAAAATATAAACTAAACATTACCACTGAACAATATTAAATAATATTGAATTTGTCCATTATGGCTCTAACATTTGGGTTTGTGTGATATCTGGTTGCAATAATAACACATACAATATCTGGAGGTCGTGTCTGAAAGGGGCTACAATGTCTGTGCTTACCCAGCATGCCCTGTGCATCCCAGGTGTAGTTGTACCAGGTGCGCACGCGTTGCTGCACAAGCTTGGGGATGCGGTTGCCCACCATGTAGGCCACACAGTTGTCCATGGAGTTGCGGAAGTAGGTCTGACCAGCCGTGGCTGCTCCAATGACATCCCTCATCTGTGCAAGAGCCAATCAGGCAAATCCATCCAATGAGGAAATAGACACAGAGACACAGACAGACAGACAGGCAGGCAGGCAGGCAGGCAGGCAGACAGACAGACAGACAGACAGATGCACACACACACATACACACACACTAATAAGCACACATATACAAGCAGGCACAGTGGCTACAATGTCTGACAGTGGACAAGCACAAGCATATTGGAAAGGTAAACTGATATTTTACGTTGGAAAATGATCGGTTCTGCCACCCACAAAAAGACAATTAAATGAATGTAAAAAGAACTGATACAAATATGTTTATTCTAACGCCATGTTTGACAGAGTAGGCCATGATGTTTACACACTTTTCTTACCAATCGTACATCTATTCTGCAATGTTCTAGTGGTGTCTAGAAGTTCTACGAACTAGTAGATCTCAGAAGGCGGCCTGATGGGAGAGGCCTTAATCTACTGGGTGGGCGTTTTACCTGTCCAATTAAACTTGAGAACACAAAGACACCAACGAAGAAGTTTGACATCTGAAATGAGATCTCAAAGACTGAGTGGGGCTCAGGCAGTCCTCCGATATTGATTAGTGTTCTCACAGCAAAATAATAACAGCGCAGGTACCTAAGGGGAGACAGGGCGAGACAAGACAGAGACAGAGACAGAGACAGAGACAGAGACAGAGACAGATCTACAGTCAGTGCTCTTTAGTATCTTCATTACTGGAATCTGATATGGAGACTGGAAACCAGCTGAGATGTTGTTTCAGAGCCAGTATTAGTTCATAAATTATTTTTTAATTACTTGATTACTCTGCCAATATCTTAGGGAGCTTGCTGTCGTCTAAGGCTACAATTGCACACAAAAGGCTGTTGTCTTTGAAAATTACAGGACATGCTGCTTCCATACACCAAGTGTTCGGCCCATGTTACAGACACTCTTTCTGCAATAGCCATGTTTCGTAGAGACAAACATCCAGCCAGGCACATTGATTAGTCTCCTTCCACAGTCAGGAAAAACAAGCTGAAGCGAGAGCGTGCTTTGGCTAAAAGCAGCAGCAGCCTTTACGCGAATAAACAAATCTCATGCAGCATCACAACCAACAGGTAAACTATCACTGCTGACATACAGTAGGGCAGCACATGAACACGGCCAGCAAACCAAAAAGTTACTCGCGGGGACCACATAGTCAGACATTACAACAACAAAATCCAAATGCATAGCATCCACACACAAAGACACAAAAAAGAAACAATTAAAAACAGCTGAAACTGATGACAAAAAAGCAAAGCGCATAAACAAACTGTAGACAGATCCAAAACCTGCTGTAATATGCATGGAGCTCACTCCACTGGCAAACAATCATAGATCAGCCAACAGACTAAAGCACTAAAGCAGCTAGGTCTTCTTTAGATGTTTTGGTTGATACCAGCACAACTGATCAAAATTATTTTTGCTTATTAAATTTTTTATTCCTTGTTTCAGGCAGGTGTAGCACCACAAAGCAGGAAATCCATATTCACCCAATCATATTGGGGGCCTGAGTGATCATATTCACTACCGCATTACAACAGCAAAAAATCTGAGACACAAGCATCAGTACAAAACACAGCCGAATGGCAGGGCAAAGCCCGGGAATGTCCAGCCAGTATAAGCATAAGCTTAAGCCAGTATAAGCATGGGCAGAAAGCAGCACAAAAAAGCTTGCAGACCTCAACAAGCAAAAAAGGAAGTTCTACCTGTCCGAGAATTGTGGACAAAAAAAGCGAGCCGAAAAAGTAGTTTGACATCTGAAAGACCTGACCGAAAAGTGTCTCTGGGAACGGCAGCTCGGCTATCATTAGCAGGGACTTCTCCGCATAAAAGAAACAGCTCAAGTAGCTGTGACAGGACCACCAGCATAGAAGGAGACCGGAGAGAGGAGAGAGGAGAGAGGAGAGGAAAGGACAGGTCAGGTCAGATGAGGGGGCCATATTTTGTTAAAGATGTAAGAGGGAGAGTAGTACAACAATATAGAATGGGAAAAACAGTAAGAACAGGAAGTATAGTGTAACATAACATAGGTAAATAGTATATAGTATAGTATAGTGTAGTATAGTGTAGTATAGTATAGTATAGTGTAATATAGTATAGTAAGGTGGCATATGACAAATTATATATGGAAAGTATAACAACGATGCTTTATTATTAAACGAATAATTAGTGTTCTAAATGATCTGTGTTTGCGCTTGTGTGTTGATATGTGTTGCAGTGTGTGCATGAAAATAGTGAATTTACTCACGCACTGCCCTTTCCACTGTAGGTCCATTTGGTTTTCCCAATGCCCTCATAGGCGGAGGCCACATAGTAGACACAGGCATTGAGATGCAGTATAAACAATAGATAACCAATGGTGCGGATGACTCTGAAAACATATATCAAAAAAAAACAACAACTGCTTAATACTGGGCAGAAGACTTGAGGATGGGAATTTGTAAATTATTTACAGCAAAGTCCCAGTGGCAGGTACTGCAAGTTTTAAATGAATTCTACTTATCGCACACATTGATGATGGGGTTTTCAGCTGTCAGAGGAATATATTTCTACTTACAACAGTCTTGTCTCTGTCTCACAGAAATAAATATGCTTTTACTGAATTCTGAGTTCTTCTTCTTCCTCCCAAAACCCATTAAGGTGCAAAAAGAATAGCAAAGGAGTAATTTAAGAGTAAGATAAACTAAAATTGGACTCAACTAGTCTTGGACAACATGCTTTTTCTACAGAATTTATATTACAACGTATGAGGCATGAATTGTAATTTGTTTTTGCCTAAAACTAATTTAGGAGGCAAAGACATAAGTGAGTTTAGTGTAGTTGTTGCTGTGGGACAAAGATAACAGTGTAGTGAGAAGCAATATTTTTCTCTCGGCTGACTTACAATTAAACTAGGCACAAGGTAAGAATATGAAGTATCGCTTTAAACAAGAGGCAGTTGCACACAATATCAGTCACACACATTTCAAATGCCTGTGTTTGATTTTTATAAGTAGGAAAAATACCTCCAGATGTAGGCCTTAGTCAGAATCCCCTCCAGCCGGTCACTGAACTCAAAGAAGGCCTCATACTGCAAGAGCAGAGGACAGGTTGTAGTTAGTGCCTGACTGGAAACACAAATGTATCCCTGGCCCTATTCTCAAACCCCACCACTTATGACCTTATAATCATATTCATGACGACGACACTTCAGTGTCATTGTCGCTTGGACACAAACGCACCAATGGAAGATACACAGAGAATTGTTCTTTTTTTCTTCTTTGTCATTTAAAAAAAAAAAAATTTAAACAAATACAGACTATCTGGAAGGTGTTTTGTGATTTTCAATGAACATCTGCAGTTATGCCTTGTGGCAGACATAGTACTATCTGGTGGGATCTTCACTACATAAAACTCGGTTTCTGCCACTTGTGTCTTACAATTTCTATGGCAAGCACCCCCCATAGAACTACACATGAACATACCCGCAGGAGACGATTGGCTCTGAAAATGGACTTGAAGCCAAATGGAATGTAGAGCAGGTCAAAGGGTGCAACCGCTAGTAGTGCATTCTGTTGAGGAAATAAAACAAAACTAAGTCAGATCAAGGAATGCACCAAATAATGTTGTTATAATTTCATATGTGTAAATGGATGCAGTCTGCTAACATAAATGTGTTTTTGTTCAGTACCTGGAACTTTTGGGACTCCCTGTAGTGTGTCTTCGTTAGAACTCGGTCATACTATGGAAAAAGGATGATAATCTTCAAGACAGATGACTCTATCTTAAATAAAGCCATATATTTATAATAATAATAATAATAATAATAATAATATATTATTATTATTATTATTATTTTTAGCCAGAGCAAGTTCTCTTCCCTCAAGTTCTCTTTTGCAGACATGACTGTTTATAGTTCATCCTACTAAAGCAAGCCATCAAGACAAGGCAAACAATTTCTTTACACCCTAGGGAAGTCCCAGATTGCTCAATATAAACTGTGTTATTCTTAAAACTAAACACTCCAAAACCTATTGAACTAACCAATACTACCCATTCTTTCGCCTAACTTTAACCCATTTTCTCTTAAACTCACTATAATATCTCCACCCTTCACAAACTGCAGACGTGGCTGGAAAATGATCATGTCAATGATGTAGATGGAGTCTGCGATGAGGTCCAGGGTGAACCATATGGGGATTGCCTCTGGGGTGTGGTATGGGAAGGCCATGCGCACAGGAATATACCAGAGGTTGTAGTTGAAGGCAATGGTCAGCACACTCAGCCAGGCAATGTAGCGCCGATCTACAGAGGACAAGGTGACACGTGGCAAAGAAAGGATGGTGTGAAATAACAGTTAAAGGCAATGCAAAAAAAGCACTCAGCTCAAATCAGGGGATAATCTGTACAGGTAGATCAGGTAAGGGCTGAGAGGCAATTAAATTAAGAACGTTAGAATATGTTACCACGTTTTATTACCACATGGTACGTATGTTCAATAGGTATCAAAATCAAAAGGTTGTTGCTTATGTAAAACATGTAAAATAATCCCATTGATCCTGGTCACATAGGACAAAGGTAAGCATCCTGGCCCCAGAGAGTACCTCACATTTTTGTGTTCAAGCCACTCACTAAACCAGGTAAATTGTAATAACCATAACTCTGAAATCACATAGATGAGACAATAAGTGAAATCACATGTTTAGAGTGCACATGTAGAATTAACACACAGGACTTTTTTATTTTCTACATCTGAAGTATCCTGATCTGCTGGTGGACCCTGGCAGCTCACCTGTGAAAGGGTCCACCGAGGTGCCAAGATGCTTATCCATTCTGTCCTCTAAGGGCTGCAGGTAGGCATCCAACCATGTGCATGTGATCTTTGGGCAGATGGGGGTCTTCTCCTTGGGCTGGGCTTCCTCCGGAGGCTTCTCCTCCTTCTTTTCCTCCTTTTTCTCTGCCTCTTTCTTTTTCTTCTCCTCTTCCTCTTTTTTCTTCTTTTCCTCCGCATCCCTCTTTTTCTTCTCCTCTGCCTCTTTCTTCTTCTGCTCTGCTTCCTCTGCCTTCCTCTTGTCCTCCTCCAGTTTGCGTTTATATCCTTCCTTTGTGTACACCGGTGCTGCATTATCGAGTAGAGGAATGATATTAACATTGAGAAGAACCAGGAGCTAAGTATGCACAATCTATCTGCAGGTCAAAGGGCATACTTACTGGCTGGAGGGCTCCTCTCAGGGGAAGAGGCGTATGGGTCAGCTACCTTCTCCTTGTATAAATCTGTTCGCTCTTTCATTCGCTTGACAATATCGCGCAGGAGGTCATCCGCATACCTGTTTATCACAATGGGCTTTGGTGGAGGTGGGGGCTCTGGTGGCCTGCAAAACAGAAACACAGCTTTTTACTTTGTTGCCGGAAATCTATCTATATTTGGCATAACCAACATTTGACACACACCCCAAAAGCACAGATGATTTTGTGTTTTAGAACAAGCAACTTAGCAGTAATGCTATACCATGCCCATGAGAATAAGAAATACTTCAAAAAGGGTTATCCTCTGCTACACTGATTTTCACCATAACACCAAGCAACCTCTGTATTTGACTAAGAAAATGTTTCCCCCTACTGGAGAACAGAATGAACAACATCCTACTTCAAGCCTTCGATTGAAGTTACTAAATCATGTCAGATCTTTACCACAGACCACTAATGGAAAAGCAATGGAAAACAGTATATCAATAATTTGCTGTTGTTGTGACGCAGAGCCATTAGAAGCATTTATTATAATGCATATTTTAAAAAAAAAAAACATTTCAATTAAATTATCATCAGTCCACATTCACTCACATAAACATACTTTGCCTCACTCATAGAACAGTCTGTTTACTTCTCTTTTGTATAGAGAACCAGCAGTCTCCTATTAATCTCCTCCTCTCTCTCTTATTATTTTATTATTAGAAGAATAATTTATAGCATAGTAGTTTTTGTGCTTTAAATCTCTTTTAACTTAGTAGGTCCTAAAATGTGCCACTTTGCTATAGTATTCGAAAATTATGTCTCCCTTTTAACATTGCCAACACTCACACAGACGTTACAAGTGCAATTAATATTGTGTCACGCAATCACCACTCAACCATACCATTCAGAGAGTTTTTCTCCGTCCTAGACAATACTGAGAATAATCTCTTTAACAAATCTCCTTGGAAGTTGTTCATCATTTTCAGGTCATTACCGCAGAACACCAAGCAATGGATCATAATATCACTGTAAAACATTAATTTAACATAACGCCAAGCTGTTAGGGGGAATTTATTGTACATGAAACTTACAAACTATACCACTGAAAAGTTTCAGCCTCAACGTTCCAGCCTGGTGGTGATCATTTCTACCGTGATCCATGTCCCCTGTCAGTAATTAGCAAAACAATCTACAAATTAAATGGTTGTGAATCACAATCATTATTTTATTTGTATTATATTCATGTGTCTGATTAGCTTGGTACTGTGTCCTTCTGGAGTGCTAGCTGAATTGGCACACGCAAGGTCAGAGACACTCTTTTCTAGCTAGAATCCCACTCCTGCCAAAAATGAACGCAGTGAATTAATCAGGGAATTTCCCCCCAAACCTGTCCATTGCCACATACATTGTACTCCCATCTCACCCTGCCAAGACTAACACAGATGCCACGTGCACACATGCCATTGTGCATCAACTGCCAATTTAATATTTATGTTATGCCATGCCCATGAAAATGAACAATAGCTCAGAAGACTTTGCCCTCTGCTAGGTTGTTGTTTTTTTATTATATTTTATTATTATTTTTATTTATTATAAAGCCAATCACCCTCTAATTTGGACTGAGAAAGGGTTTCCCTCTACTGGAAAGTATGGAGAATCACATCCTTCTCTCCAATACTGTTCCTTTTTAGGTCAGTTCCTCAAAGCACGAGTGGAAAAACAATGGACAATTGTATACTTAAACTGAAATATAGGACCTTGTACAACACATTTTCCCTCAAAATTATGTGAAAGGAAGCATTAGTTTGTCTATGACAAACTGACACGAGACTATGATAAACTATGTTCACCTAACTGCCAGACCATCTATTTGATATGATCCATTGTTTTATCACTACATATAAAAAAAAACATAATTTTGAAACATGTCCACCACACTGATGGCTCTCACTGACAGTTCAAGCTCATTTTAAATCGCTCGTACACTAATGGATTGTAGCGCTCGTTCCCCTCAGGGTTTGTGTTGTTTTGGTCCTGCCGGCTTGTAGTCTCCTCAGGCGGCTAAGTAATCCCCAGATCTGTTAACTAATCAGCTTTGTGCGCCTCAGAAGCTACCTTCTGACAGGTGAGCGCGATGCTTAGCAGCATGTGCTGCTGCCAACCCTGCCAAAGCTAACCCAGTGGTTTAATCAACTAATTAAGCACAAATCTGCTCTTATATCTCCAAGGGTTAATTAGACTACAGACCCGAGCATGGTTGGCACATGCACCTTGGCTGAACCGATATAAATATACATGGATTGAACTGATATGGCCCCACAGGGTCAGCTGCTCCCATTACTTTCTCATTAGATCAACTACTGTGAACCCTTACGGTGAACTGACACTACACACACACACACACTCTCTCTCTCTCTCTCTCTCTCTCTCTCTCTCTCTCACACTCTCACACACACACACACACACACACACACACACACACACACACACACACTCACACACCATCTACAGTCATCTACAGTCTTTTCATCTAATTCAACGTTTGCATGTACAGATTCAATTCATTTATCTACCTCAATGTTTCATCATATTTATTTTAGAGAGCTAATTAAAATGAGCTTACTCATTGTAACCCCCCCCCCCCCAGACAGGGGGCCATGACCTCAGATACATGCTTAATCAGCTGACAAACACAAGATAGGGCGATATGTTTTCAAACAATCACGTGGTACAAACAAAGGCCAAAGGCGTGGGGACTAACTGTAAGAGACTGTTTGGGCAGGATATGAGGTTTGTTTCTGTGTGTGTATGTCTCTCTCTCTCTCTCTCTGTCTCTCTCTCTCTCTCTCTTCTTGGTGTAACTGTGTGACGAATTGCAGAGAAGTAAGTTATTAAGTGAAAAAGGCAAGTGATTTGTGAGGCATTAATGTGGAAGGCTTTCATTACAAGACTTTAAGTTTAAAGACCAAACAAGCTTTCTGCTGGAATATGTAACAACAATCATGACATTCAATTAAATGACACCCTCATGACATTAAAGGAAAACAGCCAAGCACAAGCAATCTTTTTTCTGGTCTTAATATCACATCTTGGTTCTGTGTAAAATGTTGTAACTTAACCCCTATAAACCCCACAACCCTTCCTTTGCGTTGTCTCTTACCCCTCGCCACCCTCCTCCGGTGGCTTGTCTCCACCAGGGGCAGGAGCTGGGGCAGACCCTGTAGAAGGGAGGCATAACACATCTGATGAGGATGACCTGTTGCTAATTCAAAAAATGCAAGCATTACTATGAAAAAGGTTAATCTTCTGTTTTATCATTTCGTATCTCCTGTGTCTGTCTCAAGCACATACAGTATATAGGTATTAATCTACGGTCTGTCTGTATGTACGGCCACATAACACGTAGCAGATTACCTAAACAGATTTCTGTCCCTAGGATTAGCATGGAGTATTTTGTGCTAGAGTCAGGCTTTGTAACTCCACTAAGTATCATTTCCAGCAAGTGAGTTTCCATTCGAAAGAAATGTATCCTTAGTGCCAAGTTTATAGTTTTTAAAAAAAAATCATATCCTGAGAAATACATTTGTCTTTGGTTTGCTGAAGCAAAAGCCATTTTTGTCAGCTGCTCGGAAGAGGAGAAATGGATTATGATCAAGAAAGCTGGTATATCTGAATCATTGCAATCAAAATAAAGATATGAAGCTTGAACTTTGACTCACGCACCTGCTGGTTTCTCATCCTTCTTATCAGCCTGCAAACAACAGAAGCAACATTAGCTCATTTGGCAGTACCATACTTAACATAAGGAAAAGCAATTTGGCTAGCAGTTCCCACTTTGGCATCAAATCAGAGGTTCTTCGTCAGCACCATTCCCTCATATATATTCTTTTTATCAGTTACACAAAATTTCAGTGTAAAAGTTAAAAGTTACCACTGTACCAAAAAAGTTGGTAAAGTTGGTAAAGTAACCATTTAAAAAATGATTGTATATTGATTCGATTCAGTTGTATTAAATAATAATACTGCACTGCCTGAGGCTCACTTACACTCACTCTTTATCCATTACACCACTACTGGACTTCTAAGCATGTCTTAAACTTGACGATGCTGCATTATATCTGAAGCGCACTGGATATACAGCAGCTCAACGTCTCAAAGCAGCAGTCTCAAAGTGACTGACCCAATACACTATTTTTTTCAATACTATTTTACAAGGTAATAGTTTACACATTTAATAACATTCTCAGTGGAATAACCTTGCAACAAAAATGCATCTAAATTCATACCATTCAATTTGTACCACCTCATATCCATTATCATTCAGCTCTGACTTTCCCCCCATAACTGCCCAAGACAACAGTACCAATTAAACAGCAAGAGCAAGCCAATTCAGATAGCTACAATAATTTAATTCATTGCCAATTCCAATCAATTTCAAAAATTAAAACAACACCAATTAAAATAAATTTTAATTAAAACTTTAATCTAGACCTGTCACTCAGCTCATTACCATAGACCTGTGTGTCTCTAACAGTGTAGCCTATCTCCACTACACCAGAAAACAACAAAAGCTACACAGTCTAACAGTAGAAACTTTAAAGGCATCACAGTGTAAACTCTCTCGTGGCACACATGTATTGCACAGACCCAATACAAACAAGTTTATCACCCTGTTACTAAGATGTGACCAGTGGAGCCTTACCATGGCTGGTTCAGGTGTGGGTGCAGGTGCAGGGTGCAGGTGCAGGTGTAGGTCCCTTTATAGCATTCTTCAGCTTGTTGAACGTCTCTGAGAGGCCGCTCCGACTGCGACCTGTGACCTGCGCCTCTCTACCTCCACACTCTGCCCCTCACTGCTGCTGTCCTCAGTTATGCTTTGGCTGATGCTATTAGTGCGTTTAGAGCCACTAATTCCTCATATCTCCACCAGTCCTGAGAGCCCCTGAGCTAAGTGACAGGAGACCCCCCCCCCCTCTCCTCTGTGGGACTGCTGAGTATATCTGTGGGAAAGGATCATCCCTCCACCACTCATATAACCAAGGGTTGACCTACTACTTATAGAGCACAGACTGCTAATTGGAGCTCACAGTAAGTATGGTTGTAGCGCTGAGCACCTGAGCAGTTGTTGGTGGGTCCCATTTATAACTCATTGATCCTTACCTCAGCACTAAATATAGCTTTTGTATTTCACTGATGCCACACAGAGATGTTTACATGTATGGAGCACTAAGAACTGTAAGGCCGTCAAGTTTTGAACTCAGTTTGGCCTGAAATTGGGGTGTAAGGGGTGTTTTGAGGTGTCCAATCTGGCGGAGTGTGTTCTTGGTTGCAATGCTCATTTTTTTATTCATGAGAAATAATGTATGCTGCTAAGTGGCTGCTAAGTAAAATGCCACTCAAGAACAGTTAGTTTTCATAACAGTTCAAGCCATGTAAAAATAGTAATTAATAAATTATTTCATCATGAAAAAAAAAAATTAAATGTTAAACCACTAACATAAATCTGCATGAATGGGGGGATTAAAATAGATCTCCCCCAACACTATCTGGTAATA
>CM059285.1:22704257-22714257 GCA_030347295.1 Setipinna tenuifilis
AAAGGACACATTGTCCCACACAACAATGTAACGCATGCGTTCATTCGTGTTCACTGCAGTTACAATGTTGTGTACTCTATTCAAATATGCAAGGATAAGTTCAGGAGTGACCATCATTAGGGTTTTGGGTGTGCTCTGAGTACCCTAACACTCTGTCTGGCTCTTTGGTGTTGTGGTCAAAGTGCATGTTTGGTACCCTGGAGACCTGGGTTCAAACCCTGGTGGGGTAACTTTTTTTTTCCTCCCCTTCACTAAAACTGTGGTAAAGTTAAAAATATATACCGAGACCACTACACACATGACAAATGCTGTTCACTAAATATATTTCAATAGATATTTTTTAATTTTATGTAATCCAAAATCAGTCAATATGCTGAAGTGTTTGCTTGTTGCATGGTTGCATGTTGAAAACCATTTTTTCAAAGAACCATATTCACAGCAAACATAGTAAAACACGGTGTTGTTGGAGACAAAAAGTTACTCTAAGTATCATGTCTGGCTAATTTGGTGGCAAGTCTCAACATAGCGTTTTCAAGGTAGTCAACCAATGTCATTCCAATGTGATCAATTTAGTCCTTGTCTTTTCTGTCTGCTCTCCTCCCATTGTACCTTGCAGTGATAGTATTTACCTCTTCACTCTAATCTTTACTTTACTTTATTTACTAAGCCTTACATTCATATTCAAGTCAAAGTTATGCCCCTGCTTTCTATTTTACAGTGTTTAAGTATGATTACTGTGTTTTGCATTTTTTCCCTTAGTGTTTTGGCACATGACAATTGTGTTTAACCAGTTGGTTGCAAGTGTGTGGTCATTTGGTAGCTAGTGTTTTGAAATGGAAAAAAGGTGACATTACAAAAGCATCATGTGTGTATGGCATTTAAATGTGTGTAATGTTTTGCAAATCGCTGTGTGTAGTGTTTTGCAAAATGTGTGAAGCTGAAAATGTGCTTAGAGTGGTGCCTACCTGAGCCGATGTTTTGGTATTTGAGTATTGGGTTTCATTAATTGTGGAAAACTTTAGATTTTAGCGTGTAAGCAAACATAAAAAACTGTAAGACCATGGATTATATGTCCCGCACCGCACCTGCAACGGTCACTTTGGTAACCAACCCCTAGGGGGCTTTTACATTCCCTTACTTCACCACTAAGTGATTTTTCTAATATGTCTGTTTACTAGAACTATCACTGTCAAATTGTAATATGTGTGAGGGGGAACGTGTTGCGTATCTGTGGTAATCAGAAGTTGTTAACACCTCCAATCAGCTGTGGTTATGTGACCAGCTAAGAATTGTATATATATATCGGTCTTTTCACACATTATGTGACGTCTGAGGAAGGGTTGGTAGGTCATAAATAAAATAAATAAAATAAAATAGCGGTAAATAAATACTAAATGTTGGGAGCGAAAATCTGGTCGAAGCGGACTTTTTTTTTTACACATTATGTCCACTGATAAGCCCAGCCATGCTGCCAGAGTCATCCTAAGGTCTCCGCAGCCAAGGGCCTCGGAAGAGTGCAGGGGAGGACAGGAGTATCATCCGCCTGAAACATTTGGCCGTAGCTTATCTTTTGACACACTGTGTGTGTGTGTGTGTGTGTGTGTGTGTGTGTGTGTGTCTGTGTGTGTGTGTGCATGTGCATATGCGCTTTGCAATTTGCGATGTATATCCAGTATGCTTTTCCACATATACATATATGGTGCAAAAGTAGCTTGTGTTTTTCTTTTAACTATGTGTTTTCAGGGTGAAAGTAGTGTGTATGTGTGCGTATTTGCCTGTGCTAATGTCCATTTATATGGTGCATATGTGGTGGTAGAGGGTATTTGTGGCTCTGTGTTCATGTTATTGTATGTGTGTGTGTGCGCGCGTGCATGCTTGTGTGTGTGTGTGTGTGTGTGTGTGTGTGTGGTGTGTGTGTGTGTGTGTGTGTGCATTTGCGTATGTGTGCATTTGCGTGTGTGTGTGTCCGTATGTGTGCGTGTGTCTATGTGTGTGTTAGTCCTGTGGACCGATCTCCGTCAGAGAATCAGCTGATGCTGTCTGCACTGAAGTTGTTCCCCGTCCTAATGGAGCAGATTGACCCTCCGGAACTGCGCTACATCAGCAGAATGGTCATGATAGAGAGCTGGGAGCGCGGCCACATCAGTGAGACACACACCACACACACACACACACACACACACACACACACACACACACACACACACAGATAGCATGCTGGTTTCCATATTGAGATACACCCATGTGTGAACTTCCCCACACACACACACACGCTCACAGTTTTGTTCTCATTTTTTTTTCCATTTGTCAAGATATTCCATTACGTGGAGCATGCAGTAACATTTCTCTTCATCCATTTTCTTCACTCCTCTTTTGTATTCTCTCTTATCTCCTGTTAACGTCCCCCCCCCTTCTCTCTCCCTCCTCTCTCCCTCATCTCCCTGTCTCACCACAATGTGTTCTCCTCCATCTTGTCCTCCGCTGCAGTTTTTGGGGCGGGTGGGTTTTACATAGTGGTGAGGGGTTCAGTGAGGCCATGCAGTGACACCACCTTCATCGAGGAGAGCAAACCAGAGGTGAGAATCCATCATGTCTGCATGCTCACCACACTCTTAAAGCAACACTATCTAACATTTTGCCACTATAAAGAATTTCTTTATTATTATTATTATTATTATTATTATTATTATTATTATTATTAGTAGTAGTAGTAGTAGTAGTAGTAGTAGTAGTAGTAGTAGTATTATCAGACATTTGATTTTGTAACATCTACAAATGAATTAGAATTGCATATAGTCATATGAAGGGTGGATAAATACAATTCTCACCAGCCATCAAAGATGTGCAATGTGCAATTCCAGTTGGAGGATAGGAACCCACCACAAAATAAAAGAATATGTTTTACAGCTGTTGGCACTGCTGGCTGTATTACCATTAAACACCAGTGAGCATCCTCTAGCATAACCAATCGGGCCCCGTTTACACAGCGACACTTTTTCCTCCATCCCCTGTAGCTACAAAACAACCAAAACAAACACGTTCCAAAAGTTCAACAGATTTTAACTTTGAATGCCTCACGTTTTCTTTAGAAGCCTCACACTCACATTGTGCATTGCAATAGTCAAACCGCTTGTCAGGTGCTGCTGGTGCTGCCTCTTGTAGATTGGTGTAGGAGGAGCTTTGGTACGCTGGAGGCCTCAGAAGAGTCCAGCAACAGCGAGGTGATCCGCTGCGTGTTGGCTCTGGAGCCCTGTGAAATCCTTAAGATCCCGCACGCGGGCTACGCCAAAGTGAGGAAGGTAACGCTCTCTTTTTCCTTTGCTGTCTTTCATCCACTCTCCTTCCTCTCCCTTTACTCCCATCTCAGACACATGCACAGGCACAGACAGACAAGGATTGATGAAATATTTACTCATGTGTCAGTATCTTCCGTGGATGAAACAGAATGCCTAGTGTGAGCTTATTCAGACTTATATTGTGTGAGGTGGTGGTGGTGGGGGGGGCAGTCCTGTGTTCCACTCAGCAGTCCTGTGTTCCCTCTCTGCTGCAGGAGCTCCAGGGCCAGAGCTTTGCCCTGAAAGAGACTCTGGTCGGGCGCAGCAGCTTCTACCACGACTGGCCCCGGCTGTCCGTCCAGAAAGTGGCTAACCTCGTCCAGATGAAAAATTTCCCTGCTAATCATGGTAGATCCTGAATGCTTATCACACAGAGACGAATGAGTCAGCCACACACACACACACACAAAGTATTCTTTTGCACACACACACACACACACACACACACACACACGCACACACACACACACACACACACAAAGTATTCCTTTGCACACACACACACACACACACACACACACACACACACACACACACACACACACACACACACACACACACACAAAGACACACACACACACACACACATTTGAAAAGTGACTCCCGAACGCCTGCAGTTAATACAAAAAAGTGCCGTACATTTCACGTACATTTCATGTACATTTCCCATACAACTCACATACATTTCTTTAGCCAAATAGGACAAGTAATAGATGCAGCAAGTGACAGGGAGACGGCGGAGTGAGGGAGAGGGAGAGTGACAGTCCCATGTAATATTTTTGCAGACCTCTGTCTCTTTCATTAGGCTATTGAGTTCAGACACACAATTATTTTTTTTCCCCCTCAAGGGTGCGTGGTTGACCTCCCTGAAATGAGTTTGTGCAGGTTGGGATGTGTGGTCCAGTGTTTATGCCCAGTGTAATGACAGACTCCTGCTCCTTCATGTGCAGTGCTGGTGAAGGAGGGAAGGGTGTGTCCCTTTGTGGCCTTCATCCATAAGGGAGAGTGTAATATCCTGCAGGACATTGGGACTGTGATGAAACTACTGAAGAGGGTGAGCCACTGTTTGGATTGCGTGTGTGTGTGTGTTTGTGTCTGTGTATGCGTATGTGTGTGTGTGTCTGTGTGTTTGTGTCTGTGTATGCATATGTGTGTGTGTGTGTGTGTGTGTGTGTGTGTGTGTGTGTGTGTGTGTCTGTGTCTGTGTGTGTGTTTATACATGTGCAACTGCTTTCACCTCCCACAGTGTTTGTTTTTTGAAGTCAGCATGGTGTGTGATTGCATCTACATAACTACACTGTGAATGTTTGTCCTGTGTATCTGTTGTTTGTGTGTGTGTGTGTGTGTGTGTGTGTGTGTGTGTGTGTGTGTGTGTGGGTGTGTAGGGCCATATCAACTGTGTTGTTGTTGGCCAGTTGGGTCCATTCGAGTCCTTTGGGGAGGTGAGCATCCTGACTGACCAGCCCTCTCCCTGCACCGTGGTCACACAGACACCTGTGCAGGCAGGAGTCATCCCCCCTGAAAAACTACAAGGTGCACACACACACATACACACATACACACACACACACACACACACACACACACACACACACACACACACACAGCACACAAAAGTCAGCTCTTGTAGACACACATTGTTATGCAGCTTGCCAACAACACATTCCATAGCCATGGCCTCCATGGCTTCCAATCATTCTTTCCAAGTCTGCCATAGACCTTAATTTTATTCACTTAGTTCTGCCCCTACACTTAATTTTGATTGATAGGTCTGATGGGAATACACTCAGACACTCTCGAGACGTAAACAAGCAGATGAGTTAAACCAACACAATGGAACAACTTTGCCACTTTGCCACTGAGGTTTTATTTTTTTTGAACGACTACTTTTGGTGTCATCTCCATTCATTGTGGACTAAAAGATAAACATGCATGCCTGTATCCACCACCAATCTAGGCTATGCAATTTGTAGTTCTGTGGTTCAAATTAACACTTAAAAAACATTCCATTCCATTCCATTTTATTACACTTAGCAGATGCTAAGTGACTTACAACAGGAATGTAAGAAGATCCCTCTCAGCGTCACATTCAGGGATGTAGGGGAGGGTACACCCATCTAAACACGGTGTACATGTAATTTTAAATCACTACACCACATTTTAGATACTGTTTTATGGTTGCTAATGGTAAGGACCTGTATAGTTTACCTACCGTTTTCTTCACCAGTACACTACTGCATGTAAGGTTGTGTTCATGGACCATTTACCCGACATTTTTTAAACACTGCACCACATGCATTGTTAAAAAGCCTTTGTCATAGCCAACAGCACGATTGAAAGTGTTTGCTAGAATGTTCTTTCTAGCTTTCTAGCTCTTTGTACTGCGCTAAGCCGTGAAGGCCCTGTCTGTGTTGCAGGGCAGAGAGTAATTGAATTTTAATTCTGTATATGTCCTCATATGTATGGCAGATTTGACAATAAAGCTGACTATGACTTTTACTACATAGGCAGGTCCTGGTTTCAGGCCAGAACTTCATAATGCCTCTTTGAGGCAGCTATAGATTGTGGTATTCCACACACACAATGAAGATGTTTGTGCAAAGGCTGCAAGACATTGACATTTAAACACGTACGCGGACCTTAAGATAAACAGAAGATATAGTAATATTACTGAGCTGCCCGAGACCTCTGAAACAAAACCGCAGACGTGGGGCATATACCGAGCAGCATGAACAGGAAAAATGCGGTAACATTAGAAAGTGCTGCTCTGCCTGCCAAACACATGCAGGCTGCGGGGCCCGCTTCGGACGGCTTCCAAGACTTTCATTCAGACGTCCCATGAGTGCACGCCGTCTTCAGAGTGCACGAGTTCTGTCGAAAGGAGCCGCAGATGAAGCACGGAGCAGACTGCTGGCCCTCGCCCTAATTTGTAATGCTTATGCGTGTCCTGTCCCCTTGGATCATGTGAGAGACTTCTCTCCTCCATGTCTCCTCTCCTCTTCTCACCTCTTCTCCCCTCCATGTCTGCTCATCTCTCCACTGCTCTCCTCTCCTCCCCTCCCCTCTTGTCCACGTTTTCTCTCTTCTTTCCTCTCCTCTGCTCTCCTCTGCTCTGCTCTCTGCTCTGCTCTTCTCTGCTCACCTCTCCTCTCCTCGCACCCCCTTCATGTTCTTTATTCTCTACTTTGTTCTCCTCTCCTCTGCTCTCCTCTTCTCGGCTTTCCACCTCTCCTATCATCCATATTTTGTCTCTTTTTTTCTTCTCTCCTCTCCTCCACATCTCATCTCCTCTCCTCCCCCCCCACATCTCCTCTTCTCTCCTCTCCTCTCTTCTCGCTGCTCTGCTGTGGCGTGGCGTGGCGTGGCTCACACCACTCCGTAGGCTTGGCCTGAAGAGCGAGCGCTGTGACATAGTCCGTGCCAAATCTAATAATAAGAAAGCTTACCACAGCAGTGCCTTGCGGAGCAGAGCAGCACGTGAGGAGCGCAACACCTCTTCGACAGTGCAGTTACAGTGCAGTGCAGCGCAGCGCGGTCCAGTTCAGTCCAGCCAGCCCAGCCTAGCCCAGCCCAGAGCAGCACAGCACAGCACAGTACAGTACAGGCGTGGCCGTTGGGATCGGGCCGAAAGACTGATGGCTGAAGACACACATAATGGAATATTGGGCCGAAACACACATACGTGTGCGAGCGGCGGCCCGCCAAGGGCCTTGAACTCCTCTGGAACGGGCGAAGGGTGTTTGTGCGGGACTTTTCCCCCCATCACCGACACCAACACCCTCACCACCACCACCACCTCCTCCCTTTCTTTCTTTTCTCTCTCTCTTTCTTTCTTTCCTTCTTTCTTTCTTTCTTTCTTTCTTTCTTTCTTTCTCTCTCTCTCTCGCTCTCGTTAGTCCCGCTGTGCTGGCTCTGTGAGGGGATGAGATAGTTCTCTCCATGAGCTGAAGCCCACTCCTGTAGTCAGACAGGCGTGGAGGTCAGAGCCCTGGACAAGAAGAAGGAGAAGGGGGAGGAGGAGGAGGAGGAGGAGGAGGAGGAGGAGGAGATGAAGCAGTGGCAGCTGAGATCTCCAGCGCTGGAGCTGATTCAGCGGGCTCAGGAAAAACAGCTGATTCCCAAAGCCGGCGCTAATAAGCAGAAGACTTTGGACCGATGGCGCACTCCAACTCCAACTCCAACTTGTTTTCCCAGAAGGGTCCTCTGTGTCTGATAGAATTTGAACCGCTTCTGAGAGCCATCCAAAAACTATCTTTGGCTTTCATTATTGACTTTCTGGATGTTAGTAGTAGCTCTAGCAACCTTGTTGCTCTGGTTTGGGTTGTTTTCACTGGACAATGGCACCAAAAAACAAGTCAGTGTTTCATGTAGAGGATTTAGCAGCTAAGGCCCACCATTGAGTGCCACCTTAATTGGATGTCATCCAGTCATCCTGATGCTAAACTGGTCCCTTGGAAGTGGCTCAAAAAACACAGTCAGGAATTGTTTTTCTATAGTGTATTTTGATTTCTCTCCTGGGCAGGCCATTATAAATGATTCAAATGATGTCTTTGTTGTGTGTGTGTGTGTTTGCGCATGTGTGTGTGTATGTATATGTGTGAGAGCAGAGTTGGATTCAGTCACCAGGTCTCTGATGCTGCAGTGTGCAAAACCCACATGCGGAAAACTCACTGAGGTACACACACACACACACACACACACATTCACACATTTTAGCAACACAGAAGACACACACAGGAACTGCGTCATTCTCCCTATTAGACACTCATTCATGACCTTTGATTCACTTTTTCTCTGGTTTGTGTGTGTGTGTGTGTGTGTGTGTGTGTGTGTGTGTGTGTGTCTGCAGGAGGAGATCAGTAAGCAGTACATGTGTCAAGAGCGTCAGAAAGAGTGGGAACATGTGAAGGTTTGTGTGTGTGTTTTGTGTAAAAGAGTGCCATTGCCTATGTTGACGTTGTACATGAGCACATTTATCTAACAATGTCAGTATTTTATTAATGTAAGGGGGACAGAAAAAAATGCTTCCTGATTTTCAATGACAAACTATTTTTGAGCTTGTGATATTTGGAAAAGTGACGCACGCGCCCTCTTCCTGGGACGCCAGTTTGGAGGCCCTATTTGCAGTCCTCACCATAGCTAATGTGACAGATTATACGATGACACAGGACTCCGTCATCGCTGTGTGCACTTCAGCAGTCCTGTATAAAATTAGAGGCTGTTGTGTGCGTGGAGGTTGGGCTCAGTCAGGAAGTGAATGAAGCCGCTTGATGTGCAACAATGGGAGTAAGTGTGGCGCAGAGGGGTACCATTTGATAAAATTACTGCAGAGAAAGGGAAAGAAAAAAATAGAGAGTGAGGGAGGGGGGACGTGGTGGAAGGGGTGGAAGAAAAGTAGAGAGAGAGAGAAAAAAAAAGCAATGAGCAATCATTGACTGAAAAAAGTGGGTAAAAAACTGCCACTGCTAACACTTTCACCACCTGTTCCTCAGTACATCCCATTCCACAGGTTCATGTAAGCACACACACACACACACACACACACACACACACATACACACATGCACACACTCTAAGTACCTGCGATGCGGTGCAATGCCATGGTGGGATTTCACAAACAACACACACACACACACACACACACACACACACACTTGCACACATGTGCATACAAATACACAAACACTTACACACACACACACACATACACACACAACCTAAGTGGCTGTGGGAACTGGTGTTACACAGATACTCAGTCACTGCCATTTTTATGCTTACAGTTTTTCGATCACATCACAAAAAACTGCAACAGTAAATCGCTAATGTATCATGCTTTGTTTTGCCACACTGTTATTGCAATTACACAAGACAAACTGCCTGTGTGCTATTGCATTTTACTGCCCCAGTCATACTGATGAACAGACTCTTGTGTGTGTCTTGTGTGTGTCTTCAGAAAAAAGTGCTGTCAGACAGTCTGTTCTACAACGGCATCCAGCCTGGAGTGGGGAAGTGGACCATAAGTAGGAGCAAGAAGATGCACTAATCACTAAACGTGCATTGGGCACAGACTTGCACACACACACACACACACACACACACACACACACACACACACACACACACTCTTTCTACACCAACAAACACACACATACACACACATCACACATACACACACACACACACACACACACACACACAAACATACTCTTTCTACACTAACACATACACACACATGCACACACACACACACATACACTTTTTACACACACACACACACACACACACACACACATATATATGCTTTCTACACGCACAATGATTTTTTACTTCATTTATTTTATTACCCCATCGTGACAACCAAGGAATTTTCTCATAGCTTCGACCCCGGCCATTTCAATTCAAACAATAATAATAAAGTCAGATGTCATATGCTCTTGGGTACACTCATATGGTTTGTGTGAATTTCTAGCAGTGTGTTACTCTGTCTACTTGTGTGTTTCCGTCACTCCAAGAACTTGTGTGTGTGCAAGTTTCTATATTTATATGCCGTTTTGTTTGACGGGGTGGGGGGGTGGTAGGAGGGTTGAGGCATAAGTAGTCGGGGAGTCTTTTCAACTCTCCCCACATTTGCCTTGAGTCTCCCTCTTCCTTCACCAGAGATTCAG
>CM059285.1:22719257-22734257 GCA_030347295.1 Setipinna tenuifilis
ATGAGCTTCAATGGAAAGTGTTATGATTTCTTTATTTATTAATTTATTTTTTGCAGATGCTATATTTCCAGGACGGAGAAGATAAATGCGTCTGGCTTCGGTGAGAGAGAGCGCTGTAACACAATTTGACAAAGGATCCCAGCTTGGCTAATCCAAGAGGTGGTTCCTGATATGCTGGTGCTCTATAACGCTGGGAGGGGAGGCTGGAGGAATTTAGTCCCCTCTGTATGAAAAAATAACAGACTCTCAAATTACCAGCAGCTGGTCTCTCCTGAAGGATGAGTGGAAAACAATGTTTCATTCTGCTCAGGTCCTTGAGTGTATGTCTGACTCGCAGAGAGGCCAGAAGGAAAGTGAGATGCCTGTGTGTGTGTATAGGTATGTATGTGTGCGTGAATCTGTGCCTTGATAAAAAAAAAGAAAACATGTCTTTGTGTGTGTGTGTGTGTGTGTGTGTGTGTGTGTCTGTGTGTCTGTGTGTCTGTGAGTGGGTACATGTGTGTCTGTAAGTGTGTGTGCGCTTAGTATGTATTGTGTATGTGCATTAAGCAGATGAGTATGTGTGCAGTGTAGTTGTGCATGTGTGTGCAGCTGTGAGTTTGAGTTTATGCGTGTGTGTGTGTGTGTGTGTGTGTGTGTGTGTGTGTGTGTGTGTGTGTAAAAATGTTCAGTTCATATATGTAAATATGTATTCAATTATGCATTTCATTAAGTATCGTTTAACTGAACCTCACCCTAAAAATTGTGTGTGTGGGTGTGGATGTGGGTGTGTGTGTGTGAATGCCTAGGAAAAGGGGATGAGGTAAACTCTCCCTCTTCAAGATCTAAGTCTGCATCCACATTTCCCCCTACACCTTAGTGATATTCCCCAATAGGTTAAACCGCTAATGTGATGCTGAAACACACTTTACAACATCTGCTAAAATAAGAGCCAACAAGAGAGAGAGAAACATTAGAAAAGACGTAGCACATGAGAAACCCGAAACTATAGAAGACAGATGCTAAATGATACACACACCCACACATGCACACGCACACACACACACAGACACACACACACACACACAGCACTAATGATTTGTGCTCTCCTCTGGGTTCCTGAAGACTGATGTTTAGGGAGTGGGCCCACACTCCCATGCCTAAAGCCTGGACTGTGACTGTGACCCTTCTCTCCTCACCTCGTTCCCCTCGACCCTCATCCTCACCTCCTCGTCTCAGCCTCCCTTCCTCTCTTGCCTTGGCTGGGGGAGGCTGACATCACACAGCTGTAGAACTGAAAGGGATCTGGGTGGGAGTGGGTGGTGATGTCAGAGCGGGCGTAGGCTTTGGGCTCTGGCAGGGAGGGGTGTTGTGGTTTTTAGGAAGGGGTGGATGGGGAGGTCAACATTGTCATGAAGACTCAGCCATTGTCATGAGTTAGGTGATATATAATGGGTATGGGGGAGCAGATGTAGTCGAATTCTGGGCCACTGAGTGACCACAGGCACGTAGCTGGGTTGTGCAACTCGTCTTATAAGTGTTTTTGCGATATGAATTATGTATTTATGCGTTGGCATTCCATGGTTGGCTTTATTGTTTGTGGGGCGTCTGTTGACGACTCCTATCATGAAAGCTCTTCTAAATTCACACTCAGGGCCTCCCACTGCCTTTTGAAATTCATCAGAACAGAGATGGGGGGGGGGTGGCGCACAGGCAAGTGACTCACCGCCTTCACCTGGGGAGAATGTAAAGGTAACGTTTCTATGGCAACCATGTAAGGATGTGACTCCAGCAGAGCAGCGGATCCATGTCAGAAAATAACCGCTTGGGAAGAAAGGCCACGACACCGACCCAGTGTCTGATGATGCGTGTCACCTGAGTCACCAGGATATGACATCGCTGAACCTGAACATCCTCTCTGAAGTCATATCCCTGGGGAGACCAAAACAAACATGTCCAGTAATGACCACTGCTGTCATTATGCAGTCAGTGACCAAATTCAGTAATGAAACACCATGTTAAGTAGCCATTCAAAACCTCACAACCTCACAAACTAAACCATTGTCCCCTACTGACAAACAGTTACTGCTTTAAAGCTCATTGAGGAAAAGGTCAGGATGATTATCAGCCAATTTAATTTTTTGGGAGTTAACCGTGATTTGTTAATCAGATTTGATGGTTTTGACCTTCAGTGTTTGTAGGAACTGAAGCGACATGGTGCCCATGGAATGGTAGACCTTTATGCATCACGTGAAGGAATGGAGTAATGGCAGTGGGGATGGATTCAGGAGTTTATTCATGACAACTGTGAGTACAACAGAGACAGAGAGCCGAGGCTCTGACACAGAGACGCATACAAAACAACACATTCATCTTAACTGACAGTACAACCCCCTTAAATACTGACCTGTGAACCACAGAGTAGACTGGTAGTATATAGATAGGCATGTGTTTTTCTTCAGATGGGCACATGGGTTTAGTAAAACAACTCTTGTTAGACTGCATCAAATCTGGAAGCCGAGCTGACATGTTTTTGTGGCTCTGACCCAAGACCGGATGGACCCACCAGCATTTTCTTTCAGGGGAAGCATCTCATTCACATTGTTTTTTCCCCAGTGTTTTTTCCTCCCCATCAGCCAGACATCTCCTTAGACCTTCAAGCATCAACCTGAGTACAAGCAGGAGTTAGTGAAATAATGACCACCTGGGCCTAATTAGCAAACACATGTAGCCAATTAGGGGCACCAAACTGCAGTGAGTGTAGGCCGAGTTTCCCACAACACAGACCCCTGAAAGGAAGAGAACAAACAGAGACAGGGAAGCATAATGAAATGAAATCGGCACTAAAAAGACATAATTCACTAGTGCAGTATGAATACCTCCTGCTCCACCACAACCATTCATTCCTCACTTGTCCTAGACGCCCAACCGCTGTCACTCTTTATCCCCAAACAAAGCACCAACACACTTGATCTTGTTTTGTCCCTAAATGTGGATATTCTTAAGCAGACAATATGGCAATGCTGGGGGCTCACTCTGTGAGTGGGTGATGACGTGCCCTCCTGTCTACTTCAATGTTCTTCCCATGGTGAAGCTCCCTCGGCTGTCATGGTGAAGGTCTGTTTGCCAGGTGGTCCGCTGCAGTGAGTGTCTTGTGTTGATTGTTAGCTGTCTTTGTGCCTTACTGTGTGCATTTCTATCAATTCTCTCTTTTCCATGGTTGCCTGTATAGGGCACAGTGGGGTGGGTGTGCATGGTGACCCATTTGTAGGAGGCCACACAGACGGTTTTTTTTTGTCTGCATTCTCCATTTTCCTCTAGGTGTGGAAGGAAAGAACAATGTGTAGTGAAAAGCAGGTATGCTAAGTGAAAAGCAACATTTTTGTTTTTGTTTTTGTTCTTGTTCTTTTTTGTATGTCAGGTATAATCAGTCTCTCATTACAAGTAAATTATCTTAGTTGAAAACGTTTTATCAGATATGTTAATGGACTGGCAGTGTGAAAAGGCGCACGAATAAGCAAAAGTGTGGCCCTGGGTTGCTAGACTGAGCAAATTTCTCCAAATGGTGCTGTCAAGGCCAAATGAGGCAAAGCCTTGGAGGTCAGAAGAATTGAGAATAAATACCTAACAGTGAATAGCTGACATATTTCAGCTATTACATGTAGTACAACAGCCTCCACGCCATGTAACTTCAGGAGAGGCATAATAGTCCCATGATTATAGCAGTAGGTTTTGTTTACCTCCTCAGGGGTGATACAGGAGTACCACTCTTATGTCAAATAGGAGTTAAGGCACATATGTAAGTGTTAGAATTTATGTCATTGGCTAAAAGGTTTGTGTTTAGTATGCTATTAAGAAAACTATGTGTCATGTTGGTGTTCCTATGACATGCATAACCTTAAACTTTTGTAAGCGTGCCAAACTCTTGGGAGTCTAGACTAAAAATAATTAAGTAATCTGTAAATCCCCTTAATACAGAACCGTTTTTTTTTTTCTTTCTTAAGGAAGATCTGTAGAAAAAAGGGGTTTAATTCAATTAAAATCTCATAAATTTCTTAATCCAAAAGACTCGGCAAACTATCTTCATGGAGACTTATAAAATAAGCAGAGGCTGGGGTGGTTAATTCATGGTTATGATTAGAATTCTGATTAAAATCTGGCTCATACACGTTTTCTGGGAGCCTGCATTGTGTTGTCTCTGCTAACTGAAACACACTACTGGGGTTTTGAATAGTGGCACACATGCTAAACTTGTGCTGTAAGTGTTACTTTTATTTCTGTCTCACATTCGCTATATGACGGCAAAAAATCCTTGTGTTACCCCACACTCCCCTGCTGTGTGTTTTCATTTGAATGCCCAGGCTGTATGTTATCTCATAAGTCAGGCACACAGATTTCTATCAAACTCTAAAAATAATCCGATACACTATTTAATTAAAGACTGTGAGCCTTTGGTACTGGTATTTCCTGCTGAACACGACTGTTTTTAGATTTTCTACAAATAACCATATAAAGAGCTAGATATATAACCGGATTTTGGTGTGATTTGAGATTTCCACATGTACGTTTGGAATTATAAGTTCTTATTTTGTTCAACCTGTTTTGATTGCTTACTCATCTAGTGACACCAAAAAACCTGTTTTTATAACACAAACTAGAACCAAAGTCTTAGGTTGTATGCATGAATTTACACACACACACACACACACACACACACACACACACACACACACACACACACACACACAACTGAACATTAAAAATGCATTCACAGCATAAGCACTCAGGGTATATAATCGTATATTGATCACTTTAATTCACTTCTTCAGGGCTATCCATGGTCCCAGTCTGAGTTGTACAGAAAAGTCGTTAAGCGATTTCCTATGCATTTCCCGCAACCATCATTCAAACCATGCCATGGCCATATCTACCGCTGCCATCGCAGATGGACTGAGAGACGTGATTCATGCTCAGTCCATCTACTGTTTTTTTTTGTCATATTTTAGAAAAACAATGGCTTTGCTCACTGGAATATATACTTTTAATTGTACCACTTGGAATCTTGAGGTTGAAAGAAATGTTTTGTTTCCACTGTACCAAGAACTACAAAGAAATATGTATGTTATTTTTTTACATAACAGAGGCAAAGATTTATGGAGTCCTATCCTCCCATTGCAGTGGGTGAGAAAGAAAAAAACAGATTCCTTCAGGCTTTTATAAAAACAGAAAAAAGGAAAAAGAAAAAAGAAAGAAAATACGATGCATCCTTTCTAGACATCCTCTTCAGTATGATATGTGGCCAAGTTATGGGCTTCTCTCCTCTAGAGGATCAGAAGATGCAATAGTGAAGTGGTTCCAGAGAGTGCACAAGTCCTGAGGAGTATGTATGCCGGCAAGTATATGTGTGTGTGTGTGTCCTGAAATGGTTGTCATATGGGGCCACACACTCTCAGGATACTGTGACGTTGCGGGTACCCAGCGAGAGGCTCAGCTGGCCTCTGTTCCTTTCTATGTGTGTGTGTGCCAGCAGGCCCTCGGAGTGAAGGAAACAGTCCCATCAGTGTCAACCCAGCAGCTCCCAACTCAGTGTGGGGGGGGTTGCAGTCTGTAGTCCTGGCACAGCCGATGGGCTGAGTGGTCCAGGGACACGACAGTGGTCAAGGCTGGTGTAGGGGTCAGACTTACGGTCAAAGTCAAGAGTCAAGGTTTTTGTTCCTGACCGTTTGGCAAACCCTGCCACCGTTCCCTGGCAAATGGCTAGCCAAAAACAAAACAAAAAACACAACAAATACACGGCATCGCCAGTTTTGCGCAGCAGAACAAACAGACAAGCAAAATACACAGACAACGAAAAACCAAGGCAAAAGAGAGAGACAGAAAGAGAGAGAGAGAAGAGAGAGAGAGACACGCTCTGTCATGAAGAACAGGATGTGTAATTAAGGCGGTTAAAATATTGCAGAATATCTTGGCCCCTGTTTCTTTTTTTTCTTTAAGACAGACTGCCACAACAGTCAAATTTCCTGACTCTTTGTCAGAGTAGGGAAGAAAAAACATTTCCAAGAGAACGAGACAGCAAGAGAAAAAGGGAAAAAAAGAAAACAAAAAAAAAAATTCTCTTTGGAGACAAAGTCTTATTTGGTTTGGGTTCTCCTCAAGACTGTTTAAAGGGAAGAGTAAAAACTTCATTCAAAAATAAATTACATTTGATTAAAAGAAACAAAACAAAACAATAAACAGGAAAAGCTTCAAGTTGTGAACTCACGTTGAGCTCCAGCATCCTTCATGTTCTCTCAATAGAATTTTTTTCAAACCTTTTCAGCGTGCAGGAGATCGGCAAACAGCACTGTCCGCTGAACAACTCTAAGATCTAGTCTGCAATGCACCTTGGGTAGTGGGAGCGGGAACCTGCCCAGTCTCATTGTGGGGAGAGTATAGGGAATTTGGTAGGGTAGGGTGGGGTGGGTTAGGGAGGGTCGGGGTGCAAGGGGGTGGGGTGTGTAATGGGCGTTACCCCCTCCTCTCTCGGGAGGGGCTGTCAGCTATAAGCCCCCTCCCTCCCCAAAGGCCGGGAACGATCGAACGATGTCATCTGATTGGGCGCCGTGTATCATCGCCGCCACGTCACACCCACTCCTGCATGGAGCGCTTGCAGTAGAGTATGTGGCGCGGTGTGCCCGCCCGTCGGAAGTAGCAGAGGGTGGAGACGAGCGCCGCCACGCACAGCGCCAGCGTGCACGGCACCAGCACGGCCGTCAGCAGCAGAGAGTCGTCCTGGCGCGGCAGCGGGATCACCACCTCCTCGTCCTGTGTGGGGGGGTGCTCGGGGTCGGGCGGCGGGTCCTCGCAGCCCATGAAGTCCTTCAGGATGGAGCGCGGGTAGCCCGGCTCCACCCGCAGCAGCTCGTTGTTGAACTTCCAGTACTCCTTGTCTTTGTAGAAGTAGGTGATACCTGCAAGCAAGCACCAGACAGTAGCTCTGTTAAGGGAGAGTAGCTTATGTCCTCCTTTTTGTAAGTCGCTTTGGGTAAAAGGATCTGCTAAGTGTTATATAATGTAATGTAATGTGTTGGAGAGTGCCGCATGGACATAACAAGGCAGTAGACACCAGACAGTACAAGGCAGTAGGCAAAACAAGGCAGTAGGCACCAGAGAGTAGCTTTGTTATGGGAGATTAGCTTATGTCCTCCTTTTTGTAAGTCGCTTTGGATAAAAGTGTCTGCTAAGTGTAATGTAATGTAATGGAGAGCACCGCATGGACAAAGCAAGGCATGTTTGTTTATACGCTGCAATTGTTATAGACTGTATCGAGAGTGTTTGATTATTAGCATCATAGCTTTAGCTTCATACACCATAGGGTTTTCCGTTTTAACATTCCTTAAAGATGTGAACTGTAGAGGAGGTAATTTGGGAACGAAATTGAACCTTCAGGCATTGATTTTGTTTTCACTGTTGAAATAATCTATACTTGAACAGTGTACTTATAAGAGTTTTAGATGTTTTAGAAGTAAATGAGAAAAAGATGCAAAAACAACACAAATAACCTTTAAAAATAAATTTGGAAAAAAGAAACTTACAAAGTGTAAAGGTTACTATAAAAGTTCATGAGAACTTGTTGAAAAAGGGTGTTACAACAATAGCACAGTAATTATGGTATGTAACAGTTTGTTGCTGGTGAGCAGTAAATCGTGAACTGTTTACTAGCATACTGTTGATATAATACAGGGGTGCATTTTCATCGTACACCATAAACATGTGGGTGTGACTCTGTGAGGGGTTTGTTTAGAATCGAATAGGGTAGAATAGGACAGATAGGATAGCATAGAATAAAACAGGGTGGGATAGGTTAAAAACATATGACAGGGTATGAAAGGATAGAGCCATTCACACTAAAACTGATAACTATAATGATACAACCGTCCACACTGAAGAATAATATTTCAATGCCAAGATTCTTGCTGTACGTGTAAAAAAACTCGTAAAATGTGATGGCCTGTAACTTTTAATGGATTCCATTTCCCTGAATTATTTTTATCAAATAACTCTGAAAGTAAATCATGATATCGTTTAGCCCTGTTACTGTTGCATAAGATAAAAAGTGTAAACTCCATTGTCCATTTAAGTTTGTATAAAGGAGTAAACTCTGCCATCCATTAAAGTTGGAGCCATTTATAAAAACATAGTTATCATTATTGATTCAGTATATTATCTTATTGTGGGAATGGCCCTTAAGATAAGATAGGTATAGCACAGAATAACAGTGTAACATTAGAAATGATAGCACGGAAAAGGGGAGGAAAAAAGGATGGGGTATAGTAAGATAAGACTAGGACAGGATAAGGTAATCCATATGGTGGCTGCGCCTGGCGTGCTATCTGCATCTGGTGTGGTGTGCTTACCCTTGACTTTGTCCACAAAGGCTCCCTGTGGTGCCTCTGGTACTCCCCTCCACACGGTGATGGGCTTGGGGTAGCCAGGGTCCATGGTGTGCAGCTCCTCACTAAACCTCCAGTACCTGCTCACACACACACACACACACACACACACACACACACACACACACACACACACACACCACCACCACCACAACCACCATACATATACAAATATATCAATCAAATGCAATAATACCAGACAAATTATTTTTCTGAATTCAACCAAACAATACAAAAAATATGCATATTTTATAACAAGACATTATTAAGACACAACCAAATCCAAAAGCATGTAATAGTCATGTAAAACTCATGCATGCACACACACACACACACACACACACACACACACACACACACATGCCAACACACACACGGACACACACCTGTCTTCCTTGAAAAAGTAGGTTTTGCCCACATCCTCCCAGCTGACAGCTGTCTCTATGCTCTGCTGGGGCATTCCCCGCGCAAACTGGGTGATGTCTTTAGGGTAGCCAGGCTGCAGCATGGTGTCCTTAAAAACCCAGAACTGCTTTCCTGCAAACACAACCACCGATCCAAACACACACACACACACACACACACACACACATGGACACACACAGGCACGCACGCACACATACACACACACACATACACATACACCCATACCCACAAACACACACACACACACACACACAGTGACACACAGGGCTCACAGTCAGTTCGTAAGCTAACATCATACCCAGCCAGTGAGTTCACAGTGTGCTTATCTGATTGCGGGAGGCGGTGTGGGGGGAGCCAGGGAAGTGCTTGGGGAGATAACATCCATATGTGGAAGTGGACTTAGAAAGTAGATGTTAATGTGGGACCCTGTGAAGAGGGCTTTGGAATCTGGTGTTCAGATGAGACAGTGATTGGTCTCGTCTGGGCGTTTGGGAAAGGTCCGATTCTGATTTCATTCTGACTTGAGAAGGACATCGAGGTTAGCTGGGCTAATGTTCCATGACTGTTTGTTATGACACTTGATATCGCATGTGTAATCATTCATTATTATGACAGAAAACCCCAAAACCGTCCGGACTCCGAGAGGCAGACGGAGACAGACTGAGTGCTAGTGTGTGTGTGTGTGTGTGTGTGTGTGTGTCTGGGTGTGTGTGTGTGTGTGTGTGTGTGTAATGATGCATGTCTGATGCAATTAATCAGACCACTCCCTCTTTCCTCAGGCCCTTCTTTGCGTTTTCTCTTTTCTCTACTCTTTTCCTTCTTCACTGTGAAATCCTCTACTCTTTGTTCCTGTCAGACCTCCCTCTTTCCCTCCCTTCCTTGCCCCACCCACCCACCCTGCCCGCCACCCCCCACTCAAATGCTAACACTCCTTTCATCTCCTCTCCTCATCTCCTTCCCTGTCCTTCATCTCATTTCCTCTCTCAGTCCCATTTTATCTGTGTGTGTGTGTGTGTGTGTGTGTGTGTGTGTGTGTGTGTGCTGTGTGTGTGTGTGTGTCTGTGTGTGTCTGTCTGTGTGTGTAAGCCTGTGTAGGTGTGTGTGTGTATGTGTGTGTGTGTGTGTGTAAGCCTGTGTAGGTGTGTGTGTGTGTGTACGCGTGTGTGTGCGGGTGTGTGATTAGGTGTTCATGCATGTATACTGTGTGTGTGTTGGGGGAGTTACCTTTAAAGAAGACAAACTTCCCCTCGCCATTTTCATAAACAGCATCAATCTTGGGTGGCAGCCCTCTCCAGAACATACTGATGAGCATGGGGTAGCCAGGCATCACAGCCTTGTCACGCACCCTCCAGAACCAGTGGTCCTACAGAAAGAGAGAGATAGAGAGACAGAGAGAGACAGAGAGAGAGTGAGAAGAGAGAGAGAGAGAGAGAGAGAGAGAGAGACAGAGACAGAGACAGAGACAGGGAGAAAGACAGAAAGAAAGAGTGTGTGTGTGTGTGAGAGAGAGAGACAGAGAGAGAGACAGAGACAGAGAGAGCGACAGAGACAGAGACAGGGAGAAAGACAGACAGAAAGTGTGTGTGTGTGAGAGAGAGAGAGAGATAAAGAGAGAAATAGAGAGAGAGATAGGGAGACACAGACACAGACAGAGAGAGCGACAGAGAGAAAGACAGAAAGAAAGAGTGTGTGTGTGTATGTGTGTGTGTGTGTGTGTGAGAGAGAGAGAGAGAGAGAGAGAGAGAGAGAGGTCTGGTTTCAAATGGTGCCATAGCATTGACAGAGATATCTTATCAGTCCATAACTGAAGTCAAAACAGATTTAATTCCATTTCTGTGTGTCACCAAATGAGTTATTTATGTAATAATGTAATGTACTAAAAATTATTGCGGACAAAAAAGGCTTCTGGTCATAAGGCGCACAAGCCTCCCTGTCAGTTTAACATGACGGACATTGATGAGGTCAGTGATAAAAATTCTTGAGAAGTCCCAGACAAACTTGGCAAACATGACCAAGTCGGCAGCATTTTTCGCATTTCTGCTGCCCAGTGGGCCAGTATTTCACAAATGAGATCATGTTTGCCTCAGTCCCAGTATAATAGACCGCTGCTGACCTCTAAATACTGGCGCATTGAGACATCAGATGCTGTCACTACTGACCTCTACTTGTAAAATGTATGAATGCGAATGTAAAAAGTTCTTCAAATTGAACAACAAAATGCAGATTTAATCTCAGTACTCAGCACTGTAGTACCTCCGCTACACGTTGTACTTGAACTGTTGTACTACAGTTCTATAGCAGGGCACTCTTTCAAGGCTTTGGATTTCACAACTAGAAATTCTAGCAACCAATCAGCGACGTTGAACTTAGGAGTTGTTTGAGTATGTTTACTGGAATCAGGTAGTGATTGGTTAAAGGCAGGCCTGGCAGGCCTTTAAAATTCATAAAACGTATCCACCCAGCAGGAAGTAAATGTGTGCCCAATTGAGAGTTTTTACAATAACTACTCACAGAAAGTGAAAGAAAATGAAAGATGAGAAACGTTAAACGTCTAGAAGTCTAGAGCAAACACCATGACTGTCAGATATACACAAGCCTTACCTTAAAAACAAACATTTCACGCCGGAGGATGGCAAGCGTGTTGAAGTTGCCGTCGCAGATGTACGGCTTGCCGTTGGGGTTGGTGGGCCGGTCGGCGGGAGGGATGGGGGGAGGCCGTGTCTGGGGGTAGTCCCTCCGAGGGTCGGGCCTCGGGTGTGTGCGGGGAGGGGAGGCAGTGGTGAGGGGTGGTGTGGGCTGGGCATTTTTGTCTGGGGGTCCTTGATTGAAATAAGGGTGGATGGAGAGAGAGAGAGAGAGAGACACACACACACACACACACAGTCACTAGGGGGAGGGCCACAAGGGAAGGATCATTCAAGGACTCTGCTGACTATTGTCATTCAGTGTCATATCGACACACAGACGTTCACACATGCACGCAGACACACCAAGGACTACTGAGCGTCTCTTGCATAAACATGAGGAGCCAAACCTACCACACACACACACACACACACACACACACAAACACACATTATGACACTTAAACTCAAACTGGCAGAAACACACAACACACACATGCACAGATACACACACACACAGACACACACATGCACATAGACACACACACACACACACACACACACATACACATGCACACGCACGTCATACCATAAATCTTCTGGATGCCTAGCAGGTCGTCCTGAGGCAGGTGGAAGTTCTCGGTGTCCATGTACTGGTAGAAGGGGGCCATGATGGCCGTGGGGTCGTTGGAGTGCTCCAGGCCCAGGGCGTGGCCCAGCTCGTGAACAGCCACCAGGAAGAGGTCATTACCTGTGTGGACATCAACACACACACATACGCCCGAGGCACAATATCAAACACCCATTCCCCAACTGACCATGTGCCTGAATCATCATACACAACACATTTAAGACAGAGATACAATTGAACATGGCCACACACATACACACACCTCTAAAAATGCATGTAACACAGGATACATGGGACACACATACATGCCCACACAGACACAGACACACACACACACACACACACTTGAGTGTAAACACCACTTTAATGTGTATATTAGGCATGGCATATATCAGCAAGACACAATTACATACATCACACACACACCTCTCACCCTATGACTGTTTATCTTTCTTTTTCAGTTTGTTTGACCTGATTGTTGTACTGTATCATGGCGTTTAAGATGAGCAAATTGGACAAATTGAATGTGTAAAGGGAAGAATAAAATAACTGCCTGAAGTCACAAACAGAGAAGTGAAATAAGACATAGCGAGAGAGAAACAGAGACAGAGAGACAGAGAAAGAGGAAACGACAGAGAAAGACAGAAACAGCCTTTTTTCGCCCCAAGAAAAACACCATGGCTGCTGTCGCCACTCCACTCGCGGGCCCTAGCCCATGTTTGGTCCTCCACCAGCCCGCTCGCTCCCTGGCAAAGCCTCGGCCGTCTTCAGTCATCGGGGAGGCAGCCAGCCGTGACACACGCCGCAATCTGCTCTCGGCTCCGGGCCGCCAAATGCCTGCAGATGATGCCCAGGAACCTCTACGCCGCCAGTGTGTGTGTGTGAGTGTGTGTGAGCACGTACTCGACATGCGCGTACGGGCCTCCCAAGACCCTCCTTGGTAAATATAGTCTCCTGCTGGCCGGGATCTGAGCTCTCGAACGGATGTGTAACATAACATAACATTTGATGGGGCCTGTGCGGGACAGCTGGTGTTGTTGAAATGCAGGCAGAGGGCAAGCGAGGCCAAGCGGAGGCTGGGAGGCACGGGACTGCAGGCCTGCACTGACTAGAGTAGAGGAGAGGAGAGGAGAGGAAGTAACTTAATAAGATGGATGCTCGGGGGCAGATGACTGACTAGCTTGGCGCAGCGAGACGTCTGGTTCTCTTTTACTCCAAATTTTTGCTGCATGTCCTTCTAATCTTTTCTCAATTTCTTTTTTCCCCTTTCTTTTTCCCCCCTTTCTTTACCCCCTTTTCTCCCTTGCTAGTTTGTTCTTCCATTCGCTCTGCTTCCTGTTCTCTTTTCCTTTTTGCCATTGTTCTTTTGTCTTTTGCTCTTTTCAAAACCTCTCAGCATCTGGTTCTCCAAAAGCTGCTCTCTGACTCTGACTCTCCTGCCCTCCTTTCTCCCTCTGCTCCAGCACTCAAGCTATTGGACTCAGTGTCCAGCACCAGCCCGAACCCAGACTCAAAATAAACCCAGTACTTAGGCACCACCACAAGACAAAAAACACAGACACACACACACACATTCACACACACACACACACACACCATACAGAGTGACACACAGCCACATCAGCAACTCCTGACCTCCTCCTCCTCCCCTGATTCACTTGGACACCAAGCGCTTTAATTTCACAGTACATTTAAAAAGCCAAATCATGGCGCGACGCACATCTGACATTGATGGCAATAACAGAAAGCGGGTGTGTCAGCAGAGCTTCTATGGGACATCCGAGTTTCATCTAAGCCTTGGCAGCGCTCTCTCTCTCCCTTTTGGTGCGAACAGATGTGCTCGCACCATGCCTTTGGAACACTAGGTGGCGCTACGGCACCCAAATCTACTCCACGTTACCCAGTTATGGTGGCCCAGTTACTAAAGAACCTGTCACCTTGTAATTATGACTACTAACATGAGGCCATAGCTGTAGGTGAGTGGAAGCTACAGGCTTGTAAGTCGGCGCTACAAGTCTTCAGAGGCGAGAGTGGAAAGGGCCTTCCGAGGGGGGGTGAGGGAAGGCTGGAAGGCTGTGGAAAGGCTGTGTCGACTCTTCTGAGGTGGGAGACGGTAAAACAAATAGGGTGTGTGCTTTCGCGGGGAGCGAAGGGGATGTGGGGGTGGAGTGTGTGTGTGTGTGTGTGTGGGGGGGGGGGGGGGGAGCAGAGAGTGAGAGCGCTGAGTGCTCGGATTCCTGCAGGTCTCGCCGGCCGCACTTCTCACCTCTGCTCTCCTCTCTCCACGCATTTCTTCGGCTCAGGGCCGGTGTGTGTGTGTGTGTGTGTGTGTGTGCGTGTGTGTGTGTGTGTGTGAAAGAGAGAGAGAAAGAAAGACAGTGAGAGAGAGAGAGGTAGGGAGAGAAAGAGAGAGTGTGTGTGTAGGTTGGGGCCTTTGTGTGTGTAAGAGTGTATGTGTACGTGTGTGTGCTAGTTGGTGTGTGTAGGAGGAGGGAGATAGGACATGGGATAAGGAAGGAAGCAGGAACACACACATGCAAACACACACACACACACACACACACACACACACACACACACACACACACACATACATACAAACTCTCTATCTCTAACACACACACACACACACACATACACACACACAGGCACGCCTAACCTCTACACACATAAATACAAATTCTCTATCTCTAACACACACACACAAAGGCACAAAGAAACACACAGAATGTACCACCCATGTTCTTGCTCTGCCTGACACACACTCATGCTCTCATTTACACACACATACATAACTCTCTGTCTTTCTCTTGCTGTCTCACACACACACACACACACACACACACACACACACACACACACACACACACACACACACACACAGAGCACCTTTTGTGTACATATGTGA
>CM059285.1:22736757-22794257 GCA_030347295.1 Setipinna tenuifilis
GCATTGTGGGTCTCCTTCTCGCCCACCTTCGGCGTGAAGTTCTTTACGCTGCAGCGGATACGATACAATACAATACGACTCACTCACTTTGCTGTGCACATAATCCCCACATGTGTTAGAGACATACGATAGACAACATGTAATAAATATCCTATTACCTATAGAAAACACTAAAAATTATTTTAAGACAACAGCATAGACAATACAACTAGGAACAATAAAATCAATACAGCATAAGGTTTGCATACAGCATAGGTACGCACGCAGGACATACAGCAATATACTCCTAAGACTACTTTAGTCCAGTATTAACACACTATTTTAACTAGAACTGGATCACATGGGAATGTACGGTCTTCTATTTAAACCTAACTATACTAGTCTGGGGACAAAATTGACAAAACCCCCATAAATAGCAACTTCCTGAAAACTTTAGAGTTAAGAAATGGACACTTTTTCGGCTTATAATAAAAAAATAAGCCTTTTGGGTGTAGTGCTTCCACAGCATGCAAATGAAAGGCATTACTTCGATGGGGATCTTACTGATCAGCAGCTGTGCTCATCATTTTACCAGCGGTAGAGCACCACAGCTGAATGCATATAGAGAAAAACACTGCTTCAGCCTCCTGTGCCTTTTTAAACCACCACTCAATGCTAAATTGCTAAACTGACACAGCGCTAATATCTTTACTGAACGATAACTTATTTTGATATAGCAGTATTGATTGTGAGCTATCTATCCGCACAGTGTAGACTGTGACATAGGTGGATGTCTCTTCACCACATAACGTCAAGGTTCATGTCTCGGGAGCAGCGTGCGAGGGGAGTGAGGCCGTCATGGAGGGACAGATAAAGAAATCTAATTAAAAGCGCTGGTGCCTCGCGCTTTGCTGGACTAGCGCTCTCCCTGGGGGCACGCAGAAGTTTCTAATTAAGGATTATCAACAGCCCACTGCTTCACTGTGGATTTGGCTCTTGGCTTGAGATCTTTCAATTCAGACCATTTACTTTATATATATATATATTTCACGCTTCCACTCATCTTCTTACATCCTTTAAGAAAGTGGCCGCCAACCACTTGATCCTTTCCTTCTGACCTCAAATGATGCTGTGCGTCTGGAGCCTGTGAGAACTATGAAAGCCATGAGCGTGAAAGCCAAAGTGCCTCTTTTTTTCTTTTTTCTTTTTTTGATCGTCTTTAATTTCACCCTGACGTGAGTGGGTCTGTCTGGAGGGTAAATGTGAGCGGAACGGCTACAGTGTTCTTGCAAACTGCTCTTGCTAACTTCCTGCCACTTATATGCAAGAGTTGCAAGCTCCCTCTCATCAGTATGCCGCGCATACACTAGAAACGACTGACTGGTATGGACGCCCATCCTTTTGAGTACACAGCTACCTGACTGCTTGAGACACACTCACACTGGCTTGACATCTGTAATTGGTCATTACGGAGTCCAGGAGAGTTCAAGGGATCCATTTCGTTCTATTTCAGCGACAGCCATTAGAATGCACAGCTTGCTTAAGTGTTCTAAAAATAGTTTCGTTTGCCAGTAACGGCAAGAGTGGGTTCTCGACGAGGAGTTTCCTTAAGAGTACCCCGACATTCTGAAGCCACTGAATGTGGGCGCAGCTGAACACAGAGCCAAATTAGCACAAATTAGCTTACGTAGCTTATGCTTATGTGTCTGAATTTCATCCCCTGAGACAGTCTATCTGCTAACATTAATCACTAACTGTCAAACTATCATCTACAGTTTTCAAATATAAGTAGACCTGGTTGAGAAACAAACCCAGCACTGACTAACCTGTTACCTGTTTGAGCCACAGCTGAACTTGTTCTATGTTAACATTATGTTTAACACCATGACTTGCCTATTCTAGTACGTGCTAGGAACAGGTCACTGCAAATCATGGTCATGGTCAGAGCCTCTATGTTGTAAACACATTAACTGGCCTTCCACTCCACACACTTTTGGTAAATCGGAATTACCAAGAAAAAAAAAAGACTCCCCCTTAAACTAGCTAGTTTCACTTCCTAATCTAATCTAGTGAGATAATAAAAATCATTAGATGTGCAGAGACGGGTAACTCAATGGGGCACTTCATCGCACTGCTTTATGAGGTTGTCTCTGTTGTTTTTTGATGTGATTAGCTTTTAATACCGTTGCAGTAACACGAAACCCAAAAACGGTACCTGTAGGTTATGTGCTTGTGCTGCCACTTCTGTCCTGTTAAGGCGTAGCGTCGTTTCCGCACGTTGAATTTGGAAGCCCCCCCAAACTGATCGGGCACCCCACACCGAGGCTTCTTCATCCAACTAGGGGAGATAGTTAGAGAAGGAGAGAGAGGAGAGAGAGGAGAGATAGTTAGAGAAGGAGAGAGAGGAGAGAGAGAGGAGAGAGAGAGAGAGAAAAAAAGAAGCAGCAAACAAAGTTAGAGACATGAAAAGAAAAAGGAGTGTTTGCACAGAGCAGGACTGTTATCTATTGAAACACACACACACACACACACACACACACACACACACAATCTCTCTCTCTCTCTCTCTCTCTCTTTCTCTCTCTCTGAGACAGACACACACACACACACACACACACACACACACACACACACACACACACACACACACACTTTCAGTCTCACACAATAACACAATAAACCAACAATCTGCCAGCCTTCCAACACAGACTGTTATGCGAACCTAACTCATGACACTGCACAGAAGCGGAAAAAAAAAGATGCCTCACCTCAACGTGTTAGCGCTACGGCATAACAAAGCAGCACAAAGGAAAAGAAAGAGCGTTCAGATACAGCACATATCAGGCTTCAGAGAGCAAGCACACACTCCTGGCTACTTGGCCATGTAATGGGGACATCAGTTTCAAAAAGAAAACGTCTTGTCAGAGCGCATTTGTGTGTGTGTGTGTGTGTGTGTCTGTGGATTGGTCTGAATGCACATCTGTCAGAGCCTGTGTATTGATCTGAGTGTCTGCGTCTTTGTGTTGGTCTAGATGTCTGTCTGAATGTGTGTGTGTGTGTGTCTGTGCATTGGTCTGTGTGTCTGTCTGTCAGAGTACGTGTGCCTGTGTGTCTGTTTATCAGTGACTGTCAGTGTGCATTGGTCAGTGTGCATTGGTCTTTGTGCCTGTCTTGTATACGCGTGTGTGTCTGTGCATTGGTTTGAATTGTATGTCTGTCTGAATGCTTGTGTCCTCAGAAGTCTCAGTAAGTGTATGGATGTACAGTATGTACTGTAGGTGTTCTTTTGCCTTCACAAATGCACCATAGCTCTTTGCGTTTATCGATTGATGTGTTTGTGTTTACGTGTGTGCTAATTGTAATATAGCAAGTGATGGGAACTGCATGTTTTTATTCTATTGTTGACTTAAACGATATGTTTATGTAAAGTTTAGTTCAGTGTGTTACAGTAGCCCCGTTTATATGGACACCTTTTTTGAATCCGATTGAATTTAATCAGATTATTAGAATTCTACCGAACTGTTTATATGAGCCTCAAATAAAGAGATTCGCGTTTGAAGAAAGGTGTAAACCACCTATTTTAATCGGTTTGAAAATTTAAACGGTTTCATTTGAATCCGATTATTTGACTGTATATATGGGACGTTTTTAATCGGTTTCTGTAAATAAAGAGATTAAAAGTGAAATGTTGTGTCCATGTAAACGGGGCTAGTGTGTCAAAATGTGTTATATATACATCTTTGATAATGACTGTGGTAAATAGGCAAATGTAGTCTTGTGTGTGTGTGTTGGTGTAGCATGCACATAAAGATGTGAGACTAAGCCACAGTTTGCTTTTCTGACTACCGGTAGCCATCATAAGCAACAGGGGAGTAAATATGTGAAAGTGTCTGTCGATATGCAAAATGTGGCTTTGTCAGTGTCTTAGGAGAAGAGTTTCATCACGAGACTAAACCAATAAAGCCTTACTAATATTGGGCGATTATTTGGGTAATCATTACAGCTGGCTCTGGAAATTTAGCAATTTTTAGCAAAAATGAGTTATTGTCAGATTTCGGAACGATTAACATCAGTGTGTCATGTGGCAAGTCAATGTTGTTTTCTGGTTTGTTTTCACACTCTGGGGAGTTAAGATCGTTTGCCTTAGTAAGGCAGATCGGTCCTTATGTCCTGTGCAGATGTCTGTCCCTCTGTGAACATTATTCTGTATGCTGATTTCTGAACTTATACACTCCCAGAGGAAAATACTGCTTCTTGCAATTGCCTTTATTTTATCTTTTAAAGTAAAAGATGTTATATCAAGCTGTTTTGTATCTTTTTCTCCCCAAGGGGTTTTCACGAGAAACAATTTTGATATCAGTAAGATCTTGCCTGTTTCTCATACCTCTTAAATTAAACTCCTAAGAAACTGTGTCTAGTGGAGCTCAATATTACTTTCAATCGAAGTCCAACTTAAGACCTTAAAATAGTCTTATACTGTCCCTTCTCCCCTAGGGAGGTTTAGGAGAAACAGATCAGGAGTCAATACGATCTTATTTATTTCTAGGAGACAAAGATAAGACTCTTGTAAGAAACAATATTTTCCCCTGGGTTGGTATCTTGGTGGGTGACAAATACACCTATTTTTTTAGATGTTTATGTCGACAGACGTTATGTTCTGTGTAAATGTAATGGAGTTAATAAAATTAATTTGTGTTAAATCCTGCATAAATGGGTTCAGACTTTTACTTTGCAATTTTGCTGTACTGTTTTGCATTGTGGGATTCCTGCAGCAGAAAGAACTCTCACTGCTGCAGGTAGGTTGGACAAGCGTGGGTCTCAGATAAACAGCCATTAAAAGTCATATTTGCACTGTATTACACAAACATTGTAATTGAATGTATTGAATAGAAGTTCTGAATGTCTGTTAGATCCCTGAATTAAGGTACCTCGGTTGTAGTTTTTATCTTAGGGGTGATAATTATTCCTCACAGTAACAGATAGAAATTGAGCTCCAGAGACACATTTTCACTTTGGCGTCTGCAATGTCAGCAAAGATAATTCAGGTTTACTGCTGATTCCTCTGGTTCATTTTGTGAAACAATTTGCATTTAGTGAGTTGAAGTACCACACTGCTTTCGTAAATGTTTAAATATGTGGTGAATTTCTTTTATTTAGTAGGCCTCAGCATACTTTAGGAGAATCTTGTGTCCCTGCTAGACTTATAGTGTCATTGTTTAAATCGGTGTGTCATTGTTTAAATCCATTCCCCTTAAAATCAGCTGCTTATTATTTATATCTTGCCCTGGTCATTGCAAATGCGTGTCCCATTCTATGTGTGGTTGTGAGTCTGTGTGTTTTGTGAACACAAATGCCTGCATGTGCTGTGTGTGTGTGCATGCGTTTGTCAGACCAAAGTGTGTATGAGACCAAATGCATGTATGAGACCAAATGCATGCATGTGGTGTGTGTGTGTGTGCATGTATGCGTGTGTATCACTCAAAAGTATGTGTGTGTGTGCGTGTCTGTGTGTGCGTGTGCATGTGCATGTGTGTGTGCGTGTGTGTGAGCATGCACGCGCATGCGTCCATGTGTGTGTTCGTGAGAGCAAATGCAAGCATGTGGTGTGTGTGGTGTGATATGTGTGTGCGTGTGTGTGTGTGTGTGTGTGTGTGTGTGCGTGTGTGTGCTTGCGTGCATGCCGTGCACGCGTCTGTCCCCCCGTGTGTGTGTGTGCATGTGTGTGTGTGTGTGTGTGTGTGTGTGTGTGTGTGTGTGACTCACTCGATGGTGTTGTGGTCCAGTGCCCCTGTGACGGGCAGGCCGTAGCGGCGCTGCATGGCAGCGATGGCCGACTGGAGCGTCTGTGAGGAGCGCAGCAGAGACACGCGCGGGTCCGACGCAGGCAGGTAACCATAGCGCTGCAGCCACTCCTGGAACACACACACACACACACACACATAAGACACACAGCACATGGATCACCAGGGAGCACACAGACATTGTGTGTGCCAGTGTGTGTGTGAGAGAGGGAGGGAGTGAGGTGAAAAAGAGAAGGTAGGAGGAGAGGTATACATGTCTCAACAATGGGCAGACATAGAGTGTGTGTGTGCATGGGTGCATGTGTGCGTGTGTGTGTGTGTGTAAGAGAGAGACACACACACACACCCACACACACAGGCAACACCACCTCAAGAGATTGCAGTGTGTGTGTGTGTGTGTGTGTGTGTGTGTGTGTGTGTGTATGAGAGAGAGATTGTGAGAGAGTTACAAGTACAAGTGTAAGAGATTAGATTAGGAGGCTTTGTTTTGGGTGGCAGCTAAGATGTGTTTGAGTACTTCTTTGAGAGTATGTGCCAGCGTGGGGGAAAGTAGGTTACAAGGTGTATGGGTCTTTTTGTCTTTATCTCTTCTTCTCACTCTCTCTGTCTCTTTCTCCTTCTCTTTCTGTGTGTGTGTGTGTGTGTGTGTTAAAAAGCCAACTAAAACAGGAGAGAGCAAAGCTGAAGGGGAGGCTTTAAAATTTACATCTGGACAGCTCTGATCTGGGAAATCCCCACTGAACTTCACTGGATCCCTCCCCACTGTGAGCACACATACACACAAACACGCACACACACACACACACACACACACACACACACACACACACACAAGCACACAGACTTTCACTCATTTCACTCATGTGCTACACACATGCACATGCACACAACACACGCACACACACACACACACATAGTCTTGCACACGCGCGCACCTACACACACACACACACACACACACCGCTGCACATAGCAGACACTAATCTTGTTAAACATAACCGCACATACAACTGTAGAGACACACAGTCGCACACACACACACCCACACACACAAACACAAACACATGAGCTCACACACAGACGTGCATGTGATGCTGATTAATCCATTTTAGTATTTGATCACAGCAAAGCGTGGAGGAAGAAAAACAGGATCTCTTTTCCCTTTTCCTCTTTGTAGCAGGTCATGGAGTTGCGTTTGGCTGCACTTTCCGACTGCTCTGCCGTGCTTTGTGTTGAGTGTGATACAGTGTGACATGCACAGTATGTTTGCGTTTGAGTGTACAGTGTCCGTATAGAAAAACAAAGACACCTCCTGCCACCTCAGACTGTGCTAATCGGTGGGCTACATGTGCAAATGTTGTAGGATTCTATCGGAGGTTAAGTTGCTTGTGCAAATATGGCAGTAAAACATTAACCTTCTGTCTTGTGCAAGCCTGGCTAGGATAGCAACACTGCTAAGTCAGTAGTCTGGCTAACAATAAGGGCGAGCCCCATACGCATATTAAGTCTCATAACCACATTCACATCAGCAGTAGCAATAGCAGATGTAAAGTTATAGAGGGTTTGGCTGCAACAGGGACATGGAAAGTACACTGCAAAGATGGTTATAGTGATAAATCTGGTTTAGTTAGTAACTTACAGTAGAGTTTTGTTGTAAATCTCTTAGTAGAAGAGCCCAGAACGTCATTCTCTTAGTTAAACAAATTTCAACAGGCTCTTCTTCTATCAGGTTTACAACTACCTTTGGGTTAAATGAACCAGGCTTGTCACTTAACCATCTTTGTAGTATATATAGCCCCCTGGCATGGCCGTGTTTGGGGGGTAATTGGGAAAAATGTACAGTATGTAACCAGGGTCCATGACAGCTGGCATTGGGGGAAAAAGGTGGGGTGGGGTCTTAAAGGGCTCAGCTGTAATAGGCATGAGCACTGACTGACAGCTCAGACACAGAGGTGTCAAAATGGCTTCAGGAAGTAAAGACCCTGCCACATATTTGATCCAGCCACCTCCTCAACCAGCTGACCACATGAGCCATCATATGTAGGTAGATGACCGAATTAGTGACATCACCTGTGTTAAATACACAGGCAGGGGTCAGTATATGGCAGGGTTTTGTTTTTACTTTCTGAAGTCAAGATTGACACCTTTGGTTACTAGTAATGTCCACAAAGGTTCAAAATGTGAAAACATGAAAAAAAGTTGTCAGCTGCATCTGTTGTGACATGTATTAAGAGAAGCAGTGGGCTTGTTTGAGATGACTGGGTGACTGAGTGGCTGGCTTAGGGCAATGCATTCTGGACTTGAAATAGTGATGTTTTTGGACAATCTTGAGCTTGTCCAAAAACAGCCAATCATTTCAAACAAGCCCAGTGGTACATCACGACTGTGTCTGGCCAGTGAACACGCGGCAGGATTGGATGACAAGTGCAATGTGTAACACCATTGACTGTATAAAAGAACACACACACACACACACACACATACGCACAGATACAGACAGACAGACACACACACACACACACCCATAGCCACAGCCGTCCTACGGGATAACAACAAAGTGTCAGTGCACCTGAGACTATTACACCTTCCAGCAGACAGGTAAGCTCAAACTACACAGACATTAGCAAGCATTCGACTTCCTTTTCTTCATCTAGTCTCTCAAACGCACAAAACGACCATGCGGTGAAGGATGTCAAATGTTCTCTTTCTATTCTGAGGTGAGTCACATTCCAAACCCATGCAGAACATTTTTTTTAACTCTAAATACGACCGTGAACACAAATAGCTCGATTCCACACCTCTGCACCCAACACTGCTCTGCTGTCTTAATATTTTATTCTGTTCACTTGAGGAAATGTGAACACAAATGGATTCCCAGCCTTGTGGCTTGATTTCAGAACAGAGCAGACCTGCACAGGCAGGGTGGCTACATTGGGAGAAACCAATTATCATTCAAGGCCATTACGGGCAATGAGGAAGGGAGGCAGGCTCATTGATGTCCTCTGCACTGTAGTAGCTTCGTGTTTCATTTCCACCGGACAGGACGTCGATCTTCACCTTCACGCAGGCTTGCTTGTTGGCCCCATAAAACTACACGGGAGGCCAATTTTGCCCACAGATCAAGAGGGCGGGCGTGTTTCTAAGATACAGATTTAGACATTGACTGATCCGTCATGGCAGTGGTTTCTAGATGCATCAAGATGGTGGTGTATTTGTTTTTTCTTACCCATGCAGTAATATGCAATCAGGGCAGATGAATCATCCTTATGCTTTTGGCATCTACCAGCTGCCCTTTACATAAGCATCAGTGGTCAGTAAACTACATTTGTGTGCGTGCGTGCGTGTGTGTGTGTGTGTGTGTGTGTGTGTGTGTGTGTGTGTGTGTCCTTTTCTTCTGTCAGCTCTTGACTCATATCTGCGCTCTCTAGTCAACAAACATACATGCTCACAAACACACACACACACACACACACACACACACACACACACACACACACACACACATTCATTCTTGAGCCTAGTGAACTGACATGAACCCCTGGCTGTGGCAGCAGGAGATTTGCGGGTGAGATGAACACTAATTTGCACAGATGAAAACATCAAAGCCAAGTCCAAAAAAAAGTGTGCATGAAGATTTTATTACCAAAGAAATGTGGGAGGCTGCTGTTGTCATGACAACAGTGCACGTGGCAGATGCCTCTTTGCCCAATGTTACTACAGGTCAGCGGTAGCTATGGCAACAGAAAGATAACTACTACTCAATTAGATTAAATGGAGAAATGACAAGTTACATAATTAGCCCACGTTGGTGTTTGTGGTGGTACTTGCATGAGTAGGCTACAGTGGTTTTGGTGGGCACTTGTAGGGCCAGGGTGTGTTTCTGTGTATTTATCTAGCAATGATATCATGCAGGCCTAAATTATTCACAAGGACAGTTATCCAGAGTGAGCACACACACACACACACACACACACACACACACACACACACTCAGTCACGTACACACAGACACACACAGAATCGATGGTTAAGATTTTTAAATTTTGCCAAAAAGACGTCATTTTGCTAAAATGATGGCAATTAATGTCTGAAAGTTAATGACACACACAAAGCTGGGTGATGAGTCAGTTAGCATGCAATAAGCGAAGCCATATAAAAATAATCAATGTCGTAATTGTCATATTGATCCAAACTCCAGTGTCCACAGTCAGTATACAGTCCCACACACACTCCCACACACCCACCCACTCACACACACACACACACACCCACATCCACACACACTTACAACCCCTCTGAAAATCATTGGTCGAACATCCGTTCAGAGGTGAGCCAGGCTCTAAGAAGGACAGCGGTAAAGAGCTCCATGCTAACCTCACACAGTCATGGCACACACCACCTCTCCCACCACCACGGGCAGGGCACGAGGCCAGCACCCCAGCACGTTACCCCGGCCGTCAGCCTTGCCAATACCCCCCCCCACACACACACACACACACACATTGCCCCTGCTCTGGGTCTCTACTTGAAGGTGGATTCAGACATCTAAAAGCCCGGATGTGCAGCAGTTCCTAGCAACAACAGTTCCTGCGTCAGACGCGCCAGGGAACTTTGAAGGGTTTATCGTGCCATTGGCCACCCAGTGACAGCTTCAGAGAAGCGTAAAGAGGCCTTAATAGCCCAGCGCTCTTCATCTCCTTAGCCATCGCCATTCGCACACACAGGCCTCTTTTTTTTATTTTGGTGGGGGCCGTCGCAGTCAGCTGTGCAGTCGGCTGATAGCGGCTGCAGGCGCGTAGTGTTATTACGGACATCTGGGGCTGGATGTGGCCTCCGCTGACGTTGATGGGGGTATTAACGGCTAAGGATCATAACTGTCAGTCACTGCTATGGAAGCCAGTGGGCTGTCATCTATACTGCTGTAGTCTAAGAATACAAGCAGTCTGAGGTCCCCACATTTCAAGTCATAATACATCATATACATACAAAAAAAAACTTTCCCTGAGTCTAGAGTATTTCTAGATATGGCTGTGATTTTTATCAGGAGTATTTTGAGATAGAGGGGGGGGCGATTTTAGAATTGAGTTTCCAACCGCTCGGTGTTCAAGGAGCTCCCCATGGCCTCCGCATTGAGACACCCTTCACTCTGCCTTGCGTAATCACCGCTCACATTTTGGTCCCAGGAAAATATTTTCATGTGTAGGTGAATGGCCTGAGTGTATCACAGCAGAAAATGGAGCCAATGAAAGGGGGGACTGTGTGACAACACTACTGCTGTGTGTGTGTGTGTGTGTGTGTGTGTAGGGCCTTGTGAGATAGTCTGGGGTTTGTTACAAGAGTGTCTGTGACAGTACTGTGTGCATGTGTGTTGTGGGTGGACTGTGGGACAGTGTGTGTATGTGTGTGTGTGTGTGTGTGTTTATAGGCAACAGAGCCTGTGTTGTGCTTATGACTTGGGGGGATGGTTGGCCTAACAGCAACAAATATAGTGGGCACTTCTGTGCACGTGTGTGTGTGTAAGTGTGTGTGTGTGTGTGTGTGTGTGTGTGGATGAGAAAGAATGGAAGATGGAGAGAGAGAGAGAGAGAAGGAGAGAGAGAGGGAGAGACAGAGAGAGGTGTATAAGGATGTGGTTCATATCATGACCAAAAACTGCTTCAGCTTATCCAGCCAAAGTAGATCCAAAAACACATGCACGTGGACACACACACACACACACACACACACACACACACACACACACACACACACACACACACACACACAAGGGAGTACAAAGCATAAGGAAGCTCCTAACTGTGACAGAGGAGATGAGAGAGGCGATCAGATCCGCTGGCCACCAGCCACACACAAACACTCACCCACTGTTCCCTACAATGCTCACATACAAACCATATGCCCTCCACACACACACACACACACACACCGTCTTCATTGCATGCTCTCTCTTCTCACTGACTGGGAGACGGCTTATAACACACACGGATACACACATACACACGTGCACACATGAACACACACACACACACACAAAAACACTTATTCACCAATACACAAACTTCTCAACAACGAACACATCAGTACAACTATATAACAACTGCTTAACATGTCCAGTCTCACCAGACACCCACCTTACCAAAAACACAGATTTTTCCACACACACACACACACAGTCCACACTGTCTCACACGGTCCCCCTCTAAAATAAAGCAAACATTTCTACTCCCCAAAAAGCCAGACCCATCATCTGGACAACAGCGGCTCATCCTTTCCCTTACTGACTCCAAACTCTGTCTCTGTCTCTGTTTGAGTTAGTGTGTGTGTGTGTGTGTGTGACAGAGAGAGAGGGAGTTTGTGTGTGTGTGTGTGTGTGTGTGACAGAGAGAGAGAGAGAGAGAGAGAGAGTGTGTGTGTGTACCAGACTGTATATGTGTACTCTGAAGCGCCAGACCAACCAAACCTCAGCCAAACCACGCCAATAAAGCTTTTTGCTCTCATCCCACATCCATTTTTAACATCAGAGACGAGCACAGCGTATAAATATCTCTGTCTCTCCACTGTCTTTTCCCTCTGTCCTTTCATTTGACGCCCATCGCACATGGATCCCTTCCTGTCGAGTTTAACCTCGTTTAGTGCTCGCTTCTGGGCTGATGTGTTAGCTGACGTGTGCAATTAAGCTCAAGTCTAGCTTTTTTCCCTCCTCCCCAGTGCATGATTTGATTGCAGTTTATCTTACACTTAAACGTCTAAGCATGTGTTTTTGAGTTGCATCTCTCCATCTCAGGAGGATTGTGGTGACGATAACAGCTTTCAGCGGCAGACGGGGGGGCCCTGGTGTTTAACTGGCAGTGCCCTCTGTCCTGTGTCACGCAGCATGGTGGGCGTCTTCGTGCCAAAACTCTCCAGCAGCCCCTTCTTTGCTGACCCGCAGGGCCAGCTCGTCCTCCTGGCCTCAGTGATAAGGCATGAGCCTATGCACCACTGAATTATACTAGAGATGTAACTAGACTTTCTAGTATTCAGTGTGTATGTCTGTTTGGATAACATCTATATACTTAGGAATTAGCTCATTTTAGTTCATTCACAGAGATTTGTGTATGTACTTTTGCAATGACATAAAGGTGTTTTATATGATACAACATAGTTCACATCTTACAGAACACACAACTGTCCTGGCCAAACGTTGACGTATCAAAGCAGTAACAAGTTCTCTAAAATTCAGCCCACTGTATTAGACAAATTAAAGCTGGATATTTCTGAAAGGATGTGGAACCAAGTGAGATTGCAACATCTGCTAGAAAGTGGCAACCGGCGACGACGATAGGACAAAAAGAAAGCGTCGCTCAAAGTTTGACTCCCGAAACTTGAACACTTCACATTTTGGCCTCGGTCTCTCCGCTACTCATATGACCAAACCAACGGCTGCCTGTGTATGCTCTTAGTGCCACTGGCTGATTTTTACTACCAGTGTTTAAAATACAACCATGACAAGAGTTTTGCACTCTTGCAAAAACACACCTGTCGTACAAAGTGCACCCTGAACCACAGACAAAAAATAATCCCGGGTAAAATAGCCAACACCAAGAGAGTTGAGCGGTACCAGGACTGCCAGTTCCTCCATTTCCTGGAGGCGAACGTTTTGCTCAAGACGGATTTAAACACAGAACTCATTGTGAGACCCGATTCCATGCCCCGAAGCGTCGTCCGTTTTCTTGATTTGTTCGCATGCTTAAAGAAATATACGCTATTTGCCTTTAATGGGACAAAAATACGGGAAGTGACCTTTTGTCCACTCCTTACCTCAACACTGAACGGTCGCTCCTCTGCGTGGACCACACATAACGTTAAAATCCACAGAATGAAGTGCAAACAAAGCGATTCTTGACAGAGACTGCTCAAATGTCTTCTACTATTGAATGCTAACAAAATCATTGCGACCCGTGTAGTGTTTGGTTGCTTTATTAAATGCAAATTAAAAAAAGGAGGAATAAATTCCCGGCGATCAAGCGGCTGAAAACATTGCTGAATGTGTCACTCGCTACCCAAACTGAGAATTCGACGACTGGCGGAAATTCGATGGAGGCCCTTGTCTTGGTCTTCGCCGAGTGTCTCTGCTTTCTTTGTTGACTGGCCGGTGTTTCTCAGCGCCTGCGGACAGCACTGCTATAAGCTCCTACATACTCCGCCTCGGCTGCTCCGCGGCATAGCTGCCCGATCCGTTTTCAACCATACATCACCATTGTGCGCATGCGTCTCTGAACGACCCCCGCCCCCCCGACACACACAGCCGAGCATCTCTCTTTCTCTCTCTCGCTCTCTCTCGCTCTCTCTCACTCACACACACACACATACGCACACACACACAGGCGAGCGCGACCCACGTCACGGAATGTTGGATCTGAAGCCAGGCTGTGTTATCAGCACCCCCTGCGCTTCCTCCTATCTGCTCACATCTCACGCCGACCCAGCAGGCCTAAACAACCGGACGCTGCGTTCATGGGATGCAGGACTCAAAGATGATACAGTCACACATATCATATCCACCCAAATGATCAGGATTCTGTCGGCCCTTCCCGGTAGAGGGCGGTAAGGATCACTCATGTAATGCACCTCAGTTCAGTGTAAACTGGCATGGCATCAACATCATTTTTGTACAGTATTGTTATTTCATGACCACTGTCGTGTTACATGTTTAAGTATCTAGAAAAATAGAGGGAAAATATTTGTTGTAATCTGTACCACGCATTTTAAATGTCAACATCTTCTATCCTATTCATTCAGAAGTTTTCCGTCTTCCTACGTCCAGAATTGAAAATGTCAGCTGGTGAATGAGGCCTGTCTGCTCCCTCTGTTTCCCAGTGAGTAGGCACAGCTGTTGTTCTCTGTCAGCATGACTCTATCAGCCGATATCAGCCCGGTGACTTCACAGCGCACATACAGCGGAAGCCCGGCGGAGTATCAGGAAGAGATGACACGGCCATCATGCACATTTGCACATAAGTGAAAAGGTACGTGTTGGTGTTGTTTGCTGAAACAGGCACACTGACTCCAAAAACACAGAGCGTAGTAACCCTGCACAGGATGGGGGAATGTGAGGATTTCCCCTTAACTGCAAGTGGTGGAAAATTGGTCAATTCTCTTGAGGAATACAAGTAATAGATACCCTTCCATTGTTTTAAGTGAGTTGCCATTTTTAAAAGTGTAATTAAATAAGCGTAACAGAGTAATATCAACTATAAAAGTAGGGACTACAGCCAAAGACTGTGCTGACTTGCATGTCCTCCTGGCCGAGCATCCTACAGTAGCTGGCCAGTCTTGATGAATGGCAGACAAAATGTCCACGCACAGAGTCAGAGATGTAGGGGGAGGACACAGCAACCCATCAAAAGCAGTAAGCATTCTTTTTAAAGATTTTTTTTCCCAAGATAAATTTTTATACCCGAGACTTCTGAGGGGAATTTAATATCAGAAATGGCCCACGCTGCAAAGCCTTTTCACCTGAACAACAGGGTTAAGAGCAAAGCACAGGGCCTGAATCTATGCTTAGTAAAGAAAAAAAGAAAAACGGACGGATAAAAAAAAACAAGAATGGATAGCCAAGTGGATTTAACAGAACGGCAGATGGACAGGAGACAAAAGGATAAAAGTTAGATATGTTGTTCAGAAATAACTGGATCACAACCCACACTTCCTGGGAACAGCCAACGCTCTCCCTCGCTTCATAACCAGTTGAAGCAGGCAGGGTTTATATGAGATGTCCCACAGGGATATCAGCAAAGGGGCTTCAGCCATCTGTGGTGAGAATGTGTGTCTGTGTGTGTGTGTGTGTGTCTGTGTCTGTGTGTGCGCGTCTGTGTGCGTGTGTGTGTGTGTGTGTGTGAGGGGGACTGATTTACTATAGCTGTAATATTTCCTGGAGGCAGTACCGTAAATGTTCCATTTGCTGACAATTGTACAGACCCTGAGCAAACACAGTCAGGCAGCGTTGCCTGTACAGACATTCCAGAGACAGTGGGATGTCCAGCATCAGATTTTTTTTTTTTTTTGCCTACAATTTATCGCTTTTTATAGCTTGACTTCAAAAACTTGGCTGTCAGTTCTATTCATGAGTTATGCACAGAAGGTTTCCATCTTTCCTTATGTCATCATGGTTTGTTACAAAGATTAGTTTACATCTTTCCAATGTTAATTCAAGTGAGTATGGCAACTTAGTAAATTTGCTAAATGCATGTGGTTTGCCATCAGCTGTCAGCTTATAGTATATCTCATCAGCTCAGTTTGCACGGACTGACAAGACCCTGGCTGTGTTTGTCTGGTTGTGTAGATGGCAGGAGACATCACTGGAAAATTGAAATCTTCTGGTCTCTACTACAACAGGTGGTGTGCTGTAAGGGTGTCCTGTAAGATGCGTCAGGTTGTTGGATTCTAGGGTACAGTTGTGATCTTCTACGCATTGGGTTTTAGGTTTTGTATAAAGCAGCAATCAAAACAAGATGACTGACTAAGGCGTCAGGATGAATAATGATTTATTACAGTGCAAAGTCTTACAGAAAGCACTCAGACTAATGTAAATAATCTATGACTGAGCAACTAAGTCTAAGATGAGAACAACTAAGTCTGAGCGAGCGCAGGTGAGTGAGTTGTCTTGCGTTGGCAAAGTCTTTCAGTCGCCCTGGATGATTTTCAGGTGACAGCACTCGGCAAGAGTGACATGGTCTTCCGGGGTGGTGTTCCTTTGGTGATCCTTCTCCGAGGATGTTATTCGGTGATCCTTCTCCAAAGATCAGAGGCTGAAGCCAGGTCAATTATACCCATATGCAAATGACCCACATCAGGAAGAGCTCGCCTGACTCACTGAAGACACGCCTGTCAGCACAAAGACCATAAGAGAACTAGTGTCATCTGGCCGGTTAAGCATTACTGTTGGTTTTTAAAGCACTTAATGGTCTCAGACCGTCATATATCTCTGACATGCTCCAGCAATATACTGCACCCAGGTTGCTTAGATCGCAAGAAAAGAATCTTTTAACTCAACCCGTAGCTAAGACAAAATGTTGAGAAGCAGCTTTTAGCAAATATGTAGTTCAGCTCTGAAGAAAACTTCCATCTGATCTAAAAAACGCTCCCACAGTAGTTATAAATCCAGACCCAAGACTACGCTTTTCTACTCTTTTACAACCTGTCTTTTAAACTTTTTATACACATTGTTTTTTTATACAGTTCTTAACTTATTTATTTGCTCTGTTCTGTTTTTAACATTGTCTTTTCTTTTCTTTGTTAACTCTTCTTTGTGAAGCACATTGAGCTGCCCCTTAATAAATAAACTTTGCCTTGCCTAAGCTGAATAACGGAGTGTTGTTTTGGGAACACGCCGTGTCTGATGCATGCATATGGTGATTGGCCAACTGACCTAATCTAACATATATCTGTCAAGCATGGCGCCGTGAGGATCTCTTTAATAAGAGGTTAGGCTATGGCTGTGTTTATGGATGCAACATTACATTACCTTGTCATTTGTCAGATGCTTTTGTCATTTTACAGCGAAAGGTTAACAGGGACTGGGCCCCTTGTGGTTATGTGCTTTGCGCAGGGGCTCAGGGGTGGAAGACCCTGGGCTTGAACTCACAACTTGCTGATATTGATTTTTTTGCATGTTGTGGTTGCTAACATGACATCCACTATAAAGCCTCCATTGTAGGCAGCTCGACAAATCCACTTACACACACACAAACACACACACACACTCTTACACACACACACTCAAACACACACACACACAAACACACACATACACACACAAACCCACAGAAGGAGCTCCCCAGATCTTCCTCACACGCTTCACAGACTTCACTATTGTTTCACAGTGTGTTTGTTTGTTTATTCATTTGTTGTCGTGTCCCACTTTTTCGGAGAGTCCTCCTTGTGGGCATGTGGTGGCTGATGGCATGCATGAAGGACTGGTGGGTTGGTCGGTCATCTGTTCCTCAACAGCACCCTCCGCATACTCCCACCTGCAATCTGCTGCTGCTGCTTCTGCTCCAGATAGATCCTATATGCTGGCCAGGGTGTCAGGCGCTCAGATAGGCGTTGGGTTGGGGGGGGGGTCAATTGGCCGCCCCCCCCAGTGTATTACCAGATCTGTGTTTAGCGCCCATTTGGCACACTTTCTGTGTCTCCTTTTTTGTCCCTGGTGGCTGGGGCCGGACTATTTTTCTTTGTTGTTTTGGATCCAATGTCCAGCCTCCTGTTTGTGTTTTGAGTGTTGGGTTTAAAAAAAAAAAAAAAACACAAAAACAAACAAATATAGAGGCTTCATTTCTGTGACAGCTTATTCTGAAGTTCTTGTTTTCGGATGGTGGTGTTTGGGAAAGTTAGAAGTTGTACAACTCTCTAATGTATCAGGGTCATTCAAAAGTTATTCAGCTCCTTCCCGCTGCAAAGTCTAAGCAATTTACAGGAGATTAGGGCCCACCACCTTTCTGTCAGGCAATCTTGTACGAACGAACCCAAGTATATTGTTTGCAGTCAGTTGTGCAAAGACCAAATTCCCTGATCCATGGTCAGACACTGAATAAAATTCTCTGTGGCCAAAGCAGGTATGTAATTGCCTGGCCTCTGCTTGCCCGCAGCTCCCAGGTCAGTTGCTGCAGTGCGATCGTACTCTGGAACTGATGTTTGCCAGCTGAAACGATGGGCCATTCTAAAGGGCCCAGCAATCAGTGGCCAGGGTGAAAAGCTCAGTGCAGTGACTTATAGTCACAACAGCAGTCACAACACTAAAAGCTTCAGTGCTTGAGCTAGACAAAATATTACAAACAATAGCATCGCCTGCGAACACTGAAGAGTTTAGGCAGAGGTGAGGGAAATGTGTAATTTTTTTTCACCAGGGGCAAAGACGGTGTCTCGCTGCCAAGAGGGTTTGGGAAACAGGCTATAATATCAGCTTGCACCATTAGGCAAAGTAGAAAGTATAGCAATCCCATAGTAGTCGATGGTGATTGCTTAAAGGCCGGTGCACTTCAAAATGACTCCCTGGGCTCTGCCTGCTAGAATGTAATACCTGGAAACGGTCTCCAAGTGGAGTGGACCAGTGAATTTGGGTGTGGTCACACAAGGACAGTTATATCTAGGACGGCTGACAAAAGATGAATAACACATAAAGAGCTGTAACTAAAAATAATAAAAATGATAATGACAAAGAAATGTATCAGTAAAGAGGGTTGGCTGGAGTGGTGATTCCCTTCATAAGCCCACACTGTCATTAAGAGCACAAATATATTATTACACTGCTATGAGACTAACGCACAGGCATACAAATACACTTGTGTTAAAAAAATTAACACATAAAAAAAAAATGTTAAAAAATCTTGTGCAGAGGACTCTCCCATGAAGGATGTCTAGTCATCGTAGAGACATTAGAGAAGGTCCATAATAGTAGCCCTGACAGTTGGCAATACGTCAAGAAAAATGCTGGTAGTGAAGATTTCAAGGAAGGTGTACAGAAGTGAGTTTAAAGGCTGAGAGTCTAAAATGCTGGCCGGAAGCCAAGCATGCATTTACACATTTTGCCAGGATAGTGCTGTTGCATATACCAAAATACTTTGGCCGCGAGTCAAAATGGATGGTCTGACACCACTTAAAGGGATCTGCTTATTTGAATCAAAACGAATGCCCCGGTGATTAAAGGAGTGGTGCTTTTGGAATCAAAGAGTTTCAACGTACACATTTAATTAGTTATTGGGGTAATGGTTATGAGTTATTATGAGGTGTTTTTTGAATATAAGAGGAGCAGGTCAGTATGTGCTCGGTTGTGCTCCAAAGTTTACATGCAGTGCTATGCAGTGCATGGGATTTCTTTGCCAAAGGAAACGTGCTCTACTTCTCCTCTTCTCTTCATCTACTGTCACCCTTTCAAAGTCACTCTCTTCTCCAAAGCATACAGATGGATGGGTGTGCGAGAAGATTTCAGCTGTTCCAACGGCGTTTTGACAGAGCAATCATAGAGTGTGACATATACTGTCAAGATCAAAGTCCAGTCAAGTCCAACTTTGATTAGGTGTGACGCCCCCTCCGGTACCCAGCTTCGAGCTCTGCTGAACTTGTCACGGGTGTCACGAGCCTTCATTTATCCACCATGCTCTACCCATTGAAGAATAATTGCGATGAAACCCGCAACACATCAACCCCCACTGGGCCCTACTTCAAATCCTAGGGGAAGGAAGGAAGGCAGGCAGGCAGGCCTGCTACCCAGGAAACTGAGAGACATACCAGCTTCACTGCTCAGATTCCTCTTGAGGATTTGGGGAGCAACATTTACATGCTGCAGCTCTGCAATTACCTTGGCTCATTGCGCATGCAATGGATTTGTTAGTCAGTCGTTAGTCAGGCATTTTCTACAAAACAAGATTTTGGAGAACAGTTTAGGATTACGTTATCAGTTGAGAAAGTCAGGAGTGTAGTCTGGTAGCATTTGAGCACAGTTCTGACTTAGTAGGTAGGGCTGATTTCTGCCCTTTCATTTTATTAACAGATCACATTTTTGGATGTCTCAAGTCATCGACCAGGCGAATCAGCTCGCTGAAGAAAGACACCTGGTTGAACACCTGAGAGAGGAGAAAACATAAAAGATTCACTAAGGTGCTGCTCCTTGCTTCATGCCCTTGACTGTGGCCTGTTGCCCTGGGCTAAAGGATCACAAACCAGCGGATCAGATTTCAAGCCTATGTTTCGTCATTGTCAAGTTACCTGTTTGCCAACGGACGTGAGTTACCATGACCCCCACGCGAAACAGCCCCTTTGTTGTGCCCAGGTTCTTAGTTACACAAAACGGTGACCACGAGGGCGAATAACAAACCCATGTCATAACACGTTGCCACAGTTCCTTTCAGCATAAGGTTAGGACTATGTGCAAATGTTCATATTACATCACTCACAGCCTTTTTTGGATCACACGTGTGCGTGTGTGTATGTGTGTATGTGTGTAGGTGTGTGTGTGTGTGTGTGTGTGTGTGTGTGTGTATGTGTGTAGGTGTGTGTGTAGTGTGTATGTGTGTGTGTGTGTGTGTGTGTATGTGTGTAGGTGTGTGTGTGTAAGTGTGTATGGGCATATGTGTTTATGTGTATATGCGTTTGTCTGTCCATACGGATGTGCATGTTTGCCTCATCAAACTCAATAGCTCACTAACGATGCAGGGTTAAAAATCCACCATAACAGCCGAGTCTCAATTGATGTTTTCAGACCTGTAAATTGCCGCCACTGGATTGTCCCTAATCCAGAAGGGCTGAGGCCTGATTTAAATGGGAGAGCACGTCCCTGACAGTCCCTGTCAATATGTCAGCCAAAAGGCCAATATGTGGACGTGCCTTTTTAATTTCAAAGGACACGCTGGCATCAGGGCTCCATCTGAAAATCAGTACCTATCTAACCTGTGTGTTAACCGTCCATCACTCATTCGGGATGTAAAAGGCTGAAGCTGGTGTAGCGGTACTATGGAACTCAATTTGATGAATGAAAATCATGAGAAATATAGACAAGGCTTAAAAGAAAAAGAACAGTCCTCCATTAATTCTAAAAAAAACAAAACATGTTAGAAACAGAAACATAATGTCCTAAATGGCTCTGTTGGGGGTCTGTTTCCATTGAAAGCCTTCAGTGTGTCTGCCAAGCACTTAGCTAGCAAATAATAGTCTTTATAAATGACCACTGACGGCCACAGCTATATACAGTGCTGATCTACAATACCGGCTTGATGCAAGGTCAGAGAGAAATAGTTTTGTCTGATTTTTTTTTCTGCTAAGCAGCACTTGTTTTCTACCAAGTCTTCAGGTTCTTTTAGACACTAGGCCGTTGGCAGACACAAACAACAACAGCAAGGCTAGTAATTAAATGTGATTTATTTCATGGCCAGAAATGAATTATTGCTATTGTGTTTACATGAGAATGCACTTATGTGAATAGATGTAGGTAGGTGTGTTAGTCAGATGGCGTGCATTTCTGTACACGCTACCATGTGCATGTGTGTCCATCTACTGTATGTGAAGTGTGTGTGTATGTGTGCGTGGCGATGCATGCGCATGTGTGTGTTTGTTTGTTTGTTTGTTTGTTTGTGTGAAAGACGATCTACTGAGCTGAAAAACAAAAAGAAAAAGGAAACTAAGCCGGAAGCATTCAGTTGGATTCGGTGTGAATGTCATTTTTGGCTACTGCTTTGGAATGCTTGATATGACTGAGGAGGACTCTTTCGGTGTGTGTGTGTGTGTGTGTGTGTGTGTACATGGGTGTGTGTGTACATGGGTGTGTGTGTGTGTGTGTGTGTGTACATGGGTGTGTGTGTGTGTGTGTGTGTGTGTACATGGGTGTGTGTGTGAGCTACAGTTTAGCATTTGGACAGGCCGTACCATCTGGCGTACCACAGCCATCTGTGGCTGCATGGTGTGTCCAAGAGTCCACCCTCCCCTACTTGCATTGGCACAGACTGGACAAGCTAGTCCTTTTTAGCATAGCAGGCCTATTAATGTACAAAACACACACAATGTCAAACCATTAACAAATCCCCAAATCAAAACAAATACAAATAATTGATTTGTTATTAATGCTAATGATATTATTCAATCTGTCTTTTGGTCGGAATGCCTAAAATTACAAGACAATGTCGAAATAGGATGCCGTCCCCTCTGTTAATAAATATTATTTCAACACCAAACCACATGTTGAACATTTTGTAAAACTACAGGGCATTAGTTGAGCACTTGGTTAACTCATCTAACAGCACTGTCATATAACTGCAGAACCCAGCCAGTTGGTTAGGTGCAGATTTCGGTCAGAAGAAATTCAGCAGAGTCACATAACAACAGCACAGAGGCCGACTCTGTAGAGGAATTTGATGTACTTCTGCCTAATCAGGCTCGTAATTGTGCGATGGACTAATTTCTTTAAGCCATCGTTGTTGGCTCACGGCTTAGTGGCTTGTCCTGCACACAGACATCTTTGAAGCATATTCCTGTAATACGCTGCAGCACTTTTAAATCTCAGCCTTCACGCTCAAGCCTTAGTGCTAAACACAGACCATTTCAGGCCAAGACAATTTTGGCTCAGGGCTTTTTCTCCATTACTGTAATTGCCTTTAACCCATAATCAATATTTACTGTCCTGTCAGACAAAGTCAAGCCTTTCTATCTCCTTTGATTTAATTAAACTGTTCCCGGGACGCCACCCTTTCGTTTCGCTCCAGCTTTAAGCACTCAGCCACAGAACCAATGAGAGTCTTTGGGAGAGAGAGAGAGAGAGAGAGAGAGAGAGAGAGAGAGAGAGAGAGAAAGAAATTCACAATCTACACGTGCATGAAGGCAAAGCTAACTACAGAGGAAGAGAGAGGGAGAGGGAGTGAGTAACAGAGAGAGAGAGAGAGAGAGAGAGAGAGAGAGAGGGAGAGAGTAACACAGAGAGAGAGAAAGAGAAACAGAGAGATGTAGGTACAGTTCAGTTCTTACTGTCACTCATTTGGACCTTGCTTCAGTTAATTTGAAGACCATCAGGTAGTGAACTTCTGTCAAGCCACTGCCAATTTACTGTGCTCCTCTGAACTATCACACAGCCTGAAAATAAATACTTTTGCACTCACTCACCTACTGAAGTAGCAAATGCTTAGATAGTGCTCATAAATAATGAACTGATGAACTAATTACATTGCCAACTATTAGTATTAAAAAAAAAAAGAAGTTAAAAATAAACACAGTTACTGTATGATCTTTAAAAACATGTTTTTCCGTAATAATTCCTAATTCCCTTTACATCCATATTCTTCCCAGAATTCCGAACGCAGTCCTGATAAGCCACCATTCAAGCAGCTTCAGTCGTAGATTCCAATGCCGCAATTACAATGAAGATTAAATCACATTTGAAGGAAGAACAATTAGTCAGCATTTTAGTGAGTTCCTCATGAGACAGTTCTGGGATCTGTGTCTTTTGCAATCTCAATCAAACATCTCCATGTAAAATTGTGCTGACTTGTCACTGCTCTAATCATTGCAGTCTCTGTAATCACGCATTGGACTGTCGGTGCACGTGTGTGTGCTTGTGTGTGTGTGTGCTTGTGTGTGCATGTGTGTGTGTCAGTGTGTCGGGGTGTGTGTGTGTGTGTCTGTGTGTTCGTGGGCATGGGCGTGGGTGTGTGAGAGAGACAGATTGTTTTAGGGATATGCAGTCGCACCCTCTTTTGCATGCTAATTAAACAATTAAACAAAAACAGATTTCTGGAAAGGACAAGAAACATGATAGTAATCTTGGTTGTTATTCTGTCTGTCCCTTTGTCTACCTGTCTGTGCGGTGCTCATTATTTAGACTCTGTCTGCTGTGTATGTAGATGTTCAGGCGTGTGGTTTAGACTGATTATGTTTCTCTCTCTCTCACTCTCTCTCTCTCTCCACCGCTATGTGTATGTGTGTGCAGTTTAGACTCTCTCTCGCTCTCGCTCTCGCTCTCTGTGTATGGTTATGAGCTGCACTTTGCAAATGAAGTTGGCACAGCAACAGGCGTCCTACGGCCAGCTAAGTGATGAGCTCTGCAGTAGTAAGAGCTTCGCATCCCCACTCCTGGCCCATCACGGCCAGACAGTATAGAGCACAGCACAGACCCAGCACAGCACAGCACAGCACAGCTCAGCTCAGCACTGTCCCACTCTTGCCTGCCTGCCTGCCTGTCTGCTGCTGTGGGAGGGAGGGAGGGAGGGAGGGTAGGAGGGAGGGGGTAGGTGTATTTATGGGGGTGTCTGGAGGATGGTGCTTAGTGCTTCGTGGGGTGATGTGCGAGTGGCATGATTTGAGGAGGGTGGCATGAAAATGAGTTTGCTTGTGTGTGTGTGTGTGTGTATGTGTATGTGTGTGCGTGTGTGTGTGTGTGTGAGAGAGACAGAGGGGGGGGGGGGGGGGGGGTGCTGAGAGGTGGTCTCGCCCAGGGCGTAAAACACTAAAGAACCGCCACTGTGTGTGTGAGAGAGATAGAGTTTGTGTGTGTGTGTGTGTCTGTGTGCGCGTGTGTGCGCGTGTGTGCGCGCGCGTGTGTGTATGTGTGTGTTTATCTGGGCCTTTTTTTGGAAAGGATTTTTGGGAGTATGACTTCAAGTCTAAGTGGAAGACTGAATAATAATGGGACAGGAAGGTCAAAGAAAGTTTACAACACACAGTGCATTCTTGGAAAATACAGGCCATGGTGCTTTAATTGAATAACTTAATGGCTTCAAACTGCATGGAAAGAGTTGTATATCAATCATTGTTATGTGAAGGAACAAGCTAGGCAATGGGATGGAAGTGTTTCTCAGTATACCAGTGAAAGCTGCACATGAAAATGACATGTTTCTCAGAAACAGTATGGATTTGAAGGTTGGGTTCCTTTGTAGATGTCGCTCTGTTAAAAATATAGCCTTGGCTGAAATTCCTGGTGGATTTTCAAAAAGGATTTTTTTTTTCTGCTGACTTCAGGGAGTTGTTAACAGTGCCGATGAGATATCTGTGCTGCCCTATGGCAAGGCCCTTTGCTGTGGACTTTTATCTGTAATACAAAGGCATAGGTAACACATACACTGGACCTGTTTTGTCCGGATAACTAACAGTAGGCCTCAGGTTAGGTTAGGTTAGGTTAGGATAGGTTAGGATAGGTTAGGTTAGGTTAGGTTAGGTTAGGTTAGGTTAGGTTAGGTTAGGTTCGGTTCGGTTCGGTTCGGTTAGGTTAGGATAGGATAGGTTAGGATAGGTTTGGTTAGGTTAGGTTAGGTTACGTTAGGATAGGATAGGAAAGGTTAGGTTAGGTTAGGTTAGGTTAGGATAGGTTAGGATAGGATAGGTTAGGTTAGGATAGGTTTATTTATTAGTCTCCTCCAGGGAGAAATTTGTCTTGTAAATAGGGCAAGTTGCAGCAACAGAGTAGCACACAAAAGCACAACATACAACATACATACAGCATACAACATACAGTACAAACATAATATTGGAAAACAATAATGACACACAAAGGCACAGGCTAACATTGGACATTCTCACTCACTGCCCTAGACTATCCAAACCATACCACCCATTTCTCCATCACCTCACATCACATCACATCACATCATCCTCCACCACAACACATCCATATGTTCATATCAACATACCAGAAACCTTCGCTCTATCATAAATACACCAAAAACATTCATTCGGTCATAAGTATGTTCAGTCACACATCCTCACTCTGTCACACACATTCCTTACACGTTTATGCCCTGACCATGAGGGATGCCATATGCTCAAATCAGGAGTTCACTCATGCAAAACACTCATGGCCCTCCTCAGCCTCATTCGCTGTCTGTTAGGCGTTTGGAAAATAGTCTTGCATCAACAAGCAAGCACTCAAAAGAAATGCAGCTGATATTCTGACTAAAATATGTTTTTACTTCAGTGACCAATAATAAACGGTAATGCTGGCAGGTTACATACTTTCCATACTTTCCATACAGAATGTGTGGTGATGTTGGTAACACTTTATTTAAAGGTGTCTACACAAGGGTGACATGAGCTGTTTATAAATATAACATGAGACATATCATGTGAATTAATAATAATTCATGTTTACCACTGTTGTCCATAAGTGTTATTTGGTTTTTGCAATGCCTGCATCCCAAGAAATATAATCTTAACATTACAAAAACTGAATGACACTTGTGAATGACACACTGAATGTCATTACTGTTCATGATATGTACCATGACATATTTATAACATGCTCATGTCACCCTTATATAGACACCTTCAAATAAAGTGTAACCGTGATGTTTATTTTAGGCCACAGTTAATGGCAGTCCAATTATCCTTTTAATTGGCACGGCAACTGTTTTGTCATGTATTGTCTTGCTAAATGTTATTTGATTACTGGGGGCATTATTTGATTTGTGTCATCGGATGTATTTTGGTGGAGTAGCAATATCATTACCCCTTTGAATGATGGAGCTGGTAGCCATTACCCAGGGACTGTTGTCTTAATTTGTGTTTGCACAGATGATGACACAGATAAGGAAACCTGAGGAATATGAGCCTGTGACGTTAACATGAGCCTCAGCCTATAACGTTTAAGTGGACATATTATACCCTTTTAGTTAGGTTAGTATAGGTATTTGGGCTATAAAAACATCAAGTTTGTCAAGTTCTTTGCACAAAATCTCTATTACATGAAGGAGATCTGACCCGTTCTACTCTGACCAGCTTTTTTCTCTTTCAGAATGAGTTGTTTGGGTTTTTTTTTCACCCAAAGGACTCATGAGCTTCTTGCTGGCCACGATCGGCCCCACCCATCCCATGTTTACAATTCATGTTCAGTACACGTGGATATGACAGAAAGCAGAGGCACAATCCAACCGTATGTGTTCTACCCTGAGTCGGACCCAGAGCTAATGCTCTCCGAACTGACGTCAGTGTGGCGGTAGCCAGAAAAATGGTTCATAGAAGCACAGCATTCCTGACACCAAAATCTTTCAACTGACTCACAGCAAAGGAATGGATGACTTTTTTCGGCACGTGTAGTGTATATTGGAGCAGTAGCGACCCAAATGATAATACAGAAACATGCAAAAAGTGTTTTTTTGCATAATATGTCCCCTTTAGGTTTGGTTGTGGACTGTCATGGTATACCTTACCATATGTAAATAGATGGATTGTACAAAATGTATATACATTTTATCTGAAACTTACAAATAAAATATATGACAGTAAACCACATACAAGATCCTTAGTACATTTCGCCGATGTGAAATTTACGTAATATTTATTACTTATATAAAACATAAAAGTCTCAAACATACTTTTGTTGTATGGGAAATATGTGAATATGGCTATAATTATGAGCAAGTCATATATGAAGCAGTGAATATTCTTGTAAGGGTTTTCTTGTTGTTCTTTCCTCTACCTTGATGTGTGATGCATTATTTGCATATCAGAGCATACATGGCGGTGAAATGGTGACAGTCATCATGCCTGAGTGACTCGTCAGCTTAGCGCTGGACTGTCTTTTTGAGTGTTGGACTGTTCTTCACAGATGGTTTGGTCGCAGATGGTTTGGTGTATACTGCGGCAGGCATTATTGCAATGTAGCTAACAGCTAGCTAACATGGCTGCACTTCCCCTCTGCCTCACACCACCAGGCTATATGAATGGCGTTGCGGTGTGTCATCGGCTGTGTGAATACCAACCTGATTGGATGTATTGAGGCGCCCATATGGTCTGTGTTGTTAATGGCTTGTGTATGTGTGTGTGAATAACAGGAATTGGCTGTTCGAATAGTGTATGATTGGTCATATTGATGATGCTGTCAAAAGCTGTGTTTTACACGAAGCATGCTGTGTCGTGGGGTAAAAAATGAAACATGCTAGGCTACCTGGATTCTGTATTGATAGACGTGTAGCATCTCTCACTATCACAGTGGGCCTGTTCCCAATACTTTCTCTGCTATTTGTGCAGTTGTCTGTAGAAAACAGATTACAACATACAATGTATTATACACTCAGAATGATATCATTGCTGAAAATCTAAAAGCATTCATCTGGTTTTACAACAAAAACTGCACGCTGCTGTCCAAAAACATAGGTCATTCCAGTTGTGAGGTTGACAAAGTACTGCGTGGTGGGTGTGTTGTTACTTACTGACAAATCAAGAATGGAAGAGCTAACATGCGTTTGCCTATGCTTGGAATGATGCCACTCTATCAATGAATGACTGTGTGATTGTACTTGGCTAGGTTAACAATGCTATGTGTTGCAAGCTGGGTTTTTGTGAGACTGTGTGATTTGCGAAAGTGTGTTATGCTAAGCTGGTGAGTGAAATGACATTTCCCTTCCCGCCTGATGGGCTTCCAGAGCGCAGAGAAACTGTGTCACTTAAAAAGAATAAGAATGATTCATCCCGCAGATGGAGGCTGCAGCATGCAATCCAACTCTCCCTACATGGCCATGCTGACGTGTGCCAGTTAGAGGAGCAAGCAACACTTCGGCGGAGCCAACTTCTGGGTCATAGAGAGCAAAGTACACACATGCACACAAACACGCACACAAGGCACACACATGCGTGCACACACACACACAAACACACACATGCACACAAACACGCACACAAGGCACACACATGCGTGCACACACACACACAAACACACACACACATGCATGCACACAAACACACACACAAGCACACACATGCGTGCACACACACACACACACACACATGCACACAAACAGACACACAAGCACAGGCCTACACACACACCCACACACATATACAGCACACGAACACTAAAACATACACAAGCACACTTACACATGCACAAACACACGCACACACACACACACACACACACACACACACACACACACACACACACACACACACACACAGACATACACATAAGCCTACACACATAGGCCTACACACCCACAGCATAAAAACACTAACACATACACAAACACACTTGTGTGGACATGCACAAACACACACGCACACAGACACACACACGCGCACACACACACACACATATAAGCCTACGCACATAGGCCCACACACACACACTAACACATACACAAACACACTTGTGTGGACATGCACAAACACACACGCACACAGACACACATGCATGCACACAGAAACACACTGTACAGGCATACCAAAATAGTTGACAGCTGTAAATACTAATTTCGTTAAGTGTGTGTTTAAAGCGAATGATTTTTGTTTGTACAACGCTCTAGCTAGACTTTACAGTCTGGGCATTCCCACACATGAATTACAAAGACAAGAGAAGGCAGCATGTAAAATGGTCTGCAACAGTCTGGTCTTGGGGGGATGCTGTATGTCCGTTCACTTCAGTGGTTTGGTTTGGTTTTTCATTGGTAATCTTTTTGTTTCTTTTTGTTTTCTTTTAATGGGGGTGGGTTGGGGTGTGGGAAGGGGTTGTGGGCTCATGTAGTGGATACGTGGACCCGTGATGGGTCAATAAAGGGATTTTAAACGTCAACGTTAGTGGGAAACAAAAGTGCTAATCCTCAAGTTTATCTACAGTAACTGCAGCTGCGTTCACATGCTCCCTAAGCTACGATGACAACAGCAGGCCCTCCTTGGGAGAAGAACCAGAAATGGCTTCAAAAAACAACAATAGTAAAGGAGTGAGTGAGTGTTATAAGCAGGACACCTTTAATGGAAGAAGTCAAGTTCCTAAGTAAGTTGGTCAGATACAAAAGGGCAGCTTTGATGGGGTCATCTCGGAGGAAAATGTCTCGTCTTGAAAATGTCTTTTGAGAAATAAATCAGCCCGTGTTAAGATCTCAGCTGTGCCTCATAACAATGCCCATAGATTTAGAAGAGAAGTAGAATATTTTGAGTGAGAAAAGTGTTCTCTTGCCTCAGCTCATGACAGATTTAAGCTCAGTATCTATTTGTCCTTGTAGTCTATTCTTTTAAAGACACATGTAAGATCTCATTCCAAATTAATTTTGTTTTGGGAGGTGAGCAGCACCAGGGTGTGTTGTGTTTTAGGATCTACTAAGCTGTGCCCATTACCGAATGGCCATCTAGTCACGGTAAGCTGTACTGTTTTGTACTGGGACGAGCGGCCGGGCAGGGATGTTGTGGCGAGGAGCAGCCTTCGTTAGCACACTTAGCATTTTGATCCAGTTCAGTTCCTGTGCAATAGCAGGATATCAGTAGGGATGCTATAGCAAGACATTAGCTCTGCACATACTGGACTCCTACTGTAGCCAATGCTCTTGGCACATGGGAGTGGATAGTGGATAGTAGGCCTGCACATCACCACACTACAACGCTGATGAGCAATGCATATGTGTATGTGTGTGTGTGTGTGTGTGTGTGTTTGTGTGTGTGTGTGTGTGTGTGTGTGTGTGTGTGTGTGTGTGTGTGTGTGTGTGTGTGTGAGAAAGAGAGGGGGGAAGAGAGGGGCAAAAGAGAGGGAGAAAGAAAAAAGGGAGGGAAAAAAAAGAGAGAGACTCAGATAGATAGACAGCTAGAGAAAGAGACAAAGACAGAGACAGAGAAAGAGGGAGGAAAGCAAAAGAGGGAGAAAGAGTGAGAGATGAAGGAAAAAGTGAGAATGAAAGAGCGATGCAGGTGGGGGAGGGGGGCTGTTAATGACTGGTGAGAATTAGCACTGACATGAGCAGTGGGATGAACAGTAGGACTGGTAGGGAGACATAAATGATGCGTGGAAACAAACCAAATGTTCTGATAACATAACAAAAATATTTTAAATATAACTATCCTTCTGTCACCACCTCTCTCTGCTTGGCTTTAAATAATTTGGTTTTTAAAAAACAAAGGAAGATAAAGAATTCTTCATTTCAAATATTAATTGCAAATATTCATTAAATGTATATGAACATAATAAACTATTTTTTTTTATTTCACCTAAAAGCAGAAGCCAAAACTCCAGTTATCCAGGCAAAAACAACACATCATAAGTTTTTGATTAAAACAGGCCCTCCATTTGAGTGAAGCATTGACTGCAAACATCTTTCAAAAGCGAAAACATAAAACAGTGGCAATGAAACTCTTGGGACTAGGACACTTTGTAGTGTAAAAACTTTTGAGTTGTGCTTGCAAATATCTGCAGTTCCAAACTTTTGAGGAGCAGTATAAACGATCTCAAACTCCAACTCCAAAATGTGAACCAAAATAAGAGACTCCTGGTGGAGAGTGGCCTTAAACATAGAGTGGAGTGGTGGTGGGTTGAGATTTTTATGACCCAGGCTTCAATCAGAATGCTTCCCACATCCCCCGACAGTCACTTATGCTGTGCACAGCTCATCTGCAGTTCATCAGGGTGCTTATGGTACCCCCCCTCCCCCACCCCCCATCGCTGTGGCCCCTCCGTGTCCGACATTACGTTAGCAGTCATCGGCAGACAAGTGTTTGTGCTTTCTGTCGCCCTGATTAATCAAAGTTGCCTGCATGCAGAGACAATGACTGATGCGCCCACTAACTGAATCAGAGGTAAGGGGATAGTGGGGAGGAAAGAGAGGGGTGGTGTTGTGGGGGATGGGTGGAGTGAGGGAGGAAGGGAGGGTGGGAGGAAGGACGGAAGCGGAGGAGAGGGTGGAGGAAGAGATGGGGCTGGAAATGAAAGGCCAAGGGCTCAGGCTCTATCTCTCTCCCTCCCCCCTTCCCTCCCTCCCTCCATCCCTGCCTCTCTCTTGCTCTCGTTCTCTCTTGCTCTTTCTGAGTGCAGGATGATTCATATGAAGCTGCTCCTGCATGCTCCTGTTCAAAAGCAACAATTTTATTCCCTAGTCATAGATCTGAGGTAACACACACACACACGCACCTACACCTACACACACACACACACCTACACGCACACACACACACACACACTCAAATACGCGTACACACAACCATCTTCCACACCAAAAACCATCTATTACCCCCAGCTTTCATTTTGACAGATGGAGCTGGGCAGGAGTGTGTGATGAGATGGAGTGTTTTACTCGGGAGTCCAATCCATCACAAGCAACCCCTCTACCCATAGCAGTTTCACTCTCAACCAGAGGACAAACACACTGCCAGCACCTTGCTCGTTCAGGGTCTGTGTGTGTGTGTGTGTGTGTGTGTGTGTGTAAGTCTGCGTGTAGGAGAGAAACTCTCCACGGAAATGTACACTTGACTTGTGTAACTAATGCTGCATGTTACACACATACACTTGCTGGAGTAGAATACAGATAGAATTGTGAATGATGAATGTGTGGGATTTGTTCAAGAGTGAACATAACACCTATGGGAATACATGTATCATGCAATTTTAACCATCTTGACTTTGCACCCTTGGTACACACTATTCACATTCACATACAAACTTTTGCGGTCTGTACTTCAGCCAATACTATGCATTATGTAACAGAAATTTACACAGTGTGCAAGGAACTGGTGGTAGTGAGGAAAGGAAGTTTATAGTGCACAGTAGTCAGAGAGCAAGATTTTATGCAGCAGAAAAGGGCTTGGAAACAGGAGGACAGAGACAGAGCCAGACAGACACAGCCAGAGAAAGAAAGAGAAAAAGAGAGAGTCAGACTGGAGTCTGAATTTAAATAACACTCTTTGTTATATTGAAGGGCCATACAGACAGTGGCGGAATGTGAAAAATCTGTTGAATTTTTATATATTCCATAGCCAGACACTAGTCTGAATTCCTTTTTTTGGTTCCTGTGTTAAAAAATGTCTTTGATTCTCTTCTTTAAGTACATCTTTCCTTGCTGCATTAATATCTCTCTATGTGTGCAGACACACACACACACCCTTCATGCTGATCTGAATAGTGTGTTTCTGATGGCTGAATTTCCTCTGAATTAAAAGGGAAGAGGGAATGAGCGCCATCTGGTGGAGTTACATGACACAACACCTAACAGGCCTCACATAATAACCATCACACCATGGGACACAGCAGGGAGAAGAGCATTGTAACACATATTTATTCGGCTGTGGCACATATTGTAAGAGACTACACTGAAAATACAAGGACAAACTGAGAGTACAGAACCAGACTCCCACGCCACCAAGCAGACCCCCCCCCTCCCCCCCTTCATTCTTCACCAGAAGGTTGGCTTCTCACCTTATTGTGCGTCTGACACCATGTGCTCTGACAACAGTGCAAGTATATTCAGTGCAATTCCTTCAAAGAGCAGTCGGATCACCCACTGGTCTACCAAAAAAGTGTGTAGAGGTTTGCAGACTAAAGCTGTGAGACTTGGTGGTACCTTTGACATTTGTGGTCACAGAGACATCAAAAGCTTTAATGCAGTGTGAAACAAGTGCTACATGTACCTGCTATACATTTGAGCTTATATAAAGTATGTATATTTGTTACACTGCATGAACTTGTGGTCGACTGTTTCTCAAAGTCAGTTTTCTGCATGGCCGAGAAGCTTAGAAAGTGCAGTCTCTTTTTGTTCAGCGCTGTTCTGTCCGCATGTATGCAGTATCTGCCCTTTTATGATCTTGTGTACACAGCATGGTCTTCATTGTTAACGATGACTTCCACAAAATGGCTGAACAGCTGCTGTTGCACAGTATCGACTAGTTTTGGCCCTCACCCAAAATACATCACAATGAATGGTCTTGGTCACAAAAGTGCACACGTTCAAGTTTACGGAATAAATAGCAAAAGCATTTTACATTTTTTTACACACCATTTTAAAGAACCTGTAATATAAGACACAAAACTATACTGATGTTTCCATCAGTGCAAGGACACAGCGGAGTGGTGATGCGCACACCATGTCAGACAGATGCACGTACACACCTTCAGACTTAAATTGCTGTCAGTAAATTGAGACTAATGTGTTTTAATGAGATTCCCGGAGCAGCATTGGTTAGGTTGGCAGGGATTACAGCGCCAGGAGTTGTGGGCAGCGATGTGTCAGTCCTGAATCAGTGATGAATGAGTCAGAGTGCTGGCAGAAGGTGTGACGTGTCAGAAAAAAATGAACCTGTCAAGCGGCAGTCATGACAGGAACCGGTATGGTTGTGTCACGGTCATGTCACGTCACGTCGCAGTGTGTGTTTTCCAGCTTTTTGGGGGGTGTGTGTATGTGTGTGTGTATGCTACAAGATGTATGCTACATGATGTGGTGACAGTGTTAGGGTGTGGAGGTGCTGGTGGTCGTGGTGGGTGGGGGGGCGGCAAACGGAGTTGGACGCTACATGATGGTGACCCGCTCAGGCGACAGGTGATTGGTGCAGCGCGGCGGGTCCTTGCGGCCCTGATTGGCTTGCCAGCCCCTGCGGATGCGGTGCAGCTTGCGTCCGAGGCAGGGCAGCAGCAGCAGGGCCTTGCCCAGGATGACCGTGACGGGCAGCACCAGGGCGATCACGAAGCTGGGCGGCAGGTAGAAGCGGTAGGCCTCCTCTTCGAAGGCCCGCCGCCAACCGAACAGCAGCCCGTGAAGCGTGGCGATCAGGAGGGCAATGTACCCCAGAGTGGACTAACAACCGAGAGAAACACACAGCACATTACAGCATTAACAATACAATAACACGAATAATACAGCTGCAAAATATATCATCGCTTACTGTAAAAACGACAGGGCTGTTCTACTTCGATTGGATTATGAAACTTTACGACACTGACACCTATTACAAATACTTTACTGAACACTGTAATCAGATTTACACAGCAATCACATTACAACAGTGTTATATTACAGTCATTAGCCAGACCTGCTCTCAAGGACTTGGTGATTAAAGTGACAACCAATGCCATTGGAAGTACTATAAAGTGCACATCACTTTTAACAGTAGAGACAACAGAGGTACTGACTTATGAACATATCATATCCTACATTTTAATGAATACACCACAGGTATACATGAATATGTTCACATGAACATGAATACAAATAACAAACAAAATATAGGAAACTGAAAATATTATTAAGGCAATAATGTTATGTATAAAAAGTATTGACTTAAATGTGTCGACTTTAACTAAAATGTTAAATAAAAGTGTCACATAATTTTGATGAATACAACACAGCTTTGAACATTACACACTAACATGAACACAACAAACATATCTTAGGAAAGTATAAACATTACTTAGGCAGTTATGCATTCCATGATGTTAAGCCCACAAACAAGATATCATAGGAAACTGAAAAGATTATTAAGGCAATTATGCATAAAAAGTATTAAGTTATAAAAAAATGTAACATAATTTTGATGAATATAGCACAGCTTTGAACATTACACACGCACATGAACACAATGAAAATATCTTAGGAAACATTACTTAGGCAGTTATGCATTCCATGACGGTAAGCGCACAGTGCCACTACCAAGCCTTACTCATGATGACTAAGGGGTTGCAGACAGTCACGTGACTGCTTCCTGTTTTAGCCACGGCCCTAGCTGGGCAGCAGCAGGTGGGTGAAGCTCACCTGAATGAAGCTGAACTCCCTCCAGTTGAGGGCGGAGCTGACGGAGGGGATGGAGGTGACCGCCAGCAGGGACAGCAGGCCCAGGCTCATGATGCCAAACGACAGGTACATCTCCACCCGCCACACCTCCTCCTCGTTCCACGAGTTCTCGATGTTGGCGTGGACCTGGACATACAGATACCCAGATATGGACACACCCATGCACACACGCGTACGCGTACACACAAACGCACGCTCACACACACACACTCACACCCACACACACCCACACATACACAGACACACACACACACACCCCCACACACATTTATCCTAAAACCAATTTACTCTCAATGAGGGTCTTCATAGTTTTTTTTGACCAGTGCAAACTATCTGGAGGGGAATCCAATAACCCTAAAAATGCTGACACTAATGGTGCTTTGATTTCATAGTCTCATTGGCCTTAAAAATAATTATCACACATAATATCCTACTAAACTATTGACAAAATGTATTGCCTCCCCACTGTCTCCAATCTTCGTTTTTCACATACACACACACAGATAGACACACACACACACACACACACACACACACACACACACACACACAGACACACACACACACACACACAGACAGACAGACACACACACACACACACACACACAAGCCTGCCCAGAGAGAGATGTCTGGGCCCTTGAAAAGATCCAATTATTAAGCCTCCTTCACCCACAAAAAAACCCCTATGCTTTTCAATTGACTGGGCCCCTCTGGTGACTGGCTGGACCCTGGAAAGCTTTCATCTGTATCCCCTTATGGGCGGTCCTGCACTCTCTCTCTCTCTCTCTCTCCCTCTCTCCCTCTTTTTGTCTCTCTCTGTCTTATGTTTCTCATCTCATTCTCTCATCTCTCTATCACACCTGCTGGTAGGCTCGTGGTGTTAGCTCCCTGAAGGAGTATGCATGTCTTTAGAGGTGGTTCATATCTTACATCTCTCTCTCTGTCTCTTTCTCTCTCTCTCGCTCTCTCTTTCATGTTTCCCATCTCACCCCCTCCCCACTCTGTAGTACACACCTGCTGGTAGGCCATGTTCATCTGCAGGTATCTGTCTGACTTCCTCATGGGCAGACAGAGGCTGTAGAGTGTGTGCACTCCCGCGAAAAAGAAGCTGAGCAGGCCCAGCTGCCTGCGGCAGCCCAGCCACTCCTCCAGCCAGGCGGGGAAGCGCCGGTACTTGGTGCCATAGCCCAGCTGGTGCACGGCGGCCAGCTGCCCGGCCAGGTAGACCAGCGAGAGCAGCGTGATGGCCACGCACGGCACCGTGTGGTTGACCACCTCCACGGGGATCTTGTAGAACAGACTCAGGCCGCTCTTCAGGTACGGGTGGAGGATGTCGCGCACGAACGCGTAGGCGAAGAAGAAGATGGACAGCGCCACGGCGGCCAGCACGGGACCGCGCCACGCCGGGAAGAGGCGCAGCGGCATGTTCTCGATGTCCCGCGCCGAGGAGAGCGTGCCCATGTCCACGGGCGTGAAGCCCATCTGCCGAGACAGCTCCAGGGCCTGCTGGCGGGCCAACAGAGAGTTGCTGCAGATGTACACCTGCAACGCACGCAGGAGGAGAAGAAGAGTATGACAAGTTAGACCAACAACAATACCTTAAGTGTACACACACTGCACACCCAGGCAGACTTTAACTCACACACACACACACACACACACACACCGCTGCAAATATACACATACAAACACACACACAGATACACACACACATACACACACATAAACTCACATGCTCACTTCTCTCTCTCTCTCCCTCTCTTTCACACACACACACACACAAACACACACAGACCCACACACTCAACTGAAGCAGTACACACAGATTTAAAATTTCCTTTGCAGTCTTCACAAATGCTCCGAATCAAAGCTCCCTTGGGGGCACAGTACTTAAGGACTTATAAAGATGTGACACATAAGCCTTGGAGATCCAGGCCCGTTCTTGCCAAAGATTTGCAAAAAAAAAAAAGGTCCTCCCACTCCTTCCTCTGCTTTACTCAGCCAAGCTTACCACCTGCTGTTTCACGTTTGACGGACAGACGGGAGGACCAATCTCTGGCTTTGAGCTTCTTAATGTGACAGGTCACGTCTGGCTTTAAACTCTCAGATTAGAATGTTTTTTTTTTGGCCACATAGCCCAGATTGGTCCAAGAGCTGACAGACTTTGGGATCATGCACTTACAGTAAGATGTACCTCGACACCAAACCTCATCATATACTCACTATACTCTTAATTCAAAACTTATCATGCGATGTAATATGCCTTTAAACAACAACATTGCAGACACTACTGACTTGTTCTGTTATTTTAACATGATCTTTGAGAGTTGTCTCATATGGTTTTGTGTGTGTCTTTTACGATAGCCAGTAATGTACATTTAGTACAAAATTCAGCTCAGTGCTACTGAAGCAGTACACAGGTGTTTGTTTCCCCCAATTCTGCCACCTTAACAGCATATCAATTCCACCTTAACTGACTTGTCCCAATTAAACACCAAAATTAGATAAGGGCTTAAAATTGGGTGATGGAATTATAGGAATATAAAAATAGACACTTCATCAATTCCCTTGCCTTCATACCAGTTGGAAAGCTTAAAACAAACACCATGCAAAGGGCTGTGTAGCAAAGGGCAAGGGCTGTCACCCCACCCAGCCTCGAACACAGGTCTACAGGGTACCAAACACTGGGAATCTGACCGCAAAGCCCAAAAGCCTGGCTGATGTTTGGAGTGCACGTTTGGTACCCCAAAGACCCGGGTGTTCGAGTCTGGGTGGGGTGACTTGGGGATGGCTTGCCGTGAGGTCATTGATGGTGCACCTACTGTGTGAGCCATACGAGGGACCCTCAGGCTAGGTTGACCCTGGTGTGAAGGACCCCAGTGATGGGTGAAGCATGAGAATTAGATTGAGGATGTGCTTCGACTGCCACTCCAACAAGCCTGGCTCTTTGGTGGTGTGGCCTGGTGGGGTGACTTCTCTCCCCCTTCTCTAGAGGATGATACTGTATATCACATGTTGGAGTATACATTTCTCAACCATAACCCTATATCTCCTTAGATAACCATAACCCTAACAAACATGTTTCCAGCGCAAAACACTGAATACACTGCTTGCATGCCACGAGTGGGGATGTAAACATGAACAATGTTCCAATTTAAGTTTCTATTTTGCCCTGCTACTGACACACCCCTCACCCTCATGCTGACTTGCTCCCCCCCCCCCCCCTTGAATCATGGGATATATAAACTGCTCTCACCAAACTGCATGTATCCCTTGGTGCTGACTGCATTGCCCACGCCGAAATGACATTGAACCCCTTCACCACAAAGGACTCTGGGAAGAGGGAGGCCAGGTACTCGGCGTTGGACTCCGGGTACTGGTCCCTGCGTCGGTTGTTGCTGACGTCCACCAGCACCTTCCCCACCAGCAGATGCTTGAGGCCCCAGAGGGAGGAGTAGTGCTCACGCCGGATGGCCAGGAAGATGAGGCCGGCCTTCTCCACGGCGTCCTCGTGATGCGTCACGTCCACCACGTGCGGGAACGCCTCGGCCGCCCGCTTGGGGTGCCGGCTGCCCACCACCACGCCAAAGCCGCTCCGTAGCAGGCGCAGCGTCAGACTCTTGGCGAAGTCCCCCGAGCCCACGATGCCCACCGTGGAGCCTGCCGCCAGCCTGCCGCCCAGCTCCCTGGAGCCCATCTTCACGCCGTTGGGCAGGTAGGTGGCACTGCCGGCAGACATGCAGATGGAATCCATCCTCAGGCAAGCTGCGCGGCCCGCAGAACACAGAACACTCTGGGACAAACAAACAAAACAACAGCTGAAACACAATACTGGCAGACGGGCCAAAAGGGATAAGTTTCATGCAACTGGACTTCCTTCTTTTTGGAGCTTTAAGAAGTTCAGTACAGTGTGAGTCTATATATTTCTACTTGTCTATAACATTGTACTTTATATTATATACATTGTTTTGTATTGTATATATACCCCCCGTCTTCCTTGTTGTCTTTGCTCTTTTTTGTACTTGACATTCATCTTGCACCATAGTGGCCTTGCTGCTTAATTTTGTACAGGCAACTGTTCAATGACAATAAAAGTCCTGTCTTGTATACTACTACATGTATATATGTTAAATGTATAGAGAGCTAACATCTACATCTGTGGAGATACTGTAAGTATACTCGGTCAATAAAATGTATTCTGATTCTAATACAACTTAGCTCTTTTGACTAGCATGACATAAATGAATGAGAATCTTTACAGACAATAACAACAACAACAACAACTACTACTACTACTACTACTATTATCATTATTATTAGTGTGGTTGTTGTTGTGAAAAAGATCATCAGAACAAGATCACGTATAGACATTTTAAAGGACAGTAAAACATAAGACGACAGGACACAGTATTACAGTATTTTGATACCATGCAACCATCCAATAGCCTATAGATCTACACGTGCGACAATGTGTATTTGTGTCTCGTGGCCCAGATGTTATAACAGACAATTGTCATTCCAACGTAGTTACAGGTTGAAATCATCAAACTGAACCATGCCAGTCCTCAAGTCCAATTATACTAACTGAACTGCGGCTATTAAAGCGTGAAACATCACAGCACGGCAAGCCCACACAACACTACAGCATCTTGACTCTGCGTGACCGACGTGAAACCTGTTAGCCATCAGCTGATTGTCCTTGAAATCTTCAGGGCGCACTCGACTCTGTTAAATTGTATGTCATTTTGTAAACCTGTAATAGGAAATTATTTTGACCGGCATAGTTGTCTAATAAAGGCTATAGACCACGTATTTATTTTACTTCGTCTAAAACAGTGCAATTACACTTGAATGACGATGGATCCATTCTTGTGCCTAACCCGGTTATTTTGGAGAGGTGTAGGCTACACATTTCTTAAGCCTTGTGAGATATTGTCACGGTTTCTAAATTCTACATATTTGCAAAAACAAGGCAATCTTATGTCTCATTTACGTGGATAGATATCCCACAAGGTTACCGGTTTACCTTACATTAGATCCGCTGCGTGTCTGTGCCCGACCGTTTCCCTTCCGTTTACTCCGCCCCCTCGTCCATAAGATGCTCCGTGACTGGGCTGCTTAAAAAGGCGGATGCTTACGAAGCTGGACCAGCGTTTTCCTCTGATGGGACGAGGCTTTAGTGCGCCTTGTGAAGTTCTATGTAAGTTGTAATAAAGCATTCTTACTGAAGTCGTTAGGCCTATACAACACGGAGTCTAAAATAAAATAAAATAAATTAATTTAAAAAAAAAAAAAAACAATAACAAGATTTTAAAGTTTTCAACATAAATGGTAAATTGGCAAAAGTCTAAACGCACCTAGGTAGCAGCCAACATGAAAGACACTCCTGAAGTTCTCTTAATAACAGCAGTTATAATTTGACTAGTGTAGAAAAGGACAAAACAGCAGTCATGTTGTGACATCTGATCTGTAGTCTGTCATCAATCTTAGCATCTTGAGCTTACTTTGACATTACTCTCCGGACATCTTGTTTTGACCAGCAGATGGTTCAGCCAACTTCATTTCAGCATGATTGCACTGTGATGCCTTGTAAACAAGTATGATGACCTTACTGGCAGATAAACAGCAGAGTGGGAGAGCCCTGCGTTGCACTAGGTGATGTTCATATGAGTAGAATTAACAGAATGAACTGCATTTGCGGAAACATAATTAACTGCATTTGCTGAAACCCAGACTTTCAGATTCATGAGTAGACAAAGGATGCCAGTGCAGAATTGAAAACCAGGGTGCATGCCAGTGCAAAATTGAAAAGTACAACATCATATGATTGCACTGCTGAAATATGCCTTAGTTACTTGCACCAAACTTCACTCTTTCATTTGACTCATCCATCATCTCTTGAATGCTTTTCTTCTGTTGTTTATCATACCCTAAATTTGATTATGTATTTTAACCTCTCTCAGTTTTTACCCTGTTTTTCATTTGGATTCCTCGTCAGCAATTTAGCCTCAATCACTCAGTCATTGGTAAGCAGACTGTCCACTAAAAACAATAATGACTGATAATGATGATGATGATGATGATAATGATTGTGGTGATTTTTTTCTTTTACATTAAGGCATATTGAAGCTGTTTTGGTGTATTAAACACCTGCACTTTGGAATAATTACCACTAGAGGGAGACACAGTCCTGAAATGCCCCAGTAGAACCCTTCAGCGTGGCAGTGAGAACCATTAGTGTACTATTGCCTATGCATGTGTTGTGTGCAGGGACGGATTAAGGAATCAAGTGCCCCTGGGGAAAAACATTGTCTTGCCCGGTAGGCCTGTTCATTCTTCCACCCCTGGCTATGTGCCCCTGTGTGTGGTCCAGAACGCGGCAGCACGACTGGTCTTCAACCAACCCAAAAGGACACATGTTACCCCACTCTTCAGAGATCTTCACTGGCTGCCAGTAGCTGCCAGAATTAAACACAAGGCTCTGACACTAGCCTACAAAGTAATTTCAGGTTCCGCCCCCGCCTACCTCAATGTCTTATTACAGGCTCACGTCCCGTCCAGGGCGCTGCGCTCCGCTCACACAAATCGTCTATCGGTACCCTCACTTCTCACAAAGAGAGGTCACTCTAAGCTCTTCTCCATGGTTGTCCCCAAATGGTGGAATGACCTACCAGTTGCGACAAGAACAGCAACATCCCTCCCTATCTTTAAAAAGCTTGTAAAAACCCTTCTCTTCCGAGATTGCTTCCCTTCCTAACAAAACTAATATAACTAACAAACACTAATCTAAAACTCTCTCTCTCTCTCTATCCCTATGCAGAAGTACATATGTCTGTTGTGTCTCTACTCTGTGTCCTCCTCTATTGCTTATGTCCCCCTTGATTGTAAGTCGCTTTGGATAAAAGCGTCTGCCAAATGCAATATAATCTAAATGTAATGTGTGTCTTCTGCTCCAGTGTTTTTTTTTTTGTTACTACAGTATGACCACAACAATTCATAGCAACTGAAATACATGTGGATCAAACAACATGACTATTTTCAGTTGTTGTAATTTTTCTTCTTTATTTTGTAATCCAAGAGGAAAAAGAGGTAGTTAATATAGAACATGATGGAGGTAAATAACAACAACAACAACAAACACAAACAAACAAATGAACAAACCATTTTAGTCACTTTTACAGTATATGAGAAAAAGGCAGGCAGGTAAGGCAATGTTTTTTTTTTGGACATGCAACTGATAAAACACCTCAGATAAGCATGTATGCTGTATAAGTACCTCTTAGTGTTTACTGTGGACGGGATTGCTGCCATGGAGTCATGTTTTGATAAGCCATATTGTAAATGGGTGTAAGATATAACCCTACTGATTCATTTTTATTCTGCTCTTGTTATTCCACTGTGCATCCCAATAGTCGTGTGTTAAAGCCTGCAAAATAAGCTTACACTCACTCCTCTGAAAGGTTATCATAACGGCTAGTGGAGATGTGGTACACGTGCATGTGTACAGTACATGCGGGGCAGTGGTGGCCTGGCGGTCAAGGTAACATACAGTACCTATCATATCTTCAAAAACCTCTCCTTCCTGGTAGAAACTGTTTGACCCCCTGAAGAAGGCTTGTATGCCGAAACGCGTTGGGGTTTTTAAAGAAGGGTTAATGTGACCTAGCCACAATAATAGAGGCTTTTTAATTTTGCAATTAGTTTTTCCTTTGCTGTAACATACAGTACCTATTGACCGGAGGGTCGCAGGTTTAAATCCACCAAATGCCAGAAGTGCCACTGAGGTAGCCTGAGCATGGTACCATCAGGGGCCACTGCTCCCCGGGGGCTGTTGTCATGGCTTCCCCTCTGCTCACGTGTATGATATGTTAAATGCACGTTGCAATTTCATTGTGTGTGCTGTGTGCTGTGTGAGCACACAGTATCCAAAGACAACGTTTTGTGCTTCTGGTGTTTTGGTCCCCTGTGTCCTCCTCCTCTGTTGACGTAGGTGTGGATGGGCTTACCAAGGCTTTATTATCCAGCCACAGCAAATTGAGCCTTCAAATACTTTTATCAGTGTGTGGGGAATTACTTGCCAAGAATTACTCGTGTCAGATTCACAGAAATAAAGGGGACAAGTGGCTCATTAAACTGAATGCATTAGAAAGGCCTGGCAGGACTGACAGAACCCTAGATAGTGGCTTCCAGCATGCAAAGTAGGCCTTATGATTACCACTGCATTCACCAGTTAAAAGTGAATGCCAAAGCTGATTATGAAGTTTGCAAACTGATAACATAGATCAACTAATATGTATAATTAAACATAACTGTATTTTTTACTTATATGACAGTAAACCTTTTAAAACACAAGACTTATTGTCTCGATGTATGATTGATGATTATGATCGGGTATAGGCCTAGTTTGGTTGGGCCTACCAGTGGTTCATTACAGGCCTTGTCCATCAGGTAGCAGAGCCTCACTTTTTTGGTTTCTTTTTTGGTAAATCTAGTACGCACTTTGAAGCGGGTAAGATTTTTAGTATCACCTCTGTTCAGGTGGCGAGGGAGCTGAATATCGACAGGTTACTGGCTGGTTACTATTGTCACTGTCTTTTTCATTTTTGGATACCTTAGTTAGCCCAGTCTTAGCATAGCGTTAACATTATGACTGTAATGGCAAAGAGCCAGCCTTGTTGAAATAGCAGTCAAAGCACGTCCTTAACTGTAGTGATGGCACTCCATCACACTGCTGTCCCTCCCATTCAGGACAATTCACACACACACACACACACACACACGCACACACACACACACACACGCACACACACACACACACACACACACACACACACACACACACACACACACACACACACACACACACACACACACACACACACACACACACACACACATACGGTAGGTGTCCCTTACACATCCCCCACCATACTTCTCCCATTCATGAATGCCGCATATACTAGTGTATCTCCTGTTACTGTGATCCCTCATGCTGCGGTCAACCTAACCTGGAGTCACTTATATGGCTCACACAGTAAACGTGTCTTTGCGATGGCCTGATGGCAAGCCATCCCACTTTTGACACCAATTGTAGCTAAGGGAGAGAGCAATTACTCCACCTGGCCTCGAACCTAGCTGTCCAGGGTACCAAACCTGCCATCTGGCCGCAATGCCAAAGACCTGGACTCATCAAAATAGCAATCGCAGCACATTCTCAACTCTAGTGATGGTACTCCATCACAATGCCTAAAGATATATGAATCCTTTGTACAGTTGAAAAAGAAAAGGAGAGAAAAGGGATAGATACCATTCAGTGGAAAATAGACTTTTGATAGATTACCCAACAAATGTATAGGACTTCTGTCTTCATGCTGCCCCCCCCCTCCCTTGCCACCCTCACCCTCTCTCTCGCTTTTGCTCTCCCCCTCTTTTTCCCCTCTACTCCTTGCTCTCATTTGGTGTACACTAGTAGTACATTCACACAAATAATGCAATTGCTTGGTTTTTTTTGTGTGTCCTCCTCTGAACTCTCTCACCGTTTTTAATGAAAGGTGGCTTACCTCTGATGTTATTTTCCACAGAAAGTGTTTTGAATAGCCCCCCTGGATACAAGGATGAGAACACGATATTAGTGGCTTTAACTATGTGATAGCCCTGGGTGGATAAGTTCATATTAGTGGAACCTAATTAATTTTGCTTTGATTAAGCCCCTGAAGGTATGACTGATGGAAACTCATCTTGTGTTGCGAAGCTTTCTTTCTTTTTTTATTGATAGTAGGCCTTCAGTTGTTGTCAGTTCAAAAACACAAAAAGACAGTGTCTGAACAACAGAAAAGTCTGCTTTATTCACCTTTAATTTTGTGTTATTTTAAATAAGGACATGGACAGAGGTAGAACATTTCTTCTCTTGTGAACAGAACATCCAGCTAGTACATAGGCACACTACAATGGCATTTTATTATATTTATTAGACACACAAGCTCTGCTGCAGTTCCAGGTAGATGAATTCATTGCATGGGTCCTACTTCAGGTCAATAACACAGCTGCATGTGTGTAAATAAGTTATACCACAAATATACAACTCTGTCATTTCTCCTCAGCGTGATTCTGAGCAAGCTGAGAATTTCATTACTTTGCCTTGCCTTATCTGGATAATGTCAAAACACTATTGCTAGTGCCTGCAAGCCCATTTCCTTATTGACTGTGTATATAAAATCCATATCAGTGGAGAAAAGTAAATTTTAACAACAATATAAAGGACTTTCAGATTGTCAATATCTGTCAAAATCAGTGTGAGCTCATCAATGTCACACCAAGGTGGTGATTGTAGTAGTCAAGTTATATTAGTCCTTTTTTTTTTTTTTGTAGTAAGTCACTTCACCCAATTGTCTGTAGACCTGTAGGTCTCAAGGAATTTATTTTGTAATATAATTTGTCCCTCATCAGAATATTTAACAATAATATTGTGATTGCAGTCCATTTCTTCTGCAAACCAAAGACATAGTCTCATGTGGAGATTTTTATTGCTTTGACCCGGTCTGAAATGTACCCACACCTTGAATCATCTCTTCTCAGCAGATCAAGATGGCCTCCCTCTCCCACAGTGCCTCGGCCAGCCATGTGTGGTATCGGTCTGAAGTTGGAAGTGATACAACAGCTTCATATCATAAACATGCCAATCATGCTGAACTTGTGAAACCTCATTTGGACAGGGATAAACGTCAGACCCTTATTTATCGCAAGCTGTCTTTGAGCTGAGGTGAAGCAAAACGGGAGACAAAGCTTGGGTGTATTCAAAATCGCCACCTTGGTGCTAGGACCTGGCAACCCCCTACGCTAAACTCAAAAAGCCAAAGCTGCAAATCTTCTGTTGTTGGTCCAGTGAATTGTGTTATGGACCTCAGTGTCAAATAACAGAGCCCTGATTTGATACAACTGAAAAGTAACACAACTGCTGCAAAAAGTAGTGTCTTCAGTACTTCCAACAAGTCTTTGAAGACTCTTTCTTAGAGTCACTGTATTCAGTATAAGACAGTTGGTAAAAATCCAACCTGAATCCAACCTCATGTGGTAAGCTGCTTTGTAGTCCAGCTTCCTATTTTTCATTTGTTTCAACACTGGTTTATTTCTTCTCACAGCAAAGAGTGGCATTTAGGAAGAGCACTGAAGCAGTAAGAGCACACTTCCTACTACCCCAATCCCCCTCGGATAGTACACCTACAGCCAGTCACTGCCCCAGTCAAGTCTTTCAAAAGTCCAGGTATAAAACCCAGACTAGGTGTAAAAACACCTATAAAGCAACCAAGACGATGGTCCATGACTGAAACGTTATGACTGGAATAAGGCCTGCTTGCAGTGAGCACTGTGCGGGAGTTCACATTTGTTGTAGACTGTGGGCCAACTCCAATGCATATGTGTTTTTAAAGGTGTGCAGGAGCTCATATTTTTTAGGTGTAGTGTAGGTGTGGCATTGAGCAGCTTAATTTAGATTTGAGAGAATATTGTAGAATAGTTGGTAAAGTAAGAAAACTGAGAAAACAGCATGTGAGGCAACAACCCCATAGGAACATTCACTTTTTACTTACATGGGTATTACATTCATGTAAACCTACTAAACCTGTATTTTTTAATCCCTGCATGACAACATCCATATATTAAATGAACTGAAATAAGGTCAGATGCGGGGGAGTTTTTTTAAATTATATTATTTATTTATTTTTTACCTCGATTGCTATTGTCACACTGTTTTGTTGTTGTTGTTGTTGTTGTTGTTGTTGTTGTTGTGTTTGCACACAACAACATCTGTTGTGCCTGACATCTGGATAATACACGTGCCTTTAAATTTGCACATGTGCATGTTTTCCAGACAGGGCTTCTTTCACAATGCTGACAAATATGGGTGATGGGAAGATGGACTAGCTAGGCGAAACAACCACATCTTAGCATTGGCGTAGAGAAGAGCAACAAGGGCTGTCCTTTGTGCTTAGTGAACAGAGTTCATCTGTTATCTTAGGCTGGTCCTCAATGATCTGTCCCCATGGTCTTCAAAATCAGAATGCCAAGAGCAGCATGTCTTTCCATGAGCTGCACTTTATTGTTACACAAATTAGCACAGCATCTAGCACAGATTACGAGGAACAGCAACAGAGGTAGAGGGACAGACACATGTTCATGGTATTTTATAAAAATGCTGATATTCTGTCACCCGTCCATAGCAGCGTCGAGTATAGGGGTAGCATAGGAGTTTAGAGTAAGAGGGAGATGGGGAATTGCCCTGTAGTTCTTATAGCGGACATGAGGTGGCAGTGTTGGTCATCTTTAAGGGGCTAGTGCAAACACAGCCTCACCTTCACATATAGAAGATCCACACATTTATCTAGCGGGTCTCATTCTAATGATACGCCTGCAGAAAAGTCATACACCAGCACCAGCCATGAAAAATCCTGGGATTATTTCAAGGAAGACAAAAAAAAAAAGACAATACAATACTCGCTGTTCGTGAAATGGACCTCCTCATGGTGGATTTTCTCGGGGGTGATTACGGCCTCCGAAGTTGGGAAGGTCATTCCGAAATGATTTCTGCCTCAACGCACACTTTCAAATAATTCCGTTCCTAATCTGTTCAGTAAGAGGAAGAGTAGGCGATTAAACAATGATAATCTCTGTGTGTTTCTGAGCCGCAGGGGAAGGTTTCAGTCTCCTCTCACCGTATGGGTTTGGGGGGGGGGGAGCAGGAGAGGGAGGGAAGGGAGGGAGGGGGTTCATTTCAGCGAGTGCCCTGCCGGCCTCAACGTCAGCTGCCAATGGCAGCCCTGGTGCTTTCCTCATAAAACATTCATGCAATTCGTGGAAGGGCAAAAACCCCCACAACTGCCTCAAAAAAGAAGACATGTTTTAATCTTCAGGAGAGAAAGTGTGTGTGTGTGTGTGTGTGTGTGTGAAAGAGAGACAGAGAGAGAGAGAGAGAGGGAGAGAGAGAGACAGGGAGAGAGAGAGACAGAGACAGAGAGAGAGAGACAGAGAGAGAGAGAGAGACAGACAGAGAGAGAGAGTGTTGTGTGTGAAAGCAAAACTGGAGGCAAAAAAAGATTGCACAGCTGGAAACTTCCTCTTGACACCTTCTCTGACACGTCATGTAATGTAAAAACAGCTTTCTGAATATTTATTGTGCGCAAATGAACTGTCATCCTTTTCCACCACCACTGCACAGTGTACAATCCCCCAATGTGTGAGATGACTCATGCATTGCTGAGGTTGAACATGTTAAGATGATAGGTCTTTTTATTGACTTACAATGTGCCCTTTGAACAGAGACGTTCCTAAAACCTTGTTTTTCTGAACTGCGTTTATGAAGGCAGCATTAGTTGGCCCCCATTTTTTTTAGCAGGAACTGTCTGGATGTGGCGGGAGTGGGTGGCTTTAACATTGGAGGTGGGAGTTTAGGGAGAGGGAGGGAGGAGGAGAAGACGTGGGGTGGTGCAGGCCAGACAGACAGCCCATTATGGAGCAAGATTGGGGGAAGAGACAGAGTGGAGAGCGATAGAGAGAGTGAGAGAGGAAAAGGGAGAGAGAGAGATTGGGAAAAGCAAAGCAGGGTGTGTAGCATGAAGGTGACCTGGGATTACTCCAGTCCCTCTCCACAATCTCATCCGCGCATCTGGAAGCCATCGCCACACAATAAGCTCAACTTTCTGTCCCCTCCATCCCTATCTCCCTCCATCCCCTATCTCTCCCTCTCCCCGTCCTTCTCCCGCCCATCTCTCTCTCCGCTCTCGCCTCCCTCTCTTGTCACCTTCTTTTCCTCCCACAGTTCATGCTGTCCTTGTCAGTTTAGTCATACTTCTGAGTCTGAGCACTATTCTGGGTCTACTAGCTACGCATGGCCTGCACAAACAGAGGCTCGAGATAGTACATTGCCTTGTGGTTTGAATCCCTGAGCTACTCAGCTACGCTTAGTGACTGGAAGAGAAGATCAGTGAAAGGAAAGGTACAGATAAATGAATCCTGATTAGGAGTTGCAGATTGATATGTGCTGTGCACTAATATCGGAGAGTATTTAACCTACATAGCCTGTTTTCCATTCATTGACATACCAAACAGATGTGTTGGTAGTGATAAGCAATAATAAGCAGTTGGCAGTCTACAGAAGGTATAATTGCATCCCATCATATACTATACACTATAAAACTTTGGGCACAGTCATGGTAGGTTAAAATCATTCTGTCCAGAAATTATAACTCAGATGTGGACAAAAAATGTGCTGTCCATTTCCACAGTATTTAGGACTGTGCTCTTAAGAATGTGTCTGAGGTTTTCAGACAAGTACATTTACTCCAGTGTTTCAAAGTTTTTCAGACCGAGGACCACTACCCTCCCTTAAAAAAACCTCAAGGACCATCAACCCCCATCTGAGGCTAGCAGAGCTCTGTAAATGCATGAATTGGTGCAGCATCACAGCCCTAACTAGGGAATGGCATTTAGGTGATATAAAAGTTGTTTAAAACACACTGTGCATAACATAGGTATATTAAGAAAAATAACACAGGTGCTTGTGGACTAATTGAGATGTCTTGCAGACTACCAGTGGTGCACAGACCACATTTTGAGAAACACTGATTTATTCTAATCATTTTCCGAATTAGCTGTTTCTAATTCGCACAATTCTTCAGGTTCCAATTAGATGAGATAATTGTGGAAATCATTTGTTTTAACTGCACACACGTCGAACCAGGTGAGTGTAATATGTGAAACAAGACAGCTTCTGAAGCCAGATTGCCCATCACTGTTGATAGAAACAAACCCATCTTAATATGTAGAGGTGGGTAAGCTGATGCTGGAAAGTCCTGTCATTGTGTCTCATCTACCCTGGTGATCATAACACAGCTGATTTCACATCTACCTGGGAGAACACTTGTGCTAATTAGACTCAGATGGTTTGTGAACAGTTGGACGAAATATTTGTGGCATTGCCTTTCTCTCTCTGAAGATGGATCACCTACCACTGTTGTACCAGTACTACCAGTATTTTAGATTACCATATAAATATTGGCTGTGAATCAGTGAATGGAATGGGGAAAGGAATAGGCAAAATGTTTCTTTTTAAATTGTGTATATATATATATATGTATATATATACACAATTTAAAAAGAAACATTTTGCCTATTCCTTTCCCCATTATATATATGTGTGTGTGTGTGTGTGTGTGTGTGTGTGTGTGTGGTGATTGAGTGATTTCGATGTTTTTGATCTGTCTGTACATCTAAAAGTACAGACAGTCTTTTGTATTGTTATGTATGTATTTATGTATTTATGGTACAGTCTCATGATGTCTTTCTGTTGGAACACAAGACCTTGCTTTGGCAGACAAAACCACAGAACCCTGAAAGACGTAGTCTGACGTCTGAAACTAGGCTCTTTGTTTGAGTTTGTGTGCTTGGGTGTGTGTGTGTGTGTATGGGTGTGTATGTATAGGTGTATATATGTGCGTGTGTGAGTGAGTGTGTTTGTGCTTCTGAAGATGTTTCAGACTTCAGTTAATGGCCTTAACATTCCGTCCATTTTCTTCCAGCTGCCTCCGCAGCAAATCAGTTGAAAGGTTCTACAGTCTTGGTTTTAATGGTTATGACATCTCAAAAAGGCCTGTACCAACACCAATATATTCCACCATCCTTTATCAGAATGAATGGTGTAGATAGTGCATTAGACACACTAATTTGAACAGGTAGCTCCAACACCGACGTGTACACAGACACACAGACACAGGCACAGACACAGACACACACACACACACACACACACACACACACACACACACACACACACACACACACACAGATACGCACGCACACACACACACACACACACACACACACACACACACACACACACACACACACCAGACTGACATTATTTCTGTGCTAATCTATTTAAAATCTCAGTACCCAGCTCTGTTGAAATTGGAATGGTGGGAGACCACAGAGGTTTTAATGGTTAGCATAATGCCTTTCACTTCAAATGGCATCATCCAGCAAGATAGCGAGAAGGGAAACATGGCGAATCAGACTAAACACAATAAAATAAAACTTCCATTTTCTGCTGAGGGCCCATCTCCTAAAATATCAACCTGAATTCAAACACAGACAAGAGGAAGTTACATGGAACATTAGCGCTATTGTTAAAGCTTCATATTGTCAAAGCGTTTTCAAAGTTTTCACACAAAGCGGGAAAGTCACACTTTCGGAATAAGTTCTGTCAAAGTGTTTTCTTGTTTCCAGATGGTTGTGAGTGTGGACGCTTGTCACTGTGTCGCTGTGCGCATATGCTCTGAACTGAAACAGGTGGCACTCTTTTAAATGTCACTGTGTTCACCCAGAGACATCATTGTGTGTGTGTGTGTGTGTGTGTGTGTGTGTGTGTGTGTGTGTGTGTGTGTCTTCTCTCTCTCTCTCTCTCTCTCTTTCTGTGTGTGTGTGTGTGTTTGTGGCTGGTTGTGAAGCAGATGATGTGAAAGGGGTGCACTCAGAAGTTGCACTCCTCAACTCTTTTGCCTTTTGTTTGTTTTTGTGTGTTTTTCACATCTAAATATTTATTCGTTTTACTCTGCCCATCCATCTTGTTTGCACATACTGTACTGTATATGCATAGTCAGCCATACACAAACATAGAGAGGATACTGTTTGGCCTCCATTTTAGTTCAACAACTGCCATTCTCCTCTTTCTGTCATGTACTCAAATATTCTCTCTCATCTTCTGTTCCTTTATCGGCTATGAGGCAACACACACACACACACACACACACACACACACACACACACACACACACACACACACTTGCACTAAAAACAACTCTTCGCCTCTGTCATAGACGAGTCTTGCTTCTTGCTCTACCTTCACACTTTGTTTCCTCACAGTCTTATTCATTCTCCGTGCCTCTCTTAAATACACATTGTGTATAATAACCCATACACAACACACACAATGTCTATTTTAAAAGTTAAACGATTAGCCTGTCATAGTCTTGTTCACTCTCTCAATTCACAACGAGAGAACACACGGTGAGGGGCACACACACACACACACACAAACATGCACACACACACACACACACACACGGACGCACACGGACGCACACGCACATGCACATGCAGACACACACATGCACGCATATGCACACACACACACACACACACACACACACACACACACACAGGGACTCCAAATGATCCCCTTTGTCTTCAAAGGACATTAATTCTCATTTAAGCAGCCCCCCCTCTCTGCTTGCCCTGCTGCTTTGGGGAGGCTGGTCGTAGACCCACAGCTGACAGGATTAATCTGGCAGATAGCCCACCCCCCACCCCCTCACCCCTCCACACACACACATACACACACACACAGACACACACACACACACATACACACACATACACACACACACACTGTCCACAAATGGGTGTTCAATGTACTGCGAAAGAGCCTCTGTTCGCCTCACTAAGTCATGCAAGATATGCAAAGATGGCATATCTCTCTCACATATGTGCTCTCATAAACAGATGCAGGCAAAAACACACACACACATACACACACACACACACACACACACACACACACACACACACACACACACACACACACACACAGACAAATAGACAGAAGAGAGGGAGTGAATGAGAGAGGAACAGACACATTTTAAAGGAGTGAAAAGAGTGCGGAAGAGATGTTCTTTCGGATCAGAATACCACAACAGCAAACACCTAATCCACTCCACGTGGCTTTCTTTATGCCCTCTTCTGTCTCATTATTGCTTTGTTCATGTGGAATCTCAGTAGAGTTGCCTGTAGTCTCACCACAACATCATAGTTAATTACTTTTTTGTGTGTGTGTCTGTGTGTATATTTGTGTGTGTGTGTGTGTTTAGGTATGAGAAAGAGTCCAAACATTTATGTGACTGTATAATTGTGGTTATGTGTGTGTGTGTGTGATGGTACATATGCCTCCGCCCCACCCCAGAAACCTGTTTTGATATGCTGTAGAGTGTGAGTGTGTGAACAGAGTGCTCTTGTTTTTAATTGAGCATGTCCCTGTGCAACTATTTGTGTTCATGAAGTGCTCTCCCTCACCATACATCAAAGGGTTATATTTAGTCCCATCACTCTTAAAGGACTCTAAGGAAGGTTCGAGTTCACACAAACACAATCTTTAGTGGTACACTGATTGGAAATAAGGTCAGTGTTGGGTCTTCATCACAGAAATGGGCCCCTGCCGTACTTCTAGATGCACCAAAGGCACAGCTATTTTGTTCCAAGAAAAGGAAAAGAATACATTACACTGTGCCATGAAGGATTTTCTTTTCTTCTGGTCACATTTCAAGACGTAACCCAGTCAGAATGTTTCTGGAAATCGCTGGTTAAAAGCAAAAGGACACATCACACCTCTGTTCATTGGCCTACACTGCCTAGCAACCTGTGATTGCTGAAATCAAACACAGGTTGCTGACACTCCCTGACAAAGTGGCTTTGAGATCTGCATCTGTTGGTCCGTCAAAAAGTAGTCTCATTCCTCTCTGTTTAAAATGAGCTCTTGAAATACCTTCTCTTCCAAGAACTCTCCTACACTGTAAAACCGGATTGTCAATACAACTCAAAACTTTTGATGTAACTGATTATGAGTACATTAACAAAAAAGTAAACTTTAAAAGTTTAAGTACAAAATTCATGTACTTAAACTTTTAAATTAACTTTAATTAAAATATATAGTTAATGTACTCAAAACTATTGACGTAATCAGTTACATCAAAAGTTTTGAGTTGTATTAACTTATCCGGGTTTACAGTGTACTCTAACTATTCTAACTCACTAACCAGCTAACATGCACCTATGTCCACTCATTGCTAGTACTCTTATAGCTTGATTTGTTTTCCTCAGTAAGTCACTTTGGATACATTTAGAGAACACACAAGACATTTGTGGAAAAGCACCATACTAGTAACATAGTATTGTTTGGGATACTAAAGCATGTGCCAAATTTAGTTTAATGTTTCCTTTCTGATTAAAACATGCATGCCAAAACAAAAAAAATGGTGTTTTGTGTAATATTCATATTTAAAAAGTACTGTATTAAGTCTGATATCTACTTTAGTGTCACCGTATATGTCAGAGAAAGTAAATGAGATGACCTGACACTGATAATAAGGTAAAATATCCACCATTTTCTACCTACATCCAGTCAATCAGACAGCCAGTGTCTCCCTGGGTTGGCTGAAGTGTTTTTATTTATCCCCCTATGCTACCATAGATAAACAAAACAAGTACACAATCACCGTGGTGATGCTCCATTAGCTAGGCTCAGGACCTCACTGGTGCTTTTTAAATCCCTCCTGCTTGTTTTCCAGGGCTGATATAATGCCAGAGAAGGCCTCTGTGATCCACATGCCCGGCGCTTTCAGCGCAGCAGTAGCAGCAGTAGCAGCAGACATCGTTACTGCATGTGCGACAAATACCAACAGACAAAAAGAGACTGCAAGGTCCTTCTCTGTTTGTCTTCCCTGCTTGTTCTTTCTTACTGTTACTGTATACAAGCCTTGGCAGTGTCTGATCTATACTATCTGCCTATATCTGCGTATAGCATGAATGCAACTTTCTTTCTTTTTGTCTGACTGTGAGGTGAATAAGAAAAGAGGAGGGATATTGTGTGTTAGGACAGTTTTTTTTTCTGGTTAAGTCCTTAGTTATAGTATAGCTGCCAAAAGTGTCAAGGCTTGGTACAGCAGCCATACTTAATAAGTTCAACATTATAACATCCAGCAACCGAAAAACAGCATTCGGATAAGAGCACTAGCTGAGGTGGAGAAAGTTGGCCCAATGATGGCAGTAATTTCACCTGAATGGTTTTGTCAATAACAGGCATTGAAAGACTCTAAAGCACTGTTCTTGACATTGATGGTGCCTAGTAGAAACCGAGGTAGGAGAAATTTGGAAAAACAATTTTGGCAAAGACAATCAATATCGCTTCTTCTGCAGTTCGTTTCAAGTACATTTGTGACTCACGAGCGTTTTCTGCAAGTTGTGTGGACAATGATGCCTCACGATTATATTTGAGCCTTTTCAGAGTAAGTGAGAGTGGAGCCAATAGCCTCCAGTAATGGAGAATTACTGGCATTCCATTTAACATATTCTCTCTTGTAATTGACTGTCAACCTTGGCAAGTTTAACGACTTTTTTTCTCAAGTAAAATGAATGGAACTGTTCTACAGTACTTTAAGGCGACTTCTCAAAACCAAGTCAGAACTTGTCATTTTCCTGTCCTGCTTATTCCCCTTCCTACCCCTTCAAAAGACATTTAAGCATGCGTGCAGTATTTTGTCTGAATTATAAGTGGAAATGTCAGAAGTATTTTCAGTCATTAGCTTTCTAATGACCCGCTGAATATCTCTGGCCTCTGGAAATTAAAACCTGCAACCATCAAACAAAAAAAAGGCCTGTCCACGACAGCATGTCTGTGACGGAGAAGACAGAAAAAAAAGTTCTTCCTCATCAAAATTAGCTGAGAATTACATTGTTGATCAGCCACCAATTAAAGCTGAGAAATGCCTTTACGGAAAAGAATAAATTACAGCAGATCAAACTCTTTCTTTTGTCCTCGGGCGAAGGCTCTTTTTCTCTTTCTCCCTTTATTTTGGTCATGTCACCCAGCTTCTCCTTCTCTGGCATTTGGCTATGAGTGGCTTAATTAGATTGCTGAGGGTGGAGGAGTCAGGACAGATCCAAAGGTCCTCTCTTTCATCCCGCCTGTTCTTTAACCCGTTGGCGGTGGGCTCTGGCACCCCACAGTAAGCCGCCCAGCAGGAGGGGGATCCTCATGGAGCACAGCGAGACGACACACACACACACACACACACACACACACACACACACACACAGACACACACACACAGACGACACAGGAGGGGCTTTGTTCTAATGTTCCTGCTTCTGCCTCTGGTTCCCCGAGTGAAGCCCTCTACTAGGGAAGGACTTGAGTCTCCATTCCACTTGTACTGGACGGTGGATTGTTTTTAACGCACGAATAAGAAATTTCAAAATGGAACCCAGCCCAGAGTCGGAACTCCAATGTGTTTTCCTTACACACACTCCGCACACCCAGCTTCAAATTCCAAGAAGATTGTTTTTCCTGTATCAAGACCAGTTTAAGGTTTAAGTATTTGCAGTTTTTTCATCAGCATGTCTATCCATTTATATCCAATTTCAATGAGGCAACCAGTTGACATGTTGCTGTGGTGGGTTTGGATGAAATGCAATATCTAATGTTGTTGTGTTCTGTATCGAATTGAGTCATGAATATCTGGTAACCACATAAATGTTCTTAACAGCGAGAGGTGGGAAAAAGAGTTAAAGCATATAACACAGGGGATTTTACTTATTACCTACCAGTGCCTAGCTAACAAGCTGTGCTAATTATCACGAGTGACTTTTGTGCGTGGTAGGAACAAAACATGTGATATAGCCTTCCACTTCTCTCTAAAGCCGTCCTCTTCTAGAAGCACTGTGCCAGGCCAGTCGTCATGGTTTCTGTGTGCATTGTTCTCAGCAGGCGTTGTAGATTGGAACATATTCAACTCAGGCATGAGGTCATTACAAGTGGAAGCAAACAATGTCTGGGATATATAAAGTGCAGCATAACGGCAAACTAGCAATCACATTGACATCAGTGAGGAGGCCTTGGCAAGGCAGAAGCACAGTG
>CM059285.1:22806757-22819257 GCA_030347295.1 Setipinna tenuifilis
CCTCACTGACAGCGGGCGGGATGCTTTTATGGGGCCGTAAAATTTGAAGGTGGCAATCCAGAATTACCGCGGATCTCTTTTCTCGTGTTTTGTGGCTTGCTGTGTCACCATAACTCCTCGTGCAGGCTGAGATGGAGGGAGGAAACATAAGAGCTGGGCTCGCTTGGTAAATTAAAAATTACAAGACTTAACATAAATCTCCTGAAGAGATTCAGAAAGAGGTCTCAGACCCCATGTAATAATTGTACACAATTAATTCCCAGTCTTTTAAAATGTCTTCTCATGTTTGAATTTTAACTTTCTCTCTCTTTTTCTTGTGTGTTCCTGTAGTGGTGGCAAAGCAAGTGTTTTTGTGGTTTTGTCTTTAGTGTTGTCACAGCCCTGCAGTCATGGACGCTGCACACTGGGGTGCCGTCATATAATGTGGATAAACACCAGGCTTTTGTCCCCATCTGGACTGTCCTCCTCTCACTGATACAAACACACACACACACACACACACACACGCACACACACACACACATACATACACACACGCGCATATACACACACACACACCTGCACACATACATGCACACACAGACACACACGCATACACACACACACACACGCACACGCACATACACACGCACACGCACATACACACACGCACACACACACACACACACACATGCACACGCACACACACATGCACACACGCATACACACACACAAATGCACACACCCACACACACACACACACACACACACACACACGCACACGCACACGCATACACACATGCACACACGCACACACACACACAAAAGCACGCACCCACACACACACACACACACACATGCACACACGCATACACACACACACACAAACACACACATGCACACGCACACACACATGCACACACGCATACACACACACAAATGCACGCACCCACACACACACACACACACAGCTGTATGGTGTGGCACTGATTTACACACTGTCCACGTCTACAGGGAAGGGAAAAAAGGTAGAGAGAACACGTTTGTGACAGCGATGAGATTGTCTGTAGTTTGCCTTAATCACCCTGGTGGTCAGACAAGCATGTTGATCAGCTCCGTGCGTAGTGCGACCTTGTTGTCCGTGCAGATTTACTCTTCAGATAGACAACAGATCACCTGATTCATGTCAGATGAAGCAGCCATACCGATAGAAAGATAGATATATATATGCAGCACGCTCATCAGTACTCATCTGTGCAGACCAACGGGAATGATTACATATTCAAGTGTAAATGAGATCGTTATGAGACTCTGACGCTTGTCCTGATTATGGTTGAGAAATCGCTGAAAAAATTCAGGGCAAGAAACCTGCCACCAATGAATGGCAATGTAGAACAGACCATGATGTCCCAGGCCACTGAAAAAACACCAACAACATGGCTATGATGTCAGGTTATTTATTTATTTATTTTTTGTACAGAACAGTGTAAACGAAGTGAAAGCCAAGTAGCAAGCCTTGACCTGAAGCTCAGGGTTTGAAAGTTTGGGAGGGAGGGTGCCATCTAACTACACAAGCCAAAGCAGCTGTTGTGTCTGTCTGTTGGTAGGCGGGATGCTCTAAGTGCCTCGGATATATCAGCTGTCCACGGCATCGCTGCAGCTGCCTAAGATTTTTGTGTTTGGAGCGTGTCTGTTGGCGCACGCAAGTACCTCCTGCCAAGTCATTGACCTTTGACCCTATCCCACAAGCGTTTGCGGTGCTGCTGATTCCTCGCCAGCCAACCAGTCAGCCAGCCAGGCAGCCCCCCCAGCCCCCCAGCCAGCCAGCCCCCCCACAGATGTCCTGCCCGTGCTGGCTGGGTCCTGAGAGCTGGCTCACCCATGTTCCTGTGCCAGCACTTTATCCTGAGCTGGTGCTCCTAAACCCAAACGCAACAGAATAGGGCCGGCAACACTTTATTTTACAATTCCTTTTACAGTGTAGCTAACGTTATATGACAGTTAAGTCTGGTCGAACTATTCATGGCTTTCTGATTGGACTAGATGCATTCTACGTGTTACTAGGAGTGGGGATATCCTCTGACATGGCATGGGTGATTCTTCACAGCTGGTGATCCCTCCACCAACGATACAATGCAACCGTTAAAACTCTGCACCAACATTCAATGCCATCCCTGGAAAACGAGTGTAAAAGACACAGGGAACAATCAGCAGCATGTATTATGTACTTGTATGTATTGCACTGCACATACCTAATACTTACCCTAATCTGAACCCTTACACACACACACACACACACGCGCACGCACATGCACACGCACACACACACACAGAAATGCACGCACACACACACACCCACACCCACACACATGCACAAATACACACACACACACACACACACACACACACACACACACACACACACACACACACACACACACACCCTGCCCTAACCCTATGGTACAATGTAAGTACATAATGTTGCATGCTGTTACCCACATCTCATGATGTAGATACACTGTGACAGGAGCTCTAAAATAAATTGTAACCGCAGGGCCTTTATCATTTTTTCATGTTGCATGTGTCAGAAACTTTAACACTTTAACTGACAATCCTGTAGACATACCATCGGCATTTCAATTTGAATTCATTCTTGATAGAAGCATTTAAACAGAGCCTCACCATTGACTGTCATTGAGAGTGTGATTGCCTCTTATCTGTTGCCTAGCTACTTTGGGGTCATTTCCTGTGCAAATAAGTCTATTCAAATACGTTAGATATGAGGTGTTAGATGACAGAATCATTAAAAATGCCTGCTGTTCTTATTTTTTTTTAAATGTTCTGGTTGCAGCCTAGAATCTTGTGATGTTACATGTGCTGTCAGTACCATTCACTTAAAAAGAGCTATATCGTAAGACATATCCTATCTTAAATCTTAAATCTAAAACGTATCCCAAATCTCAAGATTTTGATTCTGATTCTGATTAAAGTAGACAGACAGGTAAACAGGTAAACACACACACACACACACACACACACACACACACACACACACACACACACACACACACTCAAACATAGTAAGAGCATTTTTCAGATGCTATCTTCTTAGAATGACCATGGGTGAGAAGAGTAGGGCACAAAACATTCTTATACAGACCTCTATGCACACACATGCACACACACATGCACACACACTCTACCAATGAAACTCTATTATCCAAACCTGTTTAGGTCCCCAGTCTGTCCCTTGTGGCCGTAATTTTTGTGAAAGTGTGAAGTCGACTAACCAAGTTCTCTGGAAACTTTGAGGAATAAATCTGACCTGCTGCAGCCTTGAAGCTGAGGAGCGAGAGAGGAATGGGTGGTGACTTGGCTGCGACTTTTCAGATGCAGCACGATGCCTCCCTCTCCTCAATTCAACCAAGTCACAAAAACATGACCGCAGTCTATTTCAAAGGTTAACACATCGAACGAAATCAACTGTAAAGACATCAAATTCAAAGACTCAGGACCTGCATTATGTTCCTCAGAGAACCAAGTATGTCTCAAAGCACAAAGGGTTATGCAGGCAACCTTCTAGCATGCATGTGCGTGCACACACACACATACACACACACACACACACACACACACACACACACTTACTCACACATGCACACACACACACACACAGACACGCTCACTCACTCACACACACACACACACACACACACACACACACACACACACACACACACCTTTGGAAAAATGAACAAAAAAAGTCCAGTTTCCTGTGAAAGGAAAACACTATAAAACATTCAAAAAACTGCAGACACAAACACACACACAAACACACCCAAACCTGCATGCTCACATAACATTCACACATTCACAGGGTCACAGGCTTCAGGTAAACAAGCAGCGGGACCAAGGAATCAGGGAAGGAGAAGGGAAGGGAAGGGAAGGAAGGCAAGGGTAACGTTTCTGTGACGCCTTTTGTTGCCGAGGTTTATCGCGAGAACTGTGACACTGAGGTCCAAAGCATCAGCAAACATTCATTAAATCTGAACTCTTCCAACTGCATCTGCCTTCCATTAATTACTGAGGCAGGTCACCAGGGAGTTTATAAATCAGTAGATGAATTTCCCCCCTCCCTCCCTAACTCTCTCCCTACCTCTATTTCTCTCTCTTTCTCTCTCTCTTTCCCTCCCTCCCTCTCCCTCCATCTCTCTCTCTCTCTCTCTCTCTCTCTCTCTCTCTCTCACACACACACTCTCCCCCTCCATTTTTTATCATTCTTTTTAAGAAATGCATCAGCTAGCTTGCCCTGAGTATGTCCCGTAACATACAGTGATGTGTGGGGTTGAGAGGGATTAATTGGATGCTGGTGCAGAGACAGGCATAAAGGCGTAAAGTGATGACTGATTTATACTTGATAGCTGACAGAGGAGAGTAGGGCCTAAATGAAAAATAAAACAAAACAAAAAAAAAAACCTAAAAAAAAAAAAACCAGACAACTTTTGTCCGCCACATTTCATCAGACATCAGCCAACGAGATGAAATGGAATTTGACTTAAAACTTTTAAATTAAATGGAACTAGCCAACCACATCAGGGCTCGCTGTGTTTTATTAGCGAGTCTGTTGGGGCTGGCAGATATACACCAAAAAAATCTGAAAAATTAAATAAAAGTGGTGTTGTGTGTGTGTGTGTGTGTGTGTGTGTGTGTGTGTGTGTGTGTGTGTGTGTGTGTGTGTGTGTGCGTGTGTTTCTGGTGTGGCAGGGCCTGAGGCACTACAATAAAATCCTTCTGTAAAAAAAACGTAGAAATGATAACCGGCGCTGTCCCATCCATTGCACTGCGACATGCATTTACACAACAAAACAGAGTTTATGAGGCACACTGTAAAAGTGAATCACACACTTGCACCCTGACTGAGCACCCTTATTGAGTACCCTAACTCACCCTCTGTGTCGTTACTGAAATTTGCTTTGCATTCACTTTCTCTCTCCACCAACATTTGACCCTAATAATAATAATAATAATAATAATAATAATAATAATAATAATAATGTGTGAATATTATTAAGCATCATACATCCTGTGCTTTTAAACACACATACCTGCACACACACACACACACACAGATACACACACACACTCCACCCTGCCCTTACTTCAGTTGAGAGTTTCAACAGGTTCCTATTCCCTTCTACCCCAGGCCAGGCAACTGTTTAATGATCATAAAGGTGTTGAAGTCTTGAAGTCTCGAAGCATAACCGTGTGGGCTCATACCCTCAGTATGTTTAACAATGCTGGGCAGGTTCTAGAGTAGAAGGCCAGACTACAAGCAGCAAATGGGCCTCCAGGTTGAGGTTTGGGCACAGGGGTTTACTACTAGCCTGGTAAACCAGCCCCTCATACTTCACTTCATTTTGTACAAAGGAAATGAAGTGAAGTCAAGGGGCTGGTTTACCAGGCTATAGGTAACTACCACATCTTTTAAAAGAAAGGTTCCAGTTACAGAAAAACGGACGAAGATTATTCAATTAGTCAATGGCCTAGTATAGGCACGTGACAGGAGACAAGGGACTTCAGTCAAAAGTAAGTCAAGGGATGTCTAAATTGTGATTGTAATTTTGTATTTATTGTTGCTGTTGTTGTGTATTTCTCTGCTGGCTGCATAACAAATTGGCCCCTGGGGACATTACAGACACCTTGACCTTGACCCCTGACCCTGACCTTGGCCACGGCTGTGTGCGTTCAAAGAGGACCACACATGGACTGAGGAGAAGGATGGGATGCTGGACACATCTGTCTGAGAGGACTTTAAGACTCTCTTGAGTGTGGCTGTGTGTGTGATGCCTATTAGTATGTACGTGTATGTGTGCGTGTGTACTGTATGTGTGTGATGGCACACATGTGTGTATCTGTGTGTGTTTATGGGTGTATTTGTGTGTATGTATGCGTGTTAGTGTGTAAGTGTGTGTGTGTGTGTGTGTGTGTGTGTGTGTGTTCGTGTTTGTGTGTGTGTGTGTGGTGTGTGTGTGTGTGCAGTCCCTTTATGATGGCTGGAGAGCTGGAGGAACAGACTGCTGGAGATAGGGAGACTTCATTAACCTTGTTTAAGGAGCACAGTGACTCCCATAAAACTCTGCCTTGCCTTTGCCACTTCTTCAGGCACTCTCTGAGGACCTCTGCAACATTTGGTTACTCACACACACACACACAGACAAACACAGACACGCACACATACACACTACGCACACACAGACACATACACATGAACACACACCAATGTGCCTTCTGTCTTTTCTTTAATGAGGATGTGACATGAGTATGTGTGGGTGGCTGCATCTAGTATGTAACACTTGCTGTGTGTGTGTGTGTGTGTGTGTGTGTGTGTGTGTGTGTGTGTGTGTGCAGTAGATTTTTCTGTAATGAATGCTATTTGTCTATAGTGTGAAAATAGGGTGAAAACAGAAAAGACAAAAACTGCCATTCTATCAGTGTATGCCAAATTGAATGCAGCATTTGGTATTTAAATATATTGAAATATGCAGAGCTTAAAAAAAACAAATAGAGAAGTTTCTTTAAACAATAGTTTGCCAACATTTACTTTTCACCCGGCACTGACAAATGAATGATAAAATGCACCAGTCACTTAATGGTAAATTGTTATTTTGTGTCCAAAATTGACCAGCCACTCTCACATTTTACCAGCATATTAGACTGGTAGATGGTGAGAATTTCCATCTCTGACACACAAACACACACACACACATACACACACACCTTCCCTGGGCACTCCACTCCATCGACGCTGCTTTCTGTCTGGTCGCAGGGAAATTGTGGGTGCAGTTCAGTGATCTCCACCACAGTAATCTCCTGAAAGTGGGGGTGGGGGGTGGTTTGGGGGTGTGTGTGTGTGTGGTGTGTGTGTGGGGGGGGGGTGGTGTGTTATCAGTGAATGGAGAAGCTACGCTCTGCTGGCCAGCGGGCCGGAGCCTAATTAAATCTCCTCTCTTTGTTTTGGCCGAGATATACTGTGGGAGTCCCGGTACACTCCTGTGGGCAGGTGTGCAGCTGAGGACCTGGCGGAGGGCTGCCGGCCCAGGCCTCCATGTTTGTTTTCCCCTTTAGGAAGATGGGAAATATTTTGATAAATAAAAGAAAGAATCAGCTGTTAGAGTTAATGGCAGGCACTTGCTTTGAGGTGACAAGAGATCAGAGGGAGAGCAAGAGATAGAGTGAGAGAGGGAGAGAGAGAGGGAGAGAGAAAGAAAGATAGATAGATAGAGTGAGAGAGAGAGAGAGAGAGAGAGAGAGAGATTCTGGTGTTCTGGGGATTGATGCTGTCAAGCGGAGTAATCAGAATGAGAAATCACACAGAGCCGTCGCAGGGCGTGGAACCATCTGCCTGCTCCTCAGAGTGACATGTTTGCCACATTAACACCTCTCTCTCTCTCTCTCTCTTTCTCTCTCTGTCTGTCTCTCTCTCTCTCTCTCTCTTTCTCTGTCTCTCTCTCTCTCTTTCTCTCTCTTTCTCTGTCTCTCTCTCTCTCTCTTTCTCTGTCTCTCTATCGCTTTCTCTTTCTCTCTCTTTCTCTCTCTCTGTCTCTCACTCTCTCTCTTTCTCTCTCTCACCCCTTTCTCTGTCTATCTGTCTGTCTCTCTCTCTCTCTCTCTCTCTCTCACTTTCTCAGTCTCTCTCTCTCTTTCACTCTGTGACTTTGGCCTTAATGTAATTTTAGACCATATGCACTCTTACCCTAAACCTTTACATGTCAATGTTTCCATTTTGATTTTTGGCTCAGTTGGCTCATTTTGCTAGACTGTTTCACATTTCATTCTTGAGTCATTGGTGCGAAACAAGCCAAACAGGAAAATGAAAAAATAAAATAAAATAAAAAAACGCAGTGGTTGGTTGGGGGAACTAATGAGAGAAAGAGAGAGAGAGAGGGGGAGAGGGAGAGGGAGCACCCAAGGGGACAAAATGAAATAATAATAAAAAAAAAACGTGAACAGAAATAAAACTTCAAAAATAATATTAATGTTTCTGATTACCACTACCTGCTGCCGTGGCCAGCCAGCGCCTCAACCTTCCAAACGTGTCCGACGGACGCATTACTAAATAACACAACTCCTATTCATCTTCATACTCACTAAATGACAAGCTATTTACATTAACAAATGAGGAGGCTGCACATCGCATTGCCAGAGGAAAGTGACCTTCCACTTTTGTCGCAGAGAGAGAAAGAAAGGCTCCCATTTGGAGCTTGGGCCCTTGTTGGAGGATCACTAATGGACCCCGTTCTCTGGGCCGCATCAGGAGTAATGAGGCCCCCCCATTTGCTTATATATATGTGTGTGTGTGTGTGTGTGTGTGTGTGTGTGTGTGTGTGTGTGCAACCTTCTGCCCACCTCCTCCGTATTCTATGAACATCTAAGCATGCGTTGTCATGGCAGTAATAAGATGAGTAGCTACACACATCCTGTACCCTCTCTCTTGCATACACAGACACACACACATCTATACTTTTTTTTTTTTTCGTGGCTTGATACATTCCTATCCCTGAGTCATAAAAGTGTCTTTTAGATCGTCTCTCGCTAAACTTTTTCTGACTTGCAACATGAATGTGGTGGTTAGAATAGCCATTGTCCATCTCTGCAAAAGCAGCACCGGCCTCTCCCTCCTCTGCCTCCATTAGTAGACCCGACAGCATTCCAGAATCGTCCACATACCTTTTGTGTGCATGGCAGCTCACTACAGATGCTCAATGGAGAGCACAGGTCTGAGAATTATACAACTGCTTTGTGTGTGTGTGTATGTGTGTGTATGTGTGTGTGTGTGTGTGTGTGTGTGTGTGTGTGAGAGCGAGAGAGAGAGAGAGAGAGAGAGAGAGAGGTGCCTCACAAACACACACACACACACACACACACACACGCAAACACACACACACACACACACACACACACACACACACACACACACAGAGCCAGCAGTTATTTTCCTTGTCCTTTTTGATGACATGCTGGATGGTGTGTGACTTTAAACTGTGCAGCAGAGGAACCAGAGGCTTAGTAGACTAGCGCGTGCTCTGGTGCCTTCTTGCTCAAAAAAACAACTTGTCATGTCAACTGTACACAAATGCTAGGCCGGCAATGCAGCACAGGAGCACTGACATGTTTACACACACACACACACACACACACACACACGCACACACACACACACACACACACATACACACACACATTTAGTATTTTGGGTCACAATCAATTGGAGTAAACTATGCTTTGAAAATATTTTCAAGGCATGACCTTGAGGATAAAAATGTTTTTAGTGCTTGCACAAAAAAATGATTTTTTTCTTCTACTTCCTTCTCTTTCCTTAATTTCTGTTGTTATTAAATTCACAACAAATTCACCGTCTTCCAGCCTCCCCTTCCCTCCCCTTCACCCACCACACACACAAGCAGTTTCATCAGCCTGATTATTTCAGCTGCTAAATGAGATACACAATTGCTCATTAATAAATATAAGTGGCATGTTTCATCTGTGTCGTTTTTTTTCCCCCACTCCACTCTCCCTCTTGACATTTCTTATTTATTTGTTTGTTTATGCTTGTTTGCTTGCTGCTCAGAGTAAACTTTAGTCACACTTCATTATTCTGCAGTCATGTCCATGTCTCTGACTGCTCTCTGAGACCTTTGTGCCCCTCAGGGCTTCGATGGATGGCAGTTTGCTTTCATTTACTTAATTATCGTTTTTTTTAATGTGACTCTTCCCCATGCTGTCTGTCTGACTAGTCTTAGGCTGCTTCTTTTCTTTTCTCTGCCACATTCAGTCTTTCTTTCATTCTCTTTGTTTATCTCACGCATTTGCGTAGTACTAAATTAGGGTATTATGCGATATGCAGTCACGCTTTCATCATAATCGTTTTAGTCAAAGGAGGAAGCACACAAACATGAAAATCATTTTTTTTTGTTCAGCTTTTGCTTTTCTTTTTGTTACCTTTGTTTCACCCTCGTCTGCTGCTTCTGCCAACCCCCATCTCTCTTTCTTTCTTTCTTTCTTTCTTTCTTTCTTTCTCTCTCCCTCCCTCTCCCTCTCTCTCTCTCTCTCTCTCTCTTTTCTCTCTCTCTCGCTCCCTCTCTCTTTCTCTCTCTCTCTCTGTCCTCACAGAATCAGGGTTGTGATTAGTGTGGGCTTTAGCATCTGGCCTCTGTGGGGCGCCTCTGTCGATTGCCCTGATTACAGGCATCAGCGCCGTCACCGCTGCGGAAACCAAAGGCCTCAATTTCCATCAATACACAAATATTCCTCTGGCAGGCCAAACATCTGCTCTGGAATGCCATGCTCACAGGCCTAAGCCTCTGCCAAAGATCATCTTCTTCAAGGGGGCCCTTTTTAATCTATAATAGGCATGTTAGGCATTATTTCTTGGTTCAGTTATACATTTGACATTTGTGAAATGCAGAGTAAGTGGGGTTCAGTATCATCTCCTACCCAAAAAAAAGAAGAATCAAGTATCTCAAGAAGAATCTGCTACTGTATCTTATCCGTCTGGTAATGACAGGATTATGGTATCGGTGTCATTTAAGTGCACCCCGCTGTCTACTATGCCAATACACAGTAGACTTGACATGAATATATGGGTGTGTCAGGGAGCGATGTCACACAGTGTGAGGTATCTAGTCAGTTATTTCACATAACCACACCAGTAAAATGACACCACAGAGTGAAAAGCTGCCATTCCTCAAATACAGGAAGTACCAGGAAAACACGGTATGCTATTACATCACGCTGTGAAAACACACTCTGTAAAAAACAGTCTTGGTTAGCATGGCCAGCAGTACTGCCACATAGAGTAAAGAAAGATGTGAAACAGTAGTTTAAAGCCTGAATGAGCAACGTATTGCACAAAAAGTCAGGTGCCTTAATGTAGAGGGCATATGTGAAAAGACAAGAGATAATTTGCCAAAAATGTTATTCATTATTTTGTATATTGTCTTCATAACTGATTCATTGTATGTGATGATGGCCACGACCTTGGTCAGTCAATCCCACACTCTCACACGTTCAATCTCACACTTTGCCCCACCGGTATGCAGGCCTCAGGTGACTAAACTGTGCATGAAAGCTAATGGGCTTGTTTGAAATGACTGGCTGGTTGAGTAGCTGGCTTAAATCAATGCATTCTGGACTTGAAGTAGTGACATTTATTGACAATCATATGCAAACGTTACCATACCACACTGTATCCACCCAGGTGGTACGTTGACGTTTAGACGAGATTGTCCAAAAACATCACTAGTTCAAGTCCAGAATGCATTGCTAGCCTTAAGCCAGCCGCTCAGCCAGCCAGTCATTTCAAACAAGCCCAATGATAAGCATGCTCCACATGTTCACTGTCAACATGGGAGTTGGGTCATGTTAAGGTCAGATTTGTTGATGTGGATGTATAGGTTCACACTCGAAAGCCATTTGTGTGCTCACACCTGCCTAAACCTATCGCTTCACAGGAGGAAGCCAACCAGACTGCACTAGTGGGCAAACTCGCTCAGATTTACTGATATAAACTGTGGTCTGTTTCATGGCAAAACTAATCCCAAGTTTGTGACATCTCAAGGGCAGTATCTCTTGTGTGTAAAATGTTTTGTGTGTGCATTCATGTGGTTATTGTGCTCTATCATGCCAGCATTGTGTGTGTGTGTGTGTACTGTATGCGTGTGTGTGCGCATGCATGCATGCACGTGTGTGTGTGTGTGTGTGTGTGTGTGTGTGTGTACTCAAACTAACCCCTCACCCCTGCCTGTGTGCACAGTCACACACTTACTCCAGGACACCATTAATCCTTCACCCTGCGAGGCCTCAGAGGTCTGATCAGGCCAGAGAACTACAGGGATTGGCTTAACTCTGCCCCCTGCATACCTGCACACACACACACGCACACACGCACACACACACACTTATACACGCACACATGCAGACACACACACACATTCTTTCTCTCTGTCTCTCTTACACACACACACACACACACACACACACACACACAAAGGTATGCATACACACACACACATGCACACACATATATTATTTCTCTTTCTTACACACACACACACACACACACACAGACACACATGCACACACACACACACACACACACACACACACACACACACACACACACACACACACACACACACACACAGACATTCAAAGACTCCAGTCTCACCTTTACACACCCTGACACATAACAGCAGGCTTAAACCCACACTCCCTATTGGGTGGATTAGTGGCCCAGGAATGGCTGGCAGCCTGACACCCTGGCCACCGGCACTAGAGCTTATCCTGGACACTGTGCTCAGGGTGAGGAGGGCTTGGAGCAAGGGAGGGTGTCTCGGTGTCCGGATTCTTTTGTCAGATTTATGAAAAGAGCTGAGGACGGTCTGTTACTGTAGGAGACTGCATTATCGGCATATCGCTTATTATCAGACACTTCCCTGCTGTTGCACCTAAAACAGTGCTTC
>CM059285.1:22824257-22831757 GCA_030347295.1 Setipinna tenuifilis
GCTGGCTGGCTGTCTGAGGCGAGCCATCTAAATGCAAATAAACACAAATATGTGGGCAGATGAGTGGCGTTTTATTGTCTGCGGCTCGGGCTCAAAGCAGCAGTCTGGGCACTGGTGTGGTCCAATGATTCCTAACAGCGCACAGTTGCCATTGTTGTTGTTGTTGTTTTTGTCTCTGATGGGCCATCTCTATCCCAGCTCTAGTTAGTGATGTATATTCACAAACACAGACGGACAGACTCACACACACACAGACACACACACACAGACACAGATGTGTGTATGTGTGTGTGTGTGAGTCTGTCCGTCTGTGTTTCTGAATATACATCACTGAGGAGGTGAGAGGTGAACTGCATATATTTGTGTATATTTGTGTGTGTTTGTATATATATATATATATATATATATATATATATATATATAGAGAGAGAGAGAGAGAGAGAGAGAGAGACAGAGAGAGAGAGAGAGAGAGAGAGAGAGAGAAGAAGAGGAGGAGGAAGAAGAAGAGGAGGAGAAAAAGAATAAGAAGGCATAGAGAGAGTAGAGATGTCAATATTGAGACCTTGGACTGGACTGAACTTCAACGGCTGGCACAGCACCTGTCTGATGCTTCTCTTATTTGTCTGCAATGCTAATTTCTATCTGTTCTTCTGCACGTCCCCACACATTATCTCCCAGTCTCCCCTCTGTTTCTCTAGACGGGCTCCCTCTCCAACCGCCCAGCCGCCCACCAGTCTTCTATGATTTATCACTCACAACAGGTGCAGCTCTTCGAGAATGGATTTTTTTTCCTGTGTTGCTCTACATGAAAAAGAAAATAAGCTGTCATAATGAAAAGGCAGTGCATTCAGACAGAACACCAGTGAAAGGAGAGAAATATAGATTGAGGAAAAGTGAGGACGATAGTGAGTGAGGGAGAAATACAGACTGGGGAGGGGGGGTAGAAAGAGAGAAAGAGAGAAGAGAGAAAGAGAGAGAGTGGGCGAGAGAAAGGCAGGAGAGAGATGAGAGACAAGTGAATAGTGAAATAGCGGTTTGCGTTACTCACACAGACCATCAGTCATAATAGCTTGAATGCTTTTTAACCGTCCTCATTTGTTTGAAATAAAAACATTAATTATTGGGATGAGATGAGTCTAAATTGCATATTTTTTTTGCACATTCTTTTTTCATTCCTTGTTTTGGTAAATGACATACATAAAAACTGAAATACAAAACTAAGAGCAAGTAAATAAAAGAAATAAAGTAAAAGAGTGTGACGCTATTTGTGTAAGATGTTGGGACTACAAACCTTTTTGCAGAGGGAGGAAGCTGAAGTTCAGTATGAAAAGACTAAGAATCCTTATTAATCAAGCCTTTTGCTACAATTTCCCCAAGGTAAGCCATAACTTAATAGGTCTCTTATGTTTGAAGAAAAATAATAAACTACTGATAAAACATCTGCCTAATGTCAGACTACTCCCATAAGTCAATGCACAAGGTTCCAGCAAGTAAAGCAGCTCAGGTGAGATAACTTTGTAACATTGTGTGTCATTAATGTGCAATCTGGTGTGTATTTCCATAGTCCGTGGAATATTTGAATCCTGTCTATCAAAATGTTTACTGGTGGGTTCAAATAAAGAATTGAAAATGTGTAGGTGACTTTTTACGCATGGTATAATTAGCTGCATTATCATGAAAGACAGCAACATGCTAATCTGGCAAGAAATCAAGAAATAACCTTTTCTCTTGTTTCTTATTTCCCCTTTTCTCTTGTTTTTTGTTTCTTTTTGAAAGAGACGATCACGATCACCCCAGTGGCTGGACTAACAATGGCATGTTGTACAGCAAAATGCTGCTATGTTATGCTGCTATGGCAACATAGTCCAAACTCTTGTCTCTATCTCTGTGTCATTCTTGTGTGCACCTGCACACATGCAGTAAAGGGAGGGGCTGTAGGAGGATACATCAGCTGGTTCATAATGTTACTGTGTGTGTACGACTCTGAACTTTGCTTAATATTAGACCTGTTTTGAAGTCAACAGGCCATTGTGTACTGAGGCTGTCATACACAGAGGGACGTACAATATGACTTTATGTTTGTTCTTTATGTCTGCAGGGTGAGAGGAATGCAATACCTTCCTAAGTGAGTAGACTGTGGAGGAGGCACACAATGCCTAGTCACACTGATCATGCTGGTCAATACTGTTAAAGAACAAGCACACTCTCTGGACTACTTGCTACGGCACTGAAAGTGGCCGGCAGCTCAGTAGTAATGAAGAGTCTGCAAAAGACAAATGGGATAGAATCATTCAGACTGGTCTAGCATTTAGCACTCTTGAGTGCCTACACATACAAGAAGGTAAAGTTGCTGTTTCGTGTATTACTTTACAATTTTTTGGTAAATAACATAAATGTAGATTTGAAGTGCAAAATGAAGAATAACTAAAAAATGGTAAAAAAAAAAAAAAAGTGCTGTTTCATTTATTACTTTAGTTTACAGATTTTTCTTTTTTTGGTAAATGAAAAATTGAAGGGTAAAATGAAGAGTAACTAAAAAGCAATACCATTTATGACTCTTGAGTGCCTACAAATACAAGATGGTAAAAAAATGCTGTTTTTATTTGTTACTTTTTAAAAGCCCATGTCAATTTCTAAAAAACTGAGGAAGAGGTCTGCACTGCCATTGTAGCTTATCTTTTATGTAGGAACCCACCGAGAGTGCATAGTAGTGATGTTTTGGGCACAAATAATAATAATAATAACAAAAAAATAAATAATAATAATAATAATACTTACTTACTTCAATAACACATTCCATACAAAGAATGTAGCTCAATGCAGTTTAGCAAAGCAATACAAGACAGAAATACACACGACATGCTGTGTTCCAACAGGAGAGTGGAGAACTCCACTTATGTCCCCCTAGTAGCAAACACCAGGGCGACAGGGGTGAGGAAAAACTCCCTGTTTACATTGGTATATTTTAAGTTGAGGGAAAAGCCTGAGGCAGAACCGTGGGCCCTGGGCTAGCCTATCTGATGGGCTGATAGAGGGGAAAGTCTCTGAGTCTGAGTGTTCAAAAAGGGGAGTACTTCTGTGGGGGTTGGTAGGGGGAAATGTCTCTGAAAGTCTTTGAGCAGGGCAGAAAATGCCTGGAAGTTTTTGAGCAGGGCAGTTAACCCATTTAGACCGGGAGCGCATTACCGCTGTTCTACCACTAAGACCGGGACCGCGGTTGCGCATTTCTACCTTTAAGACCGGGAAAGCGGATAAGCCATTTTTTCCTCTGCGGCCAATCATCATCGGTTTCCAAATAAAATCTACCCGAAAATGCACGTCAAATTGACATGCGGATTCGTGTCATTGTTTTGAAATATGGATGACCTCAATTTCAGTGCAGGGAGTTCAGAAGTTAGTGACGGAAGCGATATAGATGATGATAACAATGATAACTCTGAACACACTCCAGCGAGGGCAAAGACGTGTAAGTGGTCGAATGTAACTGTCCCTGAAATGAAAACATTCGTTGGGCTATGCATTAGCATGGGGCTACTTGTTCTGCCTGCACGGAGAGATTATTGGAGACGCACTGAACATCTCTTCAAGACTCAGTTCTCTGACGCCATGGCACGGGACCGATTCTATGCTATGTTTCTGGATTATTTTATATTTTCTTCTGAAGGTGTAGAAAAATAAATCACACTTGTTATGAAACCCACAAGTGTAAGCTCTCAAATACTTTTGGAATTTTGTCTCTATGTGCTTCAGAGGCTGAGAAATCACGTATTTAATAGGCGTTGACATTGTTGTTGAAACTCCAGAAAAACCTCAGGATCTGGGAGGTTGTTTTAAAATCACCCTTAGGATTTTCAGGCCTTTTTTCCAGGCGTTTTAGGTCTTAATGGGTTAAGGCCGCAATCACACTGGACGTGGATTTCTGCGGACAATCCGCGTTGCGCGTCCAGCTGATATTTTGGTAGTGATCAGACCGGGCGCGGATCCGCAGCGCTGTTTCGAATGCCATGGGTAGAATTTTAGCATTTTAGCAGTCACCAGGCGACACTGTAACGGCTGAGCCAGGTCTACTATTATTTGTCATAGAACATCTGGAAACCAGCTGGTGACGTGAAGCGGATTTTCCGCCTTGAGTTGAACTTTTTTCTACTCAGTCCGCCTAGGGCGGACAGGCGGAAAATCTGCTCTCCGCCGTGTGCTGATAATCAGCGCGGAATACGCTGATTTACATTGACAAACAATAGAACCAATCCGCCTCCTACTGTAAAATCCGCGTCCAGTGTGATCGCGGCCTAATTGTGGACTTCCTTAACTATTTTAAGACAATAATATAGATTATTACTTAAAACAACAATTCAACATTACATAGAAATAAAAGTATGGTTATCCCTATCTTGGTGTTTATTCGTGTGTCAGTAAAATATATTGCAAGAAAACCAAATGCCAAATACATGCATTACTTAGAGTATATCGGGCTGTGAAGTGTGTGATCGTGCAGGTTGAGAGGTCGGAACCTGTTGTTTCACCCGCTAAAGCCCACCATCGCACCACACCACACACACACCACACACACCACACCACACCACACACACCACACCACACCACACCACACCACACACACCACACCACACCACACCACACCACACACACCACACCACACCACACCACCACCATGCCACACCACACACACACCACACACACACCACACCACACCACACCACACCACACACACACCACAGCACACCACACCACAGCACACACACCACACACACACACACCACACCACACCACAGCACACACACCACACACACACACACCACACCACACACACACCACACCACACCACACCACACCACACCACACCACAGCACACACACCACACACACACACACCACACCACACACACACCACACACACACCACACACACACACACCACAGCAGAGAGGAGCGAAGCGCTGATGACAGGCTACGTCACCAGGGAAACGCACATCTCTGAGCTGCGCTACGCTCTCGGCGGCTGGGGATGGAGATGCTCTTAGGCCCCTTTGAAATGCTAATGTAGCTGTGATTGGGCTGCGTGGCACTTGAGCTGTTGTTTGGGCTGCGCTGGCGGCGATGACGGGGGCTCCATGTCGTGTTCCTGATGGCGCTCGAGTGCCACGCTTCCCACTGACTCACTCCAACCTGTTGAGCTGAGCATAGAGCTAAAGGTGAAAGTACAGGAGTGTATGTATGCATATGTATAGATATGGGTACAGCTATGCACCGGAAACACACACACAGGCACGCAGACACACAAACACACATACACACACACACACACACACACACACACACACACACACACAGGCATACACACACACTCACAGGCACAAACACACTCACAGGCACACACACACATTTTGCACACCAGACAGACAAACAGTTTTGACAATGGTGATCACGTCCTTTACACATCACATAGCAAAATATGAAAAAACATTCAATCTCACAATCTCACATATCATCTGCCCTTAGCAAAAAATATCTTGCAAATAAAATAATGCTTTAAGGGTTGAAAAATGTTATGGTGCGGCTAAAAATGGTGTGGCTGAAAATGGAACTGACACATGGACACACTCACATAAACACACAAACACAAACACTTACACAAATATGTGCGGACACGTAGAGGTCCACCCCGCACAAAACAAATACGATAAATTAAATCAACGGGAAGCACGACCAAGCTCCCTCAGACATGCTTTGTTACTCATGGACTTGTCCAGCATGAGAAAGCCATTAGCCTTTTTTGCCACTGCTAATTACATTGTCCCGCAAAAGCAATTTGTTCGAAAAGTACGTCCAATTATCAGTCTCGCTGGCGACAATTTCCCACACCCTCCATCACATTTTTGGCTATTACTCACGGTTTGAGAAAATTACATTGAAAGGTGAGGATAAAAGGGTGGAGGAGAGAGAGAGAGAGAGAAGACCAAGAAAAAAAAGAAGATAAGAGGAATGAAGAGAGACAGACAGAGAGAGAGATAGAGAGGCAGACTGACAGGCAGACAGGCAGACAGCGAGAGAGAGAGACAGACAGACAGACAGACAGACAGACAGAGAGAGAGATAGAGAGGCAGACTGACAGGCAGACAGCGAGAGAGAGAGAGAGAGAGAGACAGACAGACAGACAGACAGACAGACAGACAGACAGAGAGACAGACAGACAGACAGACAGACAGACAGACAGACAGACAGACAGAGAGAGTGTAGTAAAGAGACTAGTAGATGTTTAAGTGTTTATAAAAGGAAATAGACTGTTGTGTGCAAGTCAATGCAGCTGTGCCATATAGATGCTTCATTTCCTCATTATCACTGCCGGGTTACCATTTAAACACACATACACACACAAACATGCACATGTGTGCGCACACACACACACACAGACACACACACACACACACACACACATACACACACACACACACACACACACACACAGGCACATTTGCTTACATACACAGATGTACTCACACACCCACATGCTTATTAAATAAAAACATAACATGTAAGTCAACACACAAACACACACATGCACTTCAAAAGGACTCCTACAAACAAGCGAAAGACAGGACTACTCCCTCATGCACTGATTCAATCACACGTGCTCTCTTTAAAACAAAAATCGTATTTCATTGGGGTTCTGTCTTTACTTTGGAGCCATTTAAGGTGCATGTAGGCAACAAGACAAACGTTGTTGTGTTGATTACGGGCACAGACCCTGAAGGGAGATAAACATGGCCATTACTGTGGGAGCTGCCACGGGGTAATAAGGCCCACTTTCAGGCTCCAGCTCCACCACCGCTGCTGCTACATTCGCAATATTCTCACTCACATTAGCAGCATTGCTGAATTTGCACTACCGGTAAGTCTTGTTTTACATGATCATAAGCCCATGTTTTCCAGTCGCAGCACAAATTATAAAATCTTTTTTTTTTTATAACAAGCCTTACCATCTTAAAATAAAAAAAATATGGAATTAGAAAAGATCAATGTTTCATTATAAAGTTGAGAGGATTTTCTGTGTGTCACTTCAAAAACACATGGCACACGTACACAGACATACACAGAAGAGAGAAAGAGAGAGAGAGAGAGAAAGAGGATATGAAGCATTTTGCTTTTTTAAGCAAACTCTTCTACTGTATTAAAAAAAAACTAACCACCCACCATCAACACTCTAGACCCCCCCCCCCCCACACACACACACACACTCTCAATCCCCCTATATCACCCCAGCCCCCATACACATACACATACACACAAACACACACACAAACATACACACATACACACACACATACACACACACAAACACTCCATCCTCAATCCTCCTACATTACCCCAGCCTGTCTCTCAGCTCAGACAGCTCTCCACGTGAGGAGAGGCCTCTGATCATACATTGATCAGCTGCACTTAGAGGCCAAAGTGGGCCAAAGTTTCATTGTTCTGATTCCTCTTTA
>CM059285.1:22836757-22839257 GCA_030347295.1 Setipinna tenuifilis
TTTGTGCAGCGAAATAAGTCTGGCCTTCAGAAAGTTTTAGAAACAGTAAGTCCGCTTTCTCTACCATAACTTAGCCAGCATGCTATTACAATTTATGGTTGGATACTACCAAGTATAACACCGCCGAGTGCTTTCTGTGCTGATGTGGAATTGATTTTGTTGTGTAGGCTAATGTTAATTGTGTTGTGCTTCTACTGCGCATTTATGTGCAAGGTTGGCCAATCATCGGCTAAAGTGTCAACACGATGGGTTAGTGTTCTAAGCCTATGTATTTCGCTTAGTGTGTGGCGTGCTACGTGTGTCGGTGTGTGGTCTTGTCAGACCCAACATCAGCAATGTATAGGACCTGTGCTCTTCTGAAATCGGTGTTGTTGGCGCTATTAATAGGTTACGTTAAAATCACAGGTTAGTTTTTGGAATTAACTTCATCAACTACCATCAACGTGAGAAAGCAATATACTGATGCAGTCCTGTTTGGACAGTTAAGCTATAATCATCATGACTGGGCTTTAGCCTGCCTCAAAATGGTGAACAGAAAGTTGCCTAGATCATATTTGAAATAACCACATGCGCCTGTGCTGGATGCCAAGAAATGCTCCCTGAGCGTTGCTTAACAATAATTGGTAAACTTATATGTACCTGCGCTGTCTACAAACTGATAGTTACGCTACAACATGCGTCAGGGAGTGCATTCATAGACTATATTGAACTTGGCTGAATGCATTTGAACGTCCGCCACAGTGGCAGGCAAAATGGCAAAATTCACCCGCCAACACTCATATTTACCCGCATTTGGCGGGTGGCGGGTGGTTAATTTCCATCTCTGATACACACACACACACACACACAGTCTGTCTATCTTACTAACATTCTCACTTCCTCTCTCTTGCTTGCACATGTGGACACACACAGACACCCAAACACACAAACACACACACATACACAGTGTCTCCATGTAACATTCTCTCTCTTTCTCTTTTTCTTTTTTCTAGTAAACATTGTCTGACAGGTACACGGACCATACTGTTTGAATTCACTACAGGTTGTACATATACACATGCAGAGAGGAGAGGAGAAACAGAGAGAAAAAAAGATAGAGAGATAGAGAAAGAGGGAGCGAGAGAGAGAGGAACATAAAGTGATACATAGACAGAGAAAAAGAGATACAGAGAGAGAGATAGAGAGAGAGATGGAGACAGAGATATGTACAGGGAGACAGAGAGAGAAAAGAGAAAAAGAGATACGTAGAGAGAGAGAAAGAGAGAGATAAAACCCCTAGTGTCACTGCAGACTCAAATCCAGAGACATGTCAGTTGACTGACTGTGTTTTTTGTTTTGTTTCGCCTCTTAGTCACAAACACTGACCAACACACAGGAGCCTCTGCAAAGCTGCCAAGGAACTGACTGTGTGTGCTGTCCATCAGACTCTGTTCAAGAATAGTGTGTGTGTGTGTGTTTATGTGTGCATGTGTGTCCCTGGGTCCATGCATGTGGTGTGTGTGTGTGTGTGTGTGTGTGTGTGTGTGTGTGTGTGTGTGTGTGTGTGTGGGTGGGTGTGTGTATGTAAAAGAGAGAAAGAGAGAGAGAGAGAGAGAGAGAGAGAGAGAGAGAGAGAGAGAGAGAGAGAGAGAGCGGAAGGAAGAGAGGGAGAGAGAGAGAGATCCTAATGTCAATGTTGACATGTACTGTATATGTGTATGTAGACACAAAGTGTATTCATTCGATTTACAATAATTATGCATTAATTATTATTGTTGTGAGGGTATGTATGTATGTCCTCTCACACAACATCCTCTTTGCACTCCCTATGCACTACATATTTTGTGTGTGTTTGTGTGTGTGTGTTTGCGTGTGTGTGTGTGTGTGTGCGTGTGTGTGTGTGTGTGTGTGTGTGTGTGTGTGTGCATATATGCCCACGTGTGAGTCAGACCTTGTTTATTAAGCAGCGGTTGCCATATTAGGCAGGCCTAGCTCGAGGGCTTCATCTGACTGAAACAGAAGTCAGTGTTTGCTCTATTCACTGTGTGACATTTGCATTGGCAAATCCCTAGGCAAACACAACGCTAATTAATTGAGATTTTTTAATTTAAATATGAAAGTGAAAAGACCAAGAATAGGCATTAAAAAGAACTTCCCTGCAACCAGTTACTCAGGTTTTACTGAACGCTTAATTTGAGGTGATGTGTGAGGTGCTTCTGTTTTTCAGCCATACGTCTGCCATAGGTCTACTATACATCTACAGGGGACTAAGCTAAGTAAACAGATATCAGTAACAGTGTATTTGGACAGTCCATCCACAGAGTCTACTAATGGTTTGTTGAAACTCGATTTCACTTTGTTGTTCACTGACTAGCACCTTAATCAAACCCAAGCCCAAAGGTTAACCTTAACAACACACAGTTTCAACAACCGATGTGTATTAATAGTATCATAGTAGAAATAGTATCATCTGTAGATCGTGTATACACAACCATATAGGACTTTTCAAATGAAGCGTGAC
>CM059285.1:22841757-22844257 GCA_030347295.1 Setipinna tenuifilis
GTCACCTCTGCACAGGCATCTAAGCACACTCTACATGTCTGTCATCAACTGCAGCCCGATTCTGGGCAGGTGGAGCACCGAAGTGCAATTTAATGGAGCTTTTTTTGGCCCATTTATTCCTGTGCCTTTCAGGTCTGTGAGTTGTGAGGTGGAGCCACCATATGTTTGGTATTCAATGGTTAAAGGCCTCTTTACTTACGTCCCATTAGGTGCAGGTACTTTACATATAATAATGGAAATTTACTTCCAAAACTTGAAGCTCTAGAATGTTTTTAATCCAGCTGTGCCTGTGGTATTTTCAGTGATGGACAGGTCAGTGGCAAAGAAAACCCCATCAGTAGAATGCTGTTTTTGCTTAGAAGCAGTGCAAGCACTCTTCTCTGGTATGGTCTACTGCACACCATTATTTTTTGCATGGGGAGAGCAAAACTTTTATATTTATTTATTCGTTTGTGAAAAAATACACACCCCTCTCACAGCTACTTTGTGGAAGCATGTGTCCTCCATTTGGTGGGAAGCAGAAGCTACTGTAGTTGTTTAGTCTTATAAAACAGTCTTATTAATAGACTCTCAACACTTATTAACTGGTTGGTACTTTGTTTTATGTGTAGAAACCTTATTCATGCTGGCTGTATTTGGCTGCTAGCCCCTACCATATTCCCAATTAGCCATTTGGCTGTGAGCTCCAAGGCCGGCAGTCCTCTGATCAATGTAATTTAGCTCTCAAGGTAAGGTGCACTTGTTGCCTTAGTGAAAAAAAAAACCCTGGGTTCAAATCACTCTGGAATTACACTTTAAATCTTGCTCAAGACAGCATCCAGTAGTTGTGGTGTCCCTATCTCGAATGTCATGGATAAGCATTACAATATTACCAAACAAACTTCAGCTCACCAGATTCAGCACTTGCACTCTGCATGGCCTCATCAACCTGCCAGAACCACCAGTACATCAGCACACATTAGGATACCCGCCCGCATAAGATATACCATGTCCTGCCTGTGTTGTTTGGCAGGCCTTCTGCTTATTTCACATGACAGGAAACCATATGCTGAAAAGCCATCTGTTTGTTTACCCGAAGACAAGACAGCTAATTAGCTCTTCAAGCCCAGACCACTGTTTCCTGGCAATTGCCTGTGCCTTAATGTACTATGCCTATTTCCAGCATGTGTTTAGGCAACTAAATTAAGATATTGACTAATTGATAGCTTTGTTGTCTTTGTATGTACAAACACTGTGATTTGATAGAAACTTGTGGTGAAACTCCATGGCTGCAGATCTTGCTCACTGGGAAAGAAGGACTTCAAACTCCAGGTTAAGCTCATACTTGCTGGAGGCTCTTGTAAACACTTACACGCTAATATTCTGCACTACCTGACTAGTGATACGATGCATACAATCATCCACCTGATAAAGCATATTGTAGAGTCCAGTAGGTCTGTCTTCCACCGACTGCCACCAATCACGGAATGGCATGTAGCTCCAGGATCATCGGTGGTTGGTAGGGTAGGTTGGTGAGAGATGGACAGGCCCACTGATAGTTTTTGGTGGGATTTGTTTGAGAAGGTCTCTGTCTGTTTTTGTTGGGATTTGTTTGAGAAGGTCTCTCTCTTCTAGTTTGGGCCTGGCATGGGCCAATTCCAGTTTACTGCACTCAGCAATAGATCAACCTGTTGTGTGCTTTGCCAATAAAATCTGATAAACTTTTCTGGGTTACCGGGTTTGGGTTATCACACACAGACACATTACAGTGTTGTGGAAGGAGGATAAAGGGAGGAGAAATGAAACTTATACCTTGCCTGATCACTGATAAAGCTTCAATTTCCTATAAGCTGAATAGGACAAAATGAGCTGTTCATGTAAAATAAATGAATGCCATGGAGGCCTCAGCGTATTCTACCTCTCCTCCTTTCATTAAGTTTTGTTGTAAGTTATCCATTAATGGCGGTATTAAAAGAAAAGAGCATCACAAGGTGGTGACAAGGAGAGGTGGTTTTATTCATCCCAGCCTACTGAAAAACCTAATAAACCTGTACAATTTACAAAAAAGCATTTAAAACCATCAAACTCCATAACCCAGATATTTCAAAATATTTCATCTGAACAAGTTGAAGCAAGTGTCCTTACACAGAGCAAAAAAAATAAACATTGACAATAGCACAGCAAATTGGAAGAGACATGACCATGACACTGCTTGGGCAGCACACACACACTGCACCTGAGCCTCCCCACTAGCTCAAACAGGGATAACGGTGCTGGAGAGACGGTGCACAACTTCCTGTTCATCAGCAGGTACAACAGCCGCACAGTAGGTCAACTACCCCAACACAACATTTTTAGATCTGCACTGCTCTACAAAAGGCAAAAGACCCTAACTCACCAGAGTGTGAAACTGAAAAAAAAAAAGACTTTAAAAATCTTTTGCTTGCATGTGTTTTCAGCGTTATGGCAAAGACAACATCTTATTTCCCCGCAAAAAAACAACACAATTGACTTGGCCATG
>CM059285.1:22849257-22886757 GCA_030347295.1 Setipinna tenuifilis
TCTGAGTGGCATTCTCAGAACCTGTGACTGCAGCCTGCATAAAGGCAGTCAAAAAAAAAAGAAAAATACAGCAACAACAACAAGAACAACAAAACGAAAAAAATACATAAATATCACAGCAGGCAGGCAATTTTTTTTTTTGTCATACACCAATGTCAAACTCAAAGTTCTTGCACACACTTGTCAGTTACGGACAGTTTGGTAAACACGCCATCCTGCTGAACAGATGAGAGACGCCCCTCAGCAGGAGGCTGGCTGTGTGGGCTCGCTGGACTGACACTGATGCCTGCCACGGCCTGACACTCGGCTCACTCGCTAGGGCTGTCAGTCAGGCCGTGGGCATGTGGACATTTGAACAGGGTGTTCGTATGCACCCCCAAAACCCCCATCCCCCTTTTTACACGTCCCGCTTGGCTTAATCAATCATTTTGACACTAAATTGCAGCGCTAATATGATTTGTGCATGACTGCTTCATTTTTCAGAGTCCAGCTTTTAGCTTTTCAGTCAGGGAAATCTTTGTTTGACCCTTTGTTATGCACTGAAATACAATACAAATGCAACATGCAAAGAAATATTCTGTTATGCTAATGCAGCCAAATAGCCACGGTATTTCCACATGTATAGATGTACCACAATGCCAACGGCATCTTAACAAAACAGTCTGCTGTTCAGTATTTTAACGTGTTCTGCCGTATTGACATTGGACAGCTGAGGCTGGTTCAGAGTTGGATATTGTCTTTCGTCTCATTAACGCTTGATGTAAATTATGTAACACTACTTATGTGACTGTCCTGTGAGTGCAGTTCTTTGTATCTAATTTCATTTTTACGCAGTCCTTTTAGTGTCTGCACTTCTGTCTAGTCAGTTCATGAAATTGTGGACTTCAATCCAGGATTGTTGTTTTCAATCCTGTATTGGCTAATAGTCATTGTGTTTTCAGCTGTTTACACTGCTTAATGTGGCCCTGTAAGAGTGTGTTATGTAATGCCAAGGGCACAGTGAGGGACGGCAGCAGGTGCAAGTCTGCAAACACCCACCCCTCCTCCACAGACTCTCTCTCTCTCTCTCTCTCTCTCTCTCTCTCTCACACACACACACACACACACACACACACACATCCAAACAAAGAGCTTATTTAAAGGGCTGTCCAGTGATAAACACACACATCCCCTCTAAGACTCAGTGTGACAGAAGACAAACCTTCAGTCTACGCCCAGAGTGCCATCTCTTCGTTTGTCACCATGGCTGTCCTGCAAGCGGTGGCTACGTTCGCCCTGCTGCTCTCCCTGACGTCTGCCGGGACTTTAACATGCAACAACCTGATCCAGCCACTGAACATGGATGACTACACTCCAGTAAGTTCGATGTGGCAGCAAAACACTCGCGCCTCATTCTGTAAGCTGTCCGACAATATTTTAAGGGCTGCAGAGATGACGTATAAATGGAATTCCCATTGGCCTGAAACAGACTACAATACTTAAATTGATGACTGACTACAGTTATTGCTTAACTACTTAATAATATAAACTGAGAAGATGCAAACTTGAACAATTGTCATTATGTTTTTATTTATTTTATTTGTGTATGTTTTTTGCTGATTGCTGATCCCATAGAAATGACTGATGACGTGAACGCAAAAGGAAGGAAGGTTAGCCCTGTAGTTTGGTGCACACTTGTAAAATGTGGTCTGTGTCTGCTGTGTGCTTCTACAGATAACTGGAAAATGGATCATTCATGCCATGGCTGTATCGGACTCCCTGCGAACTGAGATCCAAAGTTTGAAAAGCTCCTGGCTGAAAATCTCCGTAGATGACCAGGGCAAACTGAATGCCGTTTCCTGGGCAGACAGAATGTAATTTTGTAATTTTGTAGTTACTGTATGATCCTTTCTACCACTTAAACGATAACAACAATACTACTACTACTTCTTCTTCTACTACTCCTACTAATACTACTACTACCAATAATAATGCTACTAATAATAATAAAATAAATAATAATAAATGTAATAATAAATAATGAAAAATAATAACTAGATGCACCACATAGTAGTACATGGTACTACATAGTGTGCTGTGAAGTTCAGCACGAAGGTAATTATAGAGCGCCTATAGAACAAATGTCCGTTCTGTAGTTATAAGCTAACAGGTAATGGCAGGCAAATTTGATGCGATAATGACTTTCCCCACCCAAGATATAGGCTATTCAAGTTTTCTAATAATTTATGAGAATGTCGAAGACTTTTCAAGGCATTGTCTGCAGATGATATACACCGAATTTCTTGACAGTTGGATGAAAGCTCTTGGAACTTTTGGTTTCAGTTTTGTAAAAAAAAAAAAAAAAAAAAAAAAGAAAAAATTGTGAAAAATGTGGCCAACAGAAAAGACTGTGCCCTAATGTGTTTGATGATGTCTCCCTGGCTTCTTGGGGGTCCAACTCAGAGGCAGGGTGGCCCCCCCTCACCAAAACCTTCTACAGTATGTCGCAAAAGTGAGTACACCCCTCACATTTTTTATGATATCTTTCCATGGGAAAAGTCTGAAGATACAGTATAACACTTTTGGACAACATAAAGTAGACAGTGTACAGCTTATATAACAGTGAAAATTTGCTGTTTCCTCAAAATAACTCAACACGCAACCATTAATGTCTAAACCACAAACAAGGAGAGTACAAAAATGTGAGGGGTGTACTCACTTTTGTGACATACTCTATATCCGTATCACTGCACTAATGTTAACGCTAACACAAGTTGTGGTCATAATAAAAAAATAGACATTATAATTTCTACTAAATCTAACTCTTTTTTATTTATAAATCTATTTCTAAATACCTTCATATCAATTAGTGCAACTTAACTGATGTTACTGAAAATGTAACAATATTAAAATATTAAGATATGCAATTAGGCTACTGCGCCTCGCATCTACACTTAATGTTTCTGAACATTCCCAAACACAATATTAAATATATTAAATATATACTGAATATGAAAACCATTCAGAGCAGCATATTGCTCTGCACACAAAACAACTAGATTAACATCTGAGAATGATAGCAGTGTGATAATGTTGGAATGGAGGTTAGCGCCAATGTATAGCATGATTCCCAGCCTCATGATGAAGAAGAAAACTTTGATGTAGACCCATAGACTGTATATAGAAGAACCTGCTTGTTAGCAACTTATCTGAGACATATGGTAGGATGGTCTTTGGTACATGTAAATGGATAAAGGGTGATGATGAGTGGCTTGCTGTACACACACTGTTTAGTTGTCTAGTTATCTGTCGTGTTTCTGAGTGTTGATAACACGTTCTGCTATTTAGGGAATTATTTTTGAGTGTTACATTGAAGTTCAGCTGAAAATCTTTTGGCATGCTGGGATGGACTAATCCACGGACCTTAAAAGGCCTGCCTGCTTCTCTTTGTTTTTTTTGTTTTTTTGCTGTATAGCATCACAATGAACACTGCTTATGTTTAAAATATTGCTGGAAAAACAATAGCCTAAACAACACGGTAGGCCTACATGTAGATAGGAAAGTTAAAAATGCAATGTTAATTTCTACGAATATAAAAGAAATATCCCCCCCTTCTCATTTTGAATATACACAATTGGATAGCCAAGCTCTGTCTGTGAAAGTTTAAGCACTGGAGTTAAAAAATCTTTTAAAATTTGTTTTACAGAAATGCTGATTGTGTCCCTGGGTCTGGATCTGTCACACAGACAGGCAATCAATTCACCATGAGTTGTGAGTGAATATTTTCTCTGAGAAAAGATTTTGCACACGTGTCCCACATGTCCAGCTGCTCTAGAGAACAACATTTCTGACAGCTGAGCGATATGGCCATGCAAACACTAATCTTAGATCATGATCAGTCTAGTCATTGTATAGACCCTGATCAAGCTATCACTGGATGCTATGCTAAATGTTTTGACTTTGTCAATATATTTAAAAAAATGACCTTTTTTATCCCAAAACTTTGCAGACGACACTAAGACCTACAACGGAATGTATCTGCAGACGTGTCCTGACTGCCTCCTTTATAGCGATGTGGCAGAAGCAGGCGCTAGCTCCACCCACATGTTCCTGGCCAGTAAGCTCTTTGCCACACAATATGTCTTCTACACAACATGTTCCATCTTCAAACAGCGCTACAGCACTTAACGCAATACTTTTCTTTTTTTTTTGGCACTGTCTCTCTTTCTCTCTCTCACTTACTTTCTTTTTTTTTACTCACTCTTCCTTTCCTTCACTTTCACTCTAACTTTCAGAGAGAGTGGGATCAGCTCTACAGGAGTCTGAGATGGAGACCTTCAGGAAGCAAGCCGACTGCCAGAACGTTCCACATGTGAGCATCTTCCAAATTCAAGGTGAGGCCATGTCCACTCCTAAAAATACATATTTGCCATGTGTATGTGCTGTTGTGTTTTACTGTATTTTATATGCTGTAATTTGTTTATTCTTCAGGAAAGATTTTATCCACTTGCTTTGAGCTATTTTTTTATTTGTGTCAAAAAACTGCATGTTTACAGTGTTGCTCGCTCGGGCCTGACTTAGTGTAATCAACTACAGGTCTGTTTGATCTAGGATTCTTTTTACCGTGTTAGAGACTTACCAGCTCTGCTACTGTAATAACACATTCTGATTGTCTGGTCAACATAGATGCTGTTGCCTGTCCATTTTTATTTCGGGGTGTCATCATGTCTTGTATAAGAGCTTGAGACTTGAACAACGTGTGTGTGCATGTGTGTTACAATGTTGCCCCCCTACGCCTGATGTTTGATCTCTTTCTCTTCTAGATATTTGCCCTGATCAGTAAGCTCCACCATAAAGCAATGCTGTCCACAAGACAGGAGGCACCCATATACCACATCTGAAAATATGCATCCCATTCATCTATAAGTTCAGTAGTTTTGTGTGTATGCGTTCTTCTGTCATAACATAGTTTTTTATGTGTTTTTAAACTAGATCACAGAATATACAGTATGGACAACCATGGTCCTTAATTTTTTCTGATTTTTTTGGATTCCTTCAGCCAAGAGAGTTTTTCATTTACTTATAACCTCAGACATGTTCTGATAGGATATTAAAAGAGACAAGTTGGATCTACCACTTTTACATGGTCTACAAAGTGGCACACTATTGCAAGAAAAAAAGACAAGTTGGGTTTGCATTTCCTCTTGTCCTTGAAATATGAAAAAAAAATAATTGGCCAACTTTGAGGGCTCTCAGCTTTAAAATACGACAACTAACCTTTTTTTTCAACATGCACTCTTCCTCATGGACTATGTATATTTAGAGTTTTTGAAAATGTGAGCACTGCGCATTCATGGTCATATGAAAACAAAAAACGGCCTTTTTTAAAAACTGTTTTTGTTTCAATGAATATGTTTCAGGGGTGGTAAGGACTGTAATTCCAATGTCATATTGGACAACTACACAGGGTGCTCATTTTTAGGAAAGAATGTGGTTGCGTTAAGCAAAGAGAGGGGTATGAAAAAAGTGGTGCTCATTAAATACCGGAATTTTGGTTTAATTCTTAATAAGACATGGACGAATGTTTGGACAAAAAATCAGAGGACTATGGTGTCTGACCTGTTCCGACTGATATGGAATTGCCCTGTATGTATTTGATAACACGCAGTGAAAATAATACGTTAAGAAAATTTGGAAAATAAAAACATGTTATTAATACAACTGTGTTGTTCATTGTGTGTTGTGCTGGTGAATATATTGAGCTAATGCATTTTATATAATAGGGCAGTTATAAGTTCGGCCACCCAACCACAGTTTGATGGAGAATTTGAAAACAGGATTTTTTGAGTATTCAAATGTTTTCCCTTAGAGGTGGACTGTGGACCTCTTGCACCTGAACTGTTCAATTATTTTTGAAAAAAAAAAAAAATGTAAAGAGAAAGAGATCTGATGCCATTGCAGATAGGCAAGAGTCCAACTCTATGCTGGACCCAGTCAGCTGGCAGGATGGTGCATGTCTGTCACAGCAACAGCAGCTGCCAAATTGGATCCTGCATGGCATCTGACTTCATGGTCAGTGGTTGACTTTGCGCTTGCAGTATCTATTAAGGCAGTAGGAGGATTGGCACTGGAAGTTGGCTAGAGTAATTGTGATGCAAAACAAACACAGGGGTTTGGCTTGGGCATGTGTGGCTTTAAAGATACACTGTATGCTCGTTTGTTTATTTGTTTGTTATTTATTTATTTATTTGAAAAGGCTGCTAAATATTTAAGCTGAACAAGTCAAAGTGCATCCCTCCCTTTTTCCTAGCTTTAACACTGAATACATTTGGAAAAAATGTTCTTATAAACTGCATATTTAGTAAATAAGTAAAGGTTTACGCAATTATCTACAAATATCAATGTCTAAAGCCCGCTATCACCCATTTCTACTGGAAAAGAGGCCTTTATGGCATATCCTGACAGCAGTTTTAGGAGATTCTTTAATTTAATCAATGTGTGAATGAAATTAACTCTGTGTGTCTGGGTAAAGACAGGATGTCTTGCTGTATGTTGCTCTGTTGATGGGCAAAGTAATACCTAATTATCATACATTATGTGTGCATAGCCATGAGGGAGTCTCAGCATACCATCAGAGGCAGCATGTGTTCCAGTTCACCACTGCAAATAGAAGTAGGCTTTTAAGACTCTTTTAAGACGTGGTAAAGGGTGATATTTAATTTGCATGATGACATGTGTGAAAATGTGGATTATTGAGTATAACACACACACACACACACACACACACACACACACACACAAGGTATTCTTTAGGTCACGATATCTTTTCAGATGTTTTTTTTTCTCCCCATCAGGGAAGGTGTGAATTAAATGCAAATTACAGCCAAGATGTTTTCGTTCCTCTAATTGACGGCCTTGGCAGCCTCATTTGCGAACCCAGCTTTCTGTTACCCTAAATTATGAAGCAACAGCATTAGTAAAAGAACTCAACAAACACACTTAATGAACCTGATGTCCTCCGGCTCCCATCTAAAATGCACAAGTGTGTGTGTGAGTGGGGTTTGATGTAAGAGTGTGTGTGTGTTGGCTGGGGGTGGGACTAAGGGAATATGAAGTCGGGAATAACTCACGGCCTATTGATCTCTTTCACGTTTCTTTTCATTTTGTCTCACATTGCCCATGATGCAAAGCAGTTCAGGGGCGCCCATGTTTTCACGCTCTTCCGAAAGAGAGTGCCATGAGGTTCCACTCTCTTTTCTTTTTCTTTTTTCTTTTTTTTTTAAAAATCTGCAAGTGCCTCAGACAGTTCCTCTCAGCCAGTCCATCCTCCTGATTAAGCCTAAGCTTTAACCCTTGAGCTTTCGCAACCTGTTTGTGCATTTTGTTATTAGCGTCTTGTGCGTCTTTGTGTTTCAGCTCTGCGTGCTCTCGTTGGAAATCAGTCGTTGATCCGTCTCGCCAACTTTGCTCCAAGCACGCTGTGGCTGGATAACGCCTCCTAGAGCTTTGGGGAGGGGGCTGATGTTTGCGTTATCCCATCGCTAAGGAACCATTGCTTACAACAAAGGTCCAAATGCAATCATCTGTAAGCCTCTCGCCACGCCCCAGGCTCCGCATGCTAGCAGAGGTGAAGATGTGCCTCGCACGTCAACAGATGATTCAGCCTATCACAATGTCTAACCACCTCCTCACACACACGCATGCACACATGCAGACACACACACACACACACACACACACACACACACACACACACACACACACACCAGGACCAACGAGCCCTTCGGTCTGCTTTGTCTCTACAACAATAACCCCCCAACCCCCCCCCCCCCCCCATCATCTCATCCATTCTCCTCTTTACTTTTTCTTTTCTCTCTCTCACTTTCTTGCTTTCTTTTTAAGTCTCTCTCTCGCTCTCTATCTCTCTGTCTCTGTTGCTCTCTCTCTCTCTGTCTCTCTGTCTCTCTCTCTCTTTATTTCCCATCATCCCTTGTGCTCTTCCACATCTGAGAAGCGAAGGAACATTCAGCAGAAAAGAGAGAATGACAAAGACAAAAAAAGAGAAAGGCCACTGCAATTAAACTAGAGAATGATTAATTTTTTGCTGAAACAATGGGGGAGAATAGCACTCGATGAATGAGTTAGAGAAGAACAGTGAAAGCGGAAGGATGGAAAAAAAAACGAAAGTACCAAAAAGCACTGAGACCTGAGGAAACAATGGAGCCTATATAGTGTGTGTGTGTGTGTGTGTGGGGGTGTGTGTGTGTGTGTGTGAGAGAGAGAGAGAGAGAGAGAGAGTGTGTAGAGGGGCTGAGGCTTCCATTTTGTCTGTTAATGTTCATGGCCCTCATTTCATAAGAACAAGAAAAAATTATGTATCCTTTCATATCTATAGCTTTTTCAACCAGCATAATCGTGCGTATGTACAAACACATACTGTACACTCACACACACTTGCACGCACACACACACAGACACACACACGCACACAGACACGCACATGTTCACGCACACACACACACACAGATTGTGGTTGTGCATGTTTGTGTAAACTTTCCTATCTGTGGGATCAGTGTTGCTGTGAAGGGGCAGAGATAGGCGGACAGACGGGAGGAGATATGGAGGAGGAGAGACGGAGGTAAAGAGATGAGGGCTGAGACCGCACAGGCTCCCCAGCAGCATAGAAGCCATCATCTCTCAACACAAGTCAATGTGCTATCATGCTGATATGACTGACACACACACACATGGACACACACATGCGCGCGCACACACACACACAGTGTATACACTAGGTACCACATAGGGGTTACAGAAATACAGCATGGTGAAGGAAGATAAAGACTGATTTTTCAAGACTTGATTTTGTACCTGTGCAGTCCAACACCACCTGTCAATAAACACACACACACACACACACACACACACACACACACACACACACACACACACACACACACACACACACATACACACACAAAGACGTGTGAAACATGTATCAGATACACTTAGAAATCATGGTAAAGAAAACAAACTCGGCTTCACTTCTTCTTTGCATGATTACTTTCCAACCTTCTGCTACAACAGCATGACAATATAAGGCCGTCCATTTTGCTGTCCTTGTCTGTATCACTGCAGGTCCAGGCAATATGGAGGATGAGAGAGGAGAGACTGCGAATGTGATATTTGAAAGAAATCAGTGTAAACACGATACCCGAATGGGGTGCCCATATCTCTGAGATGTTTACACACAGAGAAAGAGAAAGAGCGAGAACGAGAGAGAGAGAGAGAGAGAGAGAGAGAGAAAAAGAGAGAAGTGAGGAGGGGGGACCTTCTGCTTACTACCTCACATATTAACCTCTCTTTGCTTGTGACAGCCTCAGTAAATTTGAATTTCAGTCACCATCCCTACCCCCCCCCCCCCCCTCTCTATCTTTGTGTGTGTGAGTTTGTATGTGTGTGTGTGTGTGTATGTGTGGTTTTACCTGTGCTTTTACCCACAGCACCCAAGCTATTTGATTCTCAGGCAAACATGTCTCAAAGCATTTGAGCATTTTCTTGCCGAGATAGCTGTGTGTGGGAGTGTGTGTGGGAGCAGACTCCATCTCGCATGTGTATTTGTTTCAGGCCTGTTGTTTTCTCATTGTCACTGTTGCATATATGTGTATTTTGCAAAACAGCACTGAGGAGGAACAACAGAGTGGCTTTCTTCAGATGCGTTGTGGTAAGTGCCCACACACCACAGCCTTTCAAGGGACAAACTCTGTTATCCAAAATCGTTCAAAATAAAGGGGATGCAGTTGAAGCATTTGGATTTCAAAATAAGAGCCTGTCTCACTCAGTAGTAACGGGTTTGAAGTCTCAGTGGAGTTGGCAGGAGTTCTTGATGTGTTACTCCAAATGCTTTGCGGAATTAAAGGAACAGTGACGGGGGTGTGTGTGTGTGTGTGTGTGGGGTGGTGGTGATCAAAGTGGGAACACGGGCTTCGGTTCTGCCCATGCGTGCTCCTCCTCCACCACCTAGGGGGAGGAACCGGTTCCGTTTCCCCACGGGTCAGTATGTGTACGTAAATGGCATGTCTGATGCATCCTGAAAGTGACACCCTCTTGTTAAAAGCCTCCTTTTCTTGAAGGCCCTCAGGAAACCCTGGCCCTCAGCAGCGTTGGTGTAATATCAAACATGCGTCGTCCGTGTTTCTTCTTTCACATGCTCCTCTTCCGACAAGTTTTTTTCCCCCTCTCTCTCTTTGTCTGTCTCTCTCTCTCTCTCTTTCTTTTTCCGCTTCTCCTTTTCCATCTCCTTCTCTCTTTCTTTCGTCCCGTCTCCTTTTCCTCCCCCAGGTGGATGTTTCATCTCACTAGCTGAGACTCCTCTTTCAGGGGACAATGGTGTCTCTTTCACCCCACCTCTCCTCTCCTCTCCCCTCCTCTACTCCCCTTCCCCTTGTCTATTTGTTAAAAGGTATCCTTTGAAAATCACTTTGCCTTACTGGAGGGAGGAATGCATGGAGGTAGCTTTTGTGGTGACTTGTGGGTATGTGTGTGTGTGGGTGAGTGTTTGTTCAGAAAAGAAAGGTTTTCAGAACGTTTTCAGTACATGTGTAAGTCTGTAGTTCTTTATGTAGACATGTGGTGTTTTGTTAGTTCTCTCTTACCGTGTGTGTGTATGTGTGTGTGTATGTGTGCATGTGCGTGTGTGTGTGTGTGTGTGTGTGTGTGCGTGTGCGTGTGTGTGTGTGTGTGTGTGTGTGTGTGTGTATGTGTGTGTGTGTATTTGAGACAGAGAGAGAGAGAGAAACAGAGAGGGAGAAAGAAAGAGAGAAAGAGAGAGAAAGAGAAATAAAGAGAGAGAGAGAGACAGACAGAGAGAGAGAGAGAACGAAAGAGAGAAAGAGAGAGAGAGAGAAATAAAGAGAGAGAGAGAGAGAGAGGAGATGCTGTACGCGCTGTATGTGTAACCTTAAGAGCACTATGTTACAACAGAGCAATGCATTCATTTTTGTTTTTTTGCAGAATGTCATCTCACAGTCACCAGCCTGCATTTACAGCTGCATAGAGGTGAAAAAAGATATTAGATATTTTTCACTTATCTTTAGCCTTCTGGCATGCAGCGTGAAAATAAACAGTGTAAACAGTACATAAATATGATCCTTCTCCCAGTAATGTCCTACAAAACATTTCGACAACCAGCCATACTGTATCTGCACAGCAAATTATGTAGTGCTAAATCAGCTCTGAGAGAGTCAGTTTTAACACTAGGTCAGTGTTTATTTTGTCCCAATCTTTGTAGTGTTAACTCTTCTACAGTTAAATCAACCTTTTGCAGTGTAATTTCAACTCTTAATCTTACACTTAGGCCTACACTCTTAAACTAGACTGCATTCCCGCAGAAAATGCAAAAAGTGTGCTTGCATGTGCCAACGCTCATGATTATCGGAAATGTTTCGTTGTGGCTGTTAGGCGTTTGTTGGTTGCAGTACAACAGTATTCGATGTAATATGACCAATTTTATTATGTGAACCAGCATAAAAGTTGACATTGTGCAAGACCTGTTTGGTAGAAAGCCCACTCACCACGACAAGGTACAGGTCACGAGTGGGGAAATAAGACTCATGAGATGTAAGTGAGTTGAATTTAAGTAGGTTTATTTACAAACGTTTGAGTGCACTGATTACAATTCAAATTTAAAGGTAAACTGTGTAGGATTTGGTGCCACTCAGGCCAGAGTAGGTATTACAGCCAAAGATGTCTATGATGTGTATGACTGGTAATTCAAAATGTCAGATGTACATGGAGAGTCTTCCCCCTTTTCATGTAAATAAAAATGGAATTTCGAAGCCAAAAGGAATACTTAGAATTGATGATAGTAGTAAATATTCATGAAAAATCTAATTTGTGAATGGGCAGCATAAATTTTGATAATGAACTACACAGGTCATCTTTAAGTGTTTGTATCATATCAATAACATTTACATTTACAGCATCACATCAGGCAAACACAGACACTATGCATGAATATACATGAATAAATACATTTTTATACATTTTTTGCTAACACAGTGGAGATAGACAGAAAGCAAGTGGAAGTAAGAGTGGGGTGCGGGATCCAGACAGAACCAGAGGTCAGAACTGAAACCTGGATCACCGGAGTGGTACGTGGGTGCCTTAACTGGTAGGCTGACCGCACCCTGAGGTAAAAAAAAGAGACCTTGGGCAGATCCAAGAAGACGACCGATGACGAGTAGGGCTGTAACGATACACCTAACTCACGATTCGATACGCATCACGATATTTGACCCACAATTCGATACACCCCACGATATTATTATTTATTTATTTTTTAAAAAACATTATTTTATTTTTTTATTTTATTAACCCAATAACCACCATAGCGCCCTTTAACGCCCGTCGTATATTCTCCCATTGCGCCCGACAACAAAATACACCTGTAACTGCGAAAACTGACGTTACTGAACTATAAATACAAATCACACTAGTCAATGAGAGTATAAAGAACGTATTTGTGTATTAAAATGTATATGTTTATATGAAATTATTTTGAGATATTGTCATGTTTTAAGCGCGGTCCCCTTGGCTGTGGCTCAGACTAATTCTGTGTTCGTGCGCATATTCATAGCTGGCTAAAGTAGGCAATTGACCATGTTTGTTTACACTTTGTTTGTTTACATTACTGTCAATTCCCTCGTTCTCGTGTCACATCTTATTTTGTAGCAGATATTGTTATTGCATTTACCTCAGAAAAGCTAGCCAGAACAAGAAAATGACTGCGCCGAAAAGACGCCGGTTATTCACTTTGGAGGAGGCAGTGGCGTTATGCGTCAACTCCGAGTCAGAGCTAGAGTTATCCGTCTCGGATTTCAGTGATGTAAGTTCTAAAGTGAATGTGAATATACGATAATTACAGACATAGGACTACTATGATAACTTTGTACAGCAGTTTTGCTAGGCTCTACAATGACTGGTAAAGCTTGCACGTCAGGTTTTTCCACCTGCATCGTTCCACAACGAAATAAAGCAGGGAGCATGATCTGTCGGGTAAGCCTAAACTCGAAGGTCCAGGAATGTAGACATTTCTTAACCTGACGCAATCCTTATTGTTTTGGGAGATGCAGTCACAGGAGCAGACAGGGGCTCTACGCGTAAAGCTAGCTACTGAACCGTGAACTCTGAACTCCGGCGAGGCGAAACAGTTCTTCAGTTCTTCAGCTTCAGTTCTTCTTCTTCGTTGCTTCTTTCTACTTACCTAATATGCCGTGATATAAGCAGTCCATATAGTTCACCCAATTCTTTTTTATTCATAGAAAAAAAAAGAACATTGAAGGGCATTTCGTGGTTCTGTCTTGTCTTTCGCGATACAACATCGTGGGCCTGCGCACCGCGGTGTCTTGATTCGATGCAATATCGTTACAGCCCTAATGACGAGAGGCTGTACTTTTTCTTGAGGCTGTTGGGCGTTTGTTGGTTGATGGGGCTTTAAGTGTGTCCACTCAGCAACATTTGACGAGAGGCTCCACGTTTTTGTTGAGGCTGTTGAGACAGAGGTAGAGGACAGGCTGTGTAGTTTTCCAGATGGGTGTTTGTTGGTTGCTGGGGCTTTAAGTGTGTCCACTCAGCAACATTTGGCGAGAGGCTGCACTTTTGTGTTGAGGCTGTTGAGACAGAGTTATAGGACAGGCTGTGTAGTTTTCCAGATGGGTGTTTGTTGGTTGCTGGGGCTTTAAGTGTGTCCACTCAGCAACATTTGGCGAGAGGCTGCACGTTTTTGTTGAGGCTGTTGAGACAGAGGTAGAGGACAGGCTGTGTAGTTTTCCAGATGGGTGTTTGTTGGTTGCTGGGGCTGTAAGTGTGTCCACTCAGCAACATTTGGCGAGAGGCTGCACTTTTGTGTTGAGGCTGTTGAGACAGAGTTATAGGACAGGCTGTGTAGTTTTCCAGATGGGTGTTTGTTGGTTGCTGGGGCTGTAAGTGTGTCCACTCAGCAACATTTGGCGAGAGGCTGCACTTTTGTGTTGAGGCTGTTGAGACAGAGTTATAGGACAGGCTGTGTAGTTTTCCAGATGGGTGTTTGTTGGTTGCTGGGGCTGTAAGTGTGTCCACTCAGCAACATTTGGCGAGAGGCTGCACGTTTTTGTTGAGGCTGTTGAGACAGAGGTAGAGGACAGGCTGTGTAGTTTTCCAGATGGGTGTTTGTTGGTTGCTGGGGCTGTAAGTGTGTCCACTCAGCAACATTTGGCGAGAGGCTCCACGTTTTTGTTGAGGCTGTTGAGACAGAGTTATAGGACAGGCTGTGTAGTTTTCCAGATGGGTGTTTGTTGGTTGCTGGGGCTGTAAGTGTGTCCACTCAGCAACATTTGGCGAGAGGCTGCACGTTTTTGTTGAGGCTGTTGAGACAGAGGTAGAGGACAGGCTGTGTAGTTTTCCAGATGGGTGTTTGTTGGTTGCTGGGGCTGTAAGTGTGTCCACTCAGCAACATTTGGCGAGAGGCTGCACTTTTGTGTTGAGGCTGTTGAGACAGAGTTATAGGACAGGCTGTGTAGTTTTCCAGATGGGTGTTTGTTGGTTGCTGGGGCTGTAAGTGTGTCCACTCAGCAACATTTGGCGAGAGGCTGCACTTTTGTGTTGAGGCTGTTGAGACAGAGTTATAGGACAGGCTGTGTAGTTTTCCAGATGGGTGTTTGTTGGTTGCTGGGGCTGTAAGTGTGTCCACTCAGCAACATTTGGCGAGAGGCTGCACTTTTGTGTTGAGGCTGTTGAGACAGAGTTATAGGGCAGGCTGTGTAGTTTTCCAGATGGGTGTTTGTTGGTTGCTGGGGCTGTAAGTGTGTCCACTCAGCAACATTTGGCGAGAGGCTCCACGTTTTTGTTGAGGCTGTTGAGACAGAGTTATAGGACAGGCTGTGTAGTTTTCCAGATGGGTGTTTGTTGGTTGCTGGGGCTGTAAGTGTGTCCACTCAGCAACATTTGGCGAGAGGCTGCACGTTTTTGTTGAGGCTGTTGAGACAGAGGTAGAGGACAGGCTGTGTAGTTTTCCAGATGGGTGTTTGTTGGTTGCTGGGGCTGTAAGTGTGTCCACTCAGCAACATTTGGCGAGAGGCTGCACTTTTGTGTTGAGGCTGTTGAGACAGAGTTATAGGACAGGCTGTGTAGTTTTCCAGATGGGTGTTTGTTGGTTGCTGGGGCTGTAAGTGTGTCCACTCAGCAACATTTGGCGAGAGGCTGCACTTTTGTGTTGAGGCTGTTGAGACAGAGTTATAGGACAGGCTGTGTAGTTTTCCAGATGGGTGTTTGTTGGTTGCTGGGGCTGTAAGTGTGTCCACTCAGCAACATTTGGCGAGAGGCTGCACTTTTGTGTTGAGGCTGTTGAGACAGAGGTAGAGGACAGGCTGTGTAGTTTTCCAGATGGGTGTTTGTTGGTTGCTGGGGCTGTAAGTGTGTCCACTCAGCAACATTTGGCGAGAGGCTGCACGTTTTTGTTGAGGCTGTTGAGACAGAGGTAGAGGACAGACTGTGTAGTTTTCCAGATGGGTGTTTGTTGGTTGCTGGGGCTGTAAGTGTGTCCACTCAGCAACATTTGTCGAGAGGCTCCACGTTTTTGTTGAGGCTGTTCAGACAGAGTTATAGGACAGGCTGTGTAGTTTTCCAGATGGGTGTTTGTTGGTTGCTGGGGCTGTAAGTGTGTCCACTCAGCAACATTTGGCGAGAGGCTGCACTTTTGTGTTGAGGCTGTTGAGACAGAGTTATAGGACAGGCTGTGTAGTTTTCCAGATGGGTGTTTGTTGGTTGCTGGGGCTGTAAGTGTGTCCACTCAGCAACATTTGGCGAGAGGCTGCACCTTTGTGTTGAGGCTGTTGAGACAGAGTTATAGGACAGGCTGTGTAGTTTTCCAGATGGGTGTTTGTTGGTTGCTGAAGCTGTAAGTGTGTCCACTCAGCAACATTTGGCGAGAGGCTGCACGTTTTTGTTGAGGCTGTTGAGACAGAGGTAGAGGACAGACTGTGTAGTTTTCCAGATGGGTGTTTGTTGGTTGCTGGGGCTGTAAGTGTGTCCACTCAGCAACATTTGGCGAGAGGCTGCACTTTTGTGTTGAGGCTGTTGAGACAGAGTTATAGGACAGGCTGTGTAGTTTTCCAGATGGGTGTTTGTTGGTTGCTGGGGCTGTAAGTGTGTCCACTCAGCAACATTTGGCGAGAGGCTGCACTTTTGTGTTGAGGCTGTTGAGACAGAGTTATAGGACAGGCTGTGTAGTTTTCCAGATGGGTGTTTGTTGGTTGCTGGGGCTGTAAGTGTGTCCACTCAGCAACATTTGGCGAGAGGCTGCACTTTTGTGTTGAGGCTGTTGAGACAGAGTTATAGGACAGGCTGTGTAGTTTTCCAGATGGGTGTTTGTTGGTTGCTGGGGCTGTAAGTGTGTCCACTCAGCAACATTTGGCGAGAGGCTGCACGTTTTTGTTGAGGCTGTTGAGAGAGAGGTAGAGGGCAGACTGTGTAGTTTTCCAGATGGGTGTTTGTTGGTTGCTGGGGCTGTAAGTGTGTCCACTCAGCAACATTTGGCGAGAGGCTCCACGTTTTTGTTGAGGCTGTTGAGACAGAGTTATAGGACAGGCTGTGCAGTTTTCCAGATGGGTGTTTGTTGGTTGCTGGGGCTGTAAGTGTGTCCACTCAGCAACATTTGGCGAGAGGCTGCACGTTTTTGTTGAGGCTGTTGAGACAGAGGTAGAGGACAGGCTGTGTAGTTTTCCAGATGGGTGTTTGTTGGTTGCTGGGGCTGTAAGTGTGTCCACTCAGCAACATTTGGCGAGAGGCTGCACTTTTGTGTTGAGGCTGTTGAGACAGAGTTATAGGACAGGCTGTGTAGTTTTCCAGATGGGTGTTTGTTGGTTGCTGGGGCTGTAAGTGTGTCCACTCAGCAACATTTGGCGAGAGGCTGCACTTTTGTGTTGAGGCTGTTGAGACAGAGTTATAGGACAGGCTGTGTAGTTTTCCAGATGGGTGTTTGTTGGTTGCTGGGGCTGTAAGTGTGTCCACTCAGCAACATTTGGCGAGAGGCTGCACTTTTGTGTTGAGGCTGTTGAGACAGAGTTATAGGACAGGCTGTGTAGTTTTCCAGATGGGTGTTTGTTGGTTGCTGGGGCTGTAAGTGTGTCCACTCAGCAACATTTGGCGAGAGGCTGCACGTTTTTGTTGAGGCTGTTGAGACAGAGGTAGAGGACAGACTGTGTAGTTTTCCAGATGGGTGTTTGTTGGTTGCTGGGGCTGTAAGTGTGTCCACTCAGCAACATTTGTCGAGAGGCTCCACGTTTTTGTTGAGGCTGTTGAGACAGAGTTATAGGACAGGCTGTGTAGTTTTCCAGATGGGTGTTTGTTGGTTGCTGGGGCTGTAAGTGTGTCCACTCAGCAACATTTGGCGAGAGGCTGCACTTTTGTGTTGAGGCTGTTGAGACAGAGTTATAGGACAGGCTGTGTAGTTTTCCAGATGGGTGTTTGTTGGTTGCTGGGGCTGTAAGTGTGTCCACTCAGCAACATTTGGCGAGAGGCTGCACTTTTGTGTTGAGGCTGTTGAGACAGAGTTATAGGACAGGCTGTGTAGTTTTCCAGATGGGTGTTTGTTGGTTGCTGGGGCTGTAAGTGTGTCCACTCAGCAACATTTGGCGAGAGGCTGCACGTTTTTGTTGAGGCTGTTGAGACAGAGGTAGAGGACAGACTGTGTAGTTTTCCAGATGGGTGTTTGTTGGTTGCTGGGGCTGTAAGTGTGTCCACTCAGCAACATTTGGCGAGAGGCTCCACGTTTTTGTTGAGGCTGTTGAGACAGAGTTATAGGACAGGCTGTGTAGTTTTCCAGATGGGTGTTTGTTGGTTGCTGGGGCTGTAAGTGTGTCCACTCAGCAACATTTGGCGAGAGGCTGCACTTTTGTGTTGAGGCTGTTGAGACAGAGTTATAGGACAGGCTGTGTAGTTTTCCAGATGGGTGTTTGTTGGATGCTGGGGCTTTAAGTGTGTCCACTCAGCAACATTTGACGAGAGGCTCCACGTTTTTGTTGAGGCTGTTGAGACAGAGGTAGAGGACAGGCTGTGTAGTTTTCCAGATGGGTGTTTGTTGGTTGCTGGGTCTTTAAGTTGAGGCTGCACTTTTGTGTTGAGGCTGTTGAGACAGAGTTATAGGACAGGCTGTGGGCTGATGGGTGTTTGGGCTGATGGGTGTTTGTTGGTTGCTGGGGCTGTAAGTGTGTCCACTCAGCAACATTTGGCGAGAGGCTGCACTTTTGTGTTGAGGCTGTTGAGACAGAGTTATAGGACAGGCTGTGTAGTTTTCCAGATGGGTGTTTGTTGGTTGCTGGGGCTGTAAGTGTGTCCACTCAGCAACATTTGGCGAGAGGCTGCACTTTTGTGTTGAGGCTGTTGAGACAGAGTTATAGGACAGGCTGTGTAGTTTTCCAGATGGGTGTTTGTTGGTTGCTGGGGCTGTAAGTGTGTCCACTCAGCAACATTTGGCGAGAGGCTGCACTTTTGTGTTGAGGCTGTTGAGACAGAGTTATAGGACAGGCTGTGTAGTTTTCCAGATGGGTGTTTGTTGGATGCTGGGGCTTTAAGTGTGTCCACTCAGCAACATTTGACGAGAGGCTCCACGTTTTTGTTGAGGCTGTTGAGACAGAGGTAGAGGACAGGCTGTGTAGTTTTCCAGATGGGTGTTTGTTGGTTGCTGGGTCTTTAAGTTGAGGCTGCACTTTTGTGTTGAGGCTGTTGAGACAGAGTTATAGGACAGGCTGTGGGCTGATGGGTGTTTGGGCTGATGGGTGTTTGTTGGTTGCTGGGGCTGTAAGTGTGTCCACTCAGCAACATTTGGCGAGAGGCTGCACTTTTGTGTTGAGGCTGTTGAGACAGAGTTATAGGACAGGCTGTGTAGTTTTCCAGATGGGTGTTTGTTGGTTGCTGGGGCTGTAAGTGTGTCCACTCAGCAACATTTGGCGAGAGGCTGCACTTTTGTGTTGAGGCTGTTGAGACAGACTTATAGGACAGGCTGTGTAGTCTGTGTAGTTTTCCAGATGGGTGTTTGTTGGTTGCTGGGGCTGTAAGTGTGTCCACTCAGCAACATTTGGCGAGAGGCTGCACTTTTGTGTTGAGGCTGTTGAGACAGAGTTATAGGACAGGCTGTGTAGTTTTCCAGATGGGTGTTTGTTGGATGCTGGGGCTTTAAGTGTGTCCACTCAGCAACATTTGACGAGAGGCTCCACGTTTTTGTTGAGGCTGTTGAGACAGAGGTAGAGGACAGGCTGTGTAGTTTTCCAGATGGGTGTTTGTTGGTTGCTGGGTCTTTAAGTTGAGGCTGCACTTTTGTGTTGAGGCTGTTGAGACAGAGTTATAGGACAGGCTGTGGGCTGATGGGTGTTTGGGCTGATGGGTGTTTGTTGGTTGCTGGGGCTGTAAGTGTGTCCACTCAGCAACATTTGGCGAGAGGCTGCACTTTTGTGTTGAGGCTGTTGAGACAGAGTTATAGGACAGGCTGTGTAGTTTTCCAGATGGGTGTTTGTTGGTTGCTGGGGCTGTAAGTGTGTCCACTCAGCAACATTTGGCGAGAGGCTGCACTTTTGTGTTGAGGCTGTTGAGACAGACTTATAGGACAGGCTGTGTAGTTTTCCAGATGGGTGTTTGTTGGATGCTGGGGCTTTAAGTGTGTCCACTCAGCAACATTTGACGAGAGGCTCCACGTTTTTGTTGAGGCTGTTGAGACAGAGGTAGAGGACAGGCTGTGTAGTTTTCCAGATGGGTGTTTGTTGGTTGCTGGGTCTTTAAGAGAGGCTGCACTTTTGTGTTGAGGCTGTTGAGACAGAGTTATAGGACAGGCTGTGTAGTTTTCCAGATGGGTGTTTGTTGGTTGCTGGGGCTGTAAGTGTGTCCACTCAGCAACATTTGGCGAGAGGCTGCACTTTTGTGTTGAGGCTGTTGAGACAGAGTTATAGGACAGGCTGTGTAGTTTTCCAGATGGGTGTTTGTTGGTTGCTGGGGCTGTAAGTGTGTCCACTCAGCAACATTTGGCGAGAGGCTGCACGTTTTTGTTGAGGCTGTTGAGACAGAGGTAGAGGACAGACTGTGTAGTTTTCCAGATGGATGTTTGTTGGTTGCTGGGGCTGTAAGTGTGTCCACTCAGCAACATTTGGCGAGAGGCTCCACGTTTTTGTTGAGGCTGTTGAGACAGAGTTATAGGACAGGCTGTGTAGTTTTCCAGATGGGTGTTTGTTGGTTGCTGGGGCTGTAAGTGTGTCCACTCAGCAACATTTGGCGAGAGGCTCCACATTTTTGTTGAGGCTGTTGAGACAGAGTTATAGGACAGGCTGTGTAGTTTTCCAGATGGGTGTTTGTTGGTTGCTGGGGCTTTAAGTGTGTCCACTCAGCAACATTTGACGAAAGGCTTCATGTTTTTGTTGAGACTGTTGAGACAGAGTTATAGGACAGGCTGTGTAGTTTTCCAGATGGTTCTTTGTTGGTTGCTGGGGCTTTAAGTGTGTCCACTCAGCAACATTTGACGAGAGGCTCCACGTTTTTGTTGAGGCTGTTGAGACAGAGTTATAGGACAGGCTGTGTAGTTTTCCAGATGGGTGTTTGTTGGTTGCTGGGGCTTTAAGTGTGTCCACTCAGCAACATTTGACGAAAGGCTTCATGTTTTTGTTGAGACTGTTGAGACAGAGTTATAGGACAGGCTGTGTAGTTTTCCAGATGGTTCTTTGTTGGTTGCTGGGGCTTTAAGTGTGTCCACTCAGCAACATTTGACGAGAGGCTCCACGTTTTTGTTGAGGCTGTTGAGACAGAGTTATAGGACAGGCTGTGTAGTTTTCCAGATGAGTGTTTGTTGGTTGCTGGGGCTTTAAGTGTGTCCACTCAGCAACATTTGACGAGAGGCTCCACTTTTTTGTTGAGGCGGAGAGAGAAAGAAACAGCAGTATACTTTTTCAGTTGATGTTGGTTTGTTCATGTCCTGTTGGTTGGTTCAGTCCTGCAGACTAAAGTTACTTCTTAAAAACAGCAAACACAGGTCTATGGTAGCTATAATATGAATGCAGCACTCCTGATGATACGTACTTTTGCAGCTGAGAGGTAAATATCAAATCCAGTGCTGTATTCTTCTGAGTTGTTGCTCCTTGAATTAGTTGGCTGTATCCTCGCTTTGTGAATACATCACTAACAGGCTTAGACATTAATGATGTATCTTCATTGAAATCCCCGCAAACAACAATGTGGTCCACGTCCATTGCTTCAACAGCTTCCAAAAGATTCTTCAAGTTTCTGTTGAAATCTGTAGCCTTGTAATCCGGTGGCCTGTATATAGCAGCTACTACAAGTTGAACGGGTTCGGTTATTTTCAAAGCAAGGAACTCCAAATCAGTGACTCCAGTCACATATTGCAATGTGTGACATTGTACATGGTTCTTTGCATATATGGCCACACCACCACCCTTTTGGCTTGCAAGTTGTGGAAAGCTGCTGTACGATACTTGCCGGTTCCTCCAGAACATGTTGTATCCATCCAGTTGAAGCTGTTGGGGAATAGCTGATCCAAACATGTGTGTTTCAGTGAAGCACAAAATATCTCCCAAACACATCTCGTGGTGTTTCTTTACATCATCAATGTGGCAGAGTAAGCCTTCTACATTGTGATGGATCACAGCAAGACTCCCATGAGTAGATGTTTTGGCATGCTTTAAAAGAGGCATCACATCTCCAATGTCTGCTTTAGGCATGCTTTCCAGTGAGTCCAAAACCTCTTCATTGCAGTATATCCGCTTTTCGTCGTAGTCGATGATGTACAGCCCTTGCAAGGAGGTGGTTCTGCTGAGAGCTACATAAGCCATGCCGGCTTCAAAGACACGCTTCAAAGACACCACTGCTGATGACGAGGTCGCACCTTGCACCTTGTGGGCTGTAGATGCATAGGCTAATTTCAGTGGAAATTGCCTTCTGACCAAACCTTTCTTCATTGATCGCTCTTCGACTCTTTCAATATAAACAATGTTATCATCTTTACCTTGTTGACGTCGCTTGAGTCCAGCTGTTGGGCTGTCAAACTCCAGTCCAATTGAATCCACATATGACTTGCCACTTGGGTCCACTTTTTTGATGATCCTTGAAACTTTTCCAAAGGTACCGTTAACCAAGCCATCTGACGTATCCAAGTTCCTTGTTATAACAATGCGTGCCCCTTCTGACAGCAGCAGTGTGTCAGGTAGATCTCCTTTTCTTCCTTTGCAAGGAGTTTTCTGCTTAGCCATCCGTCCGGTTCGCTCATCTTTGATGTGGTCCTCTGCGTCAACATAGATGATATCGTCACAGATGAGAGACAAGACCACATTGTTGTGCATATCTACCTCTTTGTTGGTGGGAAATATATGCAGAACATCTAGAGGGCATGCTGACTTTTCGGCAAAAGTGCGCGACGCAAGCAGGGCCCTATCACTGTCCAGCAGTGGCTCCTTCTTCTTTTTGACACGCAGTCTGTTCAGCATCTCTGCAAATGCAGCATCATCTTTCTGCCTCATGATTTCTGTCAAAGTTATTATCTGGAAGTTGTCTCTCCAGATGTCAGCTGTATTTTCCTCAAAGACGCACAGTGCCTTCGTCTTCCCTACAGGAGATAGCTGAAAAAAGTCTCCAACACAAAGGATGGACACCCCACCAAAGGGTTTCTTCCTCCCTTTGATCTGTTGAAGTCTCAGGTCCACATATGCAAACAGATCTTTAGACACCATGGACACTTCGTCGATTACTATCACCTGGAGACGTTTTAGAACTATCCTTATTTCATCCAAAGAATTTCCCAGTCCTTGGTATGGTGGCTTCAAATTCTTTGGAAGCTTCAATATTGAGTGCAGCGTGTTTCCAGAGATGTTGAATGCTGCAGTTCCTGTGAAGGATGTCAGCAGAACCGTTGGTTTTGATATATCTTCCTCTTCATCCAAAGCAGGGAGTCTTGTCAGAATTTTTGTTATTTCATTGTAAATGCACTTGATTAAATGAGACTTACCTGTACCAGCTCCACCAGTAACAAAATAAAAAAACTGATCAGGTTTATGTCCATTTACATATCTCAAAGCCCAGTCTCTTATCTTGTAAAACACGGCAGCTTGGGTTTGATTAAGGCTTTGGTACATCTGCCGAAGCTCCCTGGAACTCAGTACTGGGCACTCTACTAAAGGCACTGCCATCTGTCGATCTGATTTTTGTCTGAATTCGGGGACGTCATCCTGCTCATTATCTTCCGATGGGTCCTCTGGTTGGCGGTCTGTAAGAGCTTCAACGCGAATAAGCTCAGAGTTTGGAGCAAAATTGGCCCATGCATCCTCAATTGGTCCGACTTCTGCAAAGTCATTGATGGCCGCCTCAACAGCATCACTGTCCATTTCATATCGATCCCTGTTTTCTTGGACAATTTCCCACACAGGTCTCACTGATTCTGAACCAGGCAGCCTGATGTGTGCGAATTGGTAGAAATTTCCATAAGATAGGAAGGGTCTTGTCGTGAACTGATGCTCTGACCTGAAAGGGATGTAAACCTTCAGTAGACTTCCATAATACTTGTCAGGATCCTTCTTTTCTGAGAAGCGTGCGTAGCGAATTACTGCATCTTTTCCTTTTGTCCTCTTCTGAATGAATCCCATGTTCCCTTCAAGTGGTATGGTATTTTTGCCATCTTTCTCTCTGCCATAGACAACTCTGTACTTGGATGCAAAGTCTGCCATACACATTCCCTCAAACTCAGGAGTTGCTGGCCTTGCTTTGTACTTTTCTGTCAATCCAGTCATCCATACGTTGTCCGAGTCAGGATCTCTTGCTTCAAGCTGTGCCCTTGGTAGGCTCATCTTCAATGCATTGTCATCCGTTGGAATGAAAACAACATTGCGTGAGCAAGACTTGAGTTTCAGGCTGCAAGCACGAGTGACACACACTAACCTCACGGTTTTTGGAGTAAGCCTGCATGATCTGTTTCATCTGATCAAGGTCAGAGGCATTTCCGTGACACGAGTCCTTCACGACACATTTCAGATATTCGCTCATCTCATGCTCAGCTTTGGTTATGTATGACAACACGTACATGATGCAGCTGTATGGATTAAGAATATACTGGATATCCATATTAGCATTCCATGCTCTGAGCAACTCTGGATTATAGCTGTTAATCCAGCAGTCTTTGGGGTCCCGTCTCATCATTACAGCACTGTTATCAGACATTAGCTGCAGGCACGAGTGAAATTCATCATAGGACATGTTGCATTCCGCAAGGATGTCATCTGTGGTTTTAACCGAAACCGCTGGATCATGCAATAAATCCCAAATAGATTTGAGTTTAGTCCTTGCTCTCCCCTTTGTGCTTTCCTCATCCTCTGGTGGTGGTCTTGTGATGAAGGTGGATCTGACAGGTGGCTTGGGAAATCCAAAGCGACAGTGCTTCTGTCCTTTCTTACACGACTTGGTGTGGTTCCTGCTGTGAGACTGCACTTGCTTCACAATGTTGTGCAGTTCAGGATCTGTTTCTTCATCAGGCAGTTGGCATGAGATGTATTGGTTGATAAATTCAGCAATGCTTGAGTCAGAGTCAGCGTCAAAGATCGGTGCATCTTTGATCCAAAACAGACAATGGATGTGGGCTGATCCTCTTGCTTGGAATTCCACTCTGTAAAAGTAGTCCACCACTTCACCTATGGGTTTAGCTGGTGACAAAATTAGATCTCTCATTAGTGCCTCAACCCTCTTGTCGAACATTCGTATCACTGTGACAGGGTTACTTCTCAGAATGTCACATTTGGTTGTCCAGTCTAATTCATCTGCATTTACGGTTTCTCCTTGTTGACTCTTAATGACTTCAATTATCTCTGTCCATCTCATCTCTGCAGCACTGAATGTGACAAAGAAAGTTGGCACACCACACTGTCTAAGCATGGCAAATAGGTCTTTCATCGTCTTTTCCCAAAAGGCAGGAGTTCCTCGTAAAGGCTGCATGAACCTTGTGGCTTCCCCGTGTCGCACCAGCTTCTGCACCTCGTCCTGATCCTTCAACAAAGATGTTGTTATCCTACGCCCATCCTTGGTGAGGATTTTGCCCTTGCGCAGCTGAATAGACATGCTTGACATGGCCAGGTGCATCTCTGTCACAAACTGGGCAAAGAAAATGTAATTGGTGTCCATGGCAAAGCGATTGTCCACGCAGAATAGCCGTGTGTTAAAATATCTGCTTGGGGATATCTTCCTTGGTCGGTCAGCTTCATCTATTGTATTCCTGCCTGTGCAGAACTGCACTGGAAAAGCCATGGACTCTAGCTTGGGTGTCTTGAAAAAACTGACTGGTTCATTCCCTTCTGCTGGAGCGATGGAGTAAATGTTGTCTCCAAATGACAATAATTCTTGGCCAACATCAGCTGGCTGAAGACAAGAATCAAACGCCATTGCATGTTGTTGTGCAACATTGTCATCCTGTTCAGCCTCTTCCTCAGAGTTAGATTCACAGTCCTCCTCTTTGTTCGGCTCAGAGCTGTCATCTCCATTGTCATTTTTGTCATCACAGGCACTGCTCTGTTCTTTGTTTTTTACAGGGTCAGAGTGACTATCTGCATTGCCTTGGTCTTTGGTCTCCATGTTGGCGAATTCTGTCGTTTCAAGGTAGTCATCCTCATCATCTTCCCGCAATGAAATGTCTCTGTACTGTGAATGTATGTCCTTTAACTTCAACAAGGCTCTTCGCACTTTGTGCATATTAAGATTCTGGAATTGATGGTGTCCCTTGTAACGTAGACGCCTCTTCAACTTCACCCTCAAAAGCTGCGATTCAGATGGTGGCCTGGGTAAAGACTGAACCGTGGAATCTACTTCAGATGGAACACATACCACTGCTCCGTGAATTGCTCGCTGTTGCCCCTTTGGAAGTGAGATTATCTTGGCAAATGGTATGAACTTCGCAATGACATGCCTCTCCAGCACATTCAACCCTTGTAGTTCCTCAGGTATAGGGTCCAGTTCAAGATTGTTTGCGGCTGCAATGGATGGCAATCGTTTGGACTTCAAGTTCTCGTCACATGAGGAACAAATCCACTCCTCTTTCCTTTCTGGCATACTGCACTCACCTTTATCTGTACAGCTGTCCTCACAAACATGGACATAAGTGCCAGTAAGGCACATTGCCGCAAGCTCAGGGTCCTTGGAGTACTTTGAGGAGTCACATTTCCTCACTTGGTTGGCAAATAGACATCTGTGACAGACTGTGCAAATGTATGTTGGTCCTTGTCGCACATTCAGTTGAAACAATGACACTGCCTCTTTAATTAGTGGGTTAGAGGTAGTTGGCTCTTCAAAGGTCTCCATGTTGGTCAGTGTCTCATGAAATCCCATAATGTTCCTGTATTTCCTCTTGATGCGATTGCTACACCTGATGACATTCAAGGCTTTGAGGTCCCTCATTTGTCTCAATTTAAAGTGTTGCCTATGCACCATTCGTACACTTTCTGCTAAGCATAACATAGGGTTGTTTCTGTTATCTCTCATTTTCCCCCGCATTTGTTGCTTTTTTGCGTGTTTGTAAGCAGAGTCGGTCCTGTATCGATCTCTGATCCTCTGTTTTCGCCTCTCTTGGTAAGCAGAGTCGGTCCTATATCGATCTCTGATCCTCTGTTTTCGCCTGTCTTGGTAAGTAGAGTCGGTCCTGTATCGATCTCTGATCCTCTGTTTTCGCCTCTCTTGGTAAGCAGAGTCGGTTTTGTATCGATGGCGTATCCTCTGTTTTCGCCTGTCTTGGTAAGCAGAGTCGGTTTTGTATCGATGGCGTATCCTCTGTTTTCGCCTGTCTTGGAAAGCAGAGTCTGTTTTGTATCGATGGCTTATCCTCTGTTTTTCCCTCTCTTGGTAAGCAGAATCCTTCCGGTATCTATCTCTATACCACCGTTTTCGCCTCTGTTGAACAGCAGAGTTTTTTTTCTCCATCTCTTTTTCCTTTCGGTCTTCACTCTGTGTTTTCAGGCTCTTTGCGGCTTTTTGTAGCCTCTTCAGTTTTTGTGCTGCAGATTTTCTCTTATGTTTTGGAATTTTCTTCAAATATGCAAGACTTTGTCTCTCAATGTCCTTCTCAGTCTCTGTATCTCTTCGCTCAATATCCTTTTCACTTTCAGTTGCTCTTGCAGCCTCTGTATTGGTCTCAGGCATCAATAGATGGATGCAGACTGGTAACAGCTCATACTGGCTGCCTCTACCAAATTTGAAGTCCTCACCACAGTACAGCTGTAGAAGTCGGTTAGCCAGATCACTTACTGTGTGAAAAGTAACCATCACAGCTGTTCCATTAGCCACAACAGCTGAACCATTCTCATTTCGAGAATGAGGATCAAAAAATCCATATCGTCCATTGCGGTCTTGGAAAATACTAATGCACAGACTACCAGTAATCAGTAGGCCCTGTGAAAACACATCTCCAAGCTGTTGCAGTCTTTGTGGGAGATTAAGATACATTTCCATACCTTCAGGTGCATCTTGAAGCAAACATCCACTCAGTGGGGTGGATTTCCTCACAATGTAATGTTTCCCATCTGAGGTAAATGTTTCTGGTATTTCATCAAAATTTAAAAAGTTTTGATAAAACACATTTCTGTCAATCAAGTCACGTTTTATTGCACAGTATAATTCGTCACCTTTGTTCAAAACCTGGTCCAATTTCTCTCTGTCTATTTCCTGTTGTTCTTGCAGGTGGGCTAGAAACATCAGTGAATTAGCCACACATTGGGTTCCTCTGCTGAAGTTTGTAAATCTTGGGTTATCTTGGTTGTATGAGGCTCTCACTGAAATTTCATTCTCAATCCTAAAGTGGCTACTATTTGGGTTCTGGCCACTAACTGCTTCCTTTTTCCTTTTCCATTCCTCTTTCCTTGCATACGAGGCCTTGCTCCGTCGAGGCATTTTGATATTTTCTATTCCTGTTATTTTCTGAGTCCAAAATTCTCACAACAACCTGTGAAGGAAATGGCTGCGAAAAAAGAACTGGCTATCTCTTTCACAAATATACCTGTTTTGTGTATGTGTGTATGTATGTATGTATCTATGTGTGTGTGTGTATGTATGTAATGAATGAATGAATGTGCAATGTATCTGTGAACCTTTGGATGGCTGTATACACTTCTAATAATTATCCTTACCTTTAACTGTCTTACCTTATCAGGATTTGTGTAGAAATTCAGGTTATGATCTGCGAATAAGACAATATCAACTGAGCTTCAATTGTTGAATCCTTTTTTAATTTAAATGGTTTTGAAAACTAAACTATTTGATAGTGAATTACTGTAGTCCAGACTTATTGTGAAACATTTGTGGGCAGAACATTTGTGAGCGAGATTGTAGCGTAGGAGAACAAAATTAAAATCATTAACCCTCCTGTCATGTTCGGGTCAAGTCTGACCGTTTTACAACTTATAATACTCATAAATATTAAGTTTTACTTCTGATTACCTCAAGACCTTTTGATATCCTCCACAGTGTATACTTGAACATATAAAAGTGGTGATTGCCTATTTCGTTTAATTTTGGGTGTTTTACAGTTTTTACCAATCATTTAACACTTAACACATTTGCACCAACCAAAGTCTATGGGAGACAAACTACGTTCTCTTTCGCATTGCTTTCACACAATTCAAAAGTTCAATCACCACTTCAACCAAAATACATAAGTACGTTTCTCAGTTAATGTTTACCACCAACAAAATTATGTACAACTGCAGCTAAGTTTGCAGACATTTGGATACTCTTATCAAAACAGTTAACTCTAGGATCAAAACCTAAAAGCATCACAGTACAGTGTAACAAAGCACAGCATTTTGCATTTTGTCACGCAAAAAAAGAAATAATGTGCTTGAGACATCTTTTAGCCAAATAATTATTGATATTTAGCACTTTTACACTTACGTGTGTATTTCTTCATAATATTTTTTTTTTATAGCTTGTTACGTAACAGGTAAACAAAGAGGTTACATTTGCATGTTTATGGGCAAAACATTGTGATACAGAAAGTTGATATTGGAGTTGCTGTGTATTCCATTACCAGTATGTACTGTAGGCTTTATCATGGTTTATCCAAAATGCAGCAGCACCATGGATCAGCATTACAGTAGGTAGGGCCAAAAACGACTTCTATGGATGACTATATTTACGTAGCCTGGCTGTCGCACCAAGCTTGTAGACAGAGGTTGGTCTGGCAAATCTCCATCAATGTAGCATCACAGGCGAATCACAAGGTGTTTTTCGGTGGATTTTCTATAGTTCGCAATTTTTCTGGATTCTAACTGCAGTACACATTTTAGAACTGAAGATAAATTGTGTCAATCAAATATGCACAATCATACAAACAGAAAACACATCACTCCAGAAACACACCAGGATGAACTGCAATGTGATACCTTCACCCTGTGCTTACATATAACCACATTGTATTCCACTGCAGGAAAAGTAAACGCCCATTACCTGCATCAATTAGAGTATGTTTCACTGCAAAAGAATGTACATGTAATATGTGTTGTACATGTAAATGTATGTAAATATTAGCCTGGGCCCGCCCATACTGCCTGTGATGCTACATTGAGGGAGACTTGCCAGACCAAGCTCTGTCTACAAGCTTGGTGCGACAGCCAGGCTATGTAAATACAGTCATCCATAGAAGTCGTTTTTGGCCCTACCTACTGTAATGCTGATCCATGGTGCTGCTGCATTTTGGATAAACCATGATAAAGCCTACAGTATATACTGGTAATGGAATACATAGCAACTCCAATAACAACTTTCTACATCACAATGTTTTGCCCATAAACATGCAAATGTAACCTCTTTGTTTACCTGTTACGTAACAAGCTATAAAAATAAAAAAATATTATGAAGAAATACACACGTAAGTGTAAAAGTGCTAAATATCAATAATTATTTGGCTAAAAGATGTCTCAAGCACATTATTTCTTTTTTTGCGTGACAAAATGCAAAATGCTGTGCTTTGTTACACTGTATTGTATTGCTTTTAGGTTTTGATCCTAGAGTTAACTGTTTTGATAAGAGTATCCAAATGTCTGCAAATTTAGCGGCAGTTGTACATAATTTTGTTGGTGGTAAACATTAACTGAGAGAAGTATTTATGTATTTTGGTTGAAGTGGTGATTGAACGCAATTGTGTGAAAGCAATGCGAAAGAGAACGTAGTTTGTCTCCCATAGACTTCGGTTCATGCAAATGTGTTAAGAGTTGTGAAAATGTAGACATGGTATTGAGACACGCGTGAAAATGATTGGTAAAAACTGTAATTCATTTGTAAACTGTATAGGTATAGCCTATAATCTTTATTTATCTATTATCAAAGGTGCATGAATACATACAAATGTCACTTAGATTGTTTGATAAAGTGTGTATTTACAATACATATCAGTAACGTGCCATACTGTCAGACAGAGGCTAGATTTTAAGTGATTTGTTTCAAGTTGTTTGCATATTTTAGCTTATTGTACATTGACTGGCATTGTAGACTTACTGACCGACAGCGTGTGTTATAGTTATGTTGCTGTAGCGCATTTTGCAGCAAATGTTAACTGATGTGCTCAAACGCATGTTGGTACAGCACACTGTGTTAAGAGTTTTGCAAAAGTGGACATTGCCCTGCAAAACGTGTGAAAATGATTGGCAAAAACTGTAATCAACCTTGTTACACCTGTGGTGTTCCCAGTCAAAAGTGACCGCCATAGGAAATGAATGGGTATCCAGAGTAAATTCATTCAACATACAGAAAATATGTACATTTTGTAGTTCATTTTCATATTCCCAATTGTATTTTCACTGATGTTATTTAATGTTTAGTTCTATAAATTGTTGTTAGACACTACTTTGAAACATTGTTCTCAACTAAAGAATGTTAAATAAAAAATTGGTGGTGGGCGCCGCCCTTCCCAAAGAGGAGAGGAAAAATATAAAATGTATAATACTAAAAATATATTTTTATTAATGTCAGTTTTAATTTTGTGTGTCTCTATATGTAATCTGAATTATTCAAACAACATTTCCACCAAATGTCTCTTATTCAACAGTGAATTTTCACCGACATAGTCGTATTGTTTCTCTTCTTGGGGCTCTTCTTCTAGCGCCCTCGAAGTGTAGCGAAATAGCCAATCGTGTGTGGTTGCTAGGGGGAAATTAATTCCTATCAGCATTGCCGAATGAAATGGTTTTGGGGCGCCAGAAATTGCGCCCCTGCTACAGAAAGTTCTGGATTGCTATTGTCACCATGGTGATTGGCTAAACTGAACGTCTCAGGTCAGTTAATGCGAGACAATGGCAACGACGATGACTGAGCAGCTTCCACCAAATTCAGTGAGATCTTTATGAAGTTACACTTTTGCAAGAAGGACTATGGTCGAAAAAAAAAATCAATGTTAAGGTGCTGGGACCCGACAAGGGCGAAATCACTTAGTCACACACTCACCTTAGAAACCTTTCCCCCTCTCACTATTTGTATTTGCTGCCTAAAGCATAAATGGAGCCTAACTGGACTGTAGAATTTGAGAAGGAAATTAAAGTATCATTGTGCAATTGTACTCATTTTCAGATTATTTATTTGAGTGATTACACTGGACTTGGCAGGGAAATCTATTGGCACATTAGCACCACCAACAACCGCCAAAACAGACCGCCGGGAACACTAAAGTAGGGGGCTGGAGGCTAACATGACCGATGGGTTACATGTACTATAATACTTGTATGTAGTTCTACACAACTAGTCTACCGTATAAGGTACATCGTGATTCGTTTTATATCTGTAGTACTAGTCAGTAAAATATACGTTGTAATACACGACCACCGTCAAGCTATCCGCAACTTCTTTTTTGGAGCCGCTGCTACTAGGCCTACTTACCGGTACAATTAAATACCTACAATGAAATAATTGTGGGAACTTTCTTGGGAGACTAGGCTACATACTATACATACTACATGACATACTAAAGGTTAGCCTTAACTTGCTGAAATTAAGCTTATCATGATGTCAGAAATAGGCCTCTTACCTGATTTTCAGAGGTGGATAATGATATTAGGCTACACTCCTTGCGGTTAGCCTTAGGGAATCTGGTCCGGTATGGTTAGCTATCGGGAATCTCTCGCTGTCTGTCTCTCTCAGAAAAGTCAAAGTGTCGCGGTAGGGGGTGCCAGCCAAAGTGACAACGAACAACGCTTTCAAGATCACTATATTGCTTCCCTCAGACCAGCCGACCAATAATTGGGAGACTCTGCGTTCTATTTATGATTGAGTAATAGCAGATCCAATCGTTTTAAAATTTCCACACCTTCATCGCTGATTGGCCGCTGAATTCCACCAGAGAAACAATCTTTCAATGCCTCAGGTTGAACTTATCATAACTGTATCCACTTGTCGCCATTTCGAAGACAGCCATTTCGTGAGCTTCACTCGTCTCCTCAGGAAAGAAGTCCTCCACCGTTTTACAGTAGCGGTAAGTTTATTTAAATTCTCAATTTAAATTGTAGCGGTATACATATTGTTTACGTTCATACATGATATAGTTACATGTTATAAACAGCTATGTAGCAGCACAAATCTTGGCTAATGTTACATGTTAGTCAGCCTAATAAAACATCGATGTCTTCATCATTCAAATGTTTCAACAGTCATCTAACGAAACCAAGTGAGTTAATTGTCTAAATGTGATCGGTTTCACACCTGTTAATTTCGGTTGCCAACGATTAAGATGTAATAATAAACAACTGGCAGCAAGTAACTGCACGGGTCAGTGGATGGCTAACGGATTGACATTTGAACAGCTACTGAGTTAGCAGCTGTCTTTCAAAGTATGTCTGACAAGAGAAGTAATTGTATTCGCAAATAAAATGGTAGTATTCTAATGTAAAATTATTTTCTTTGCGGTGTCCACCAGCAGAAGAAATGCCAGCCAGTCGGCAACAAATTGTGAGTATTACAAAATTACCCATTAGCTGCTAGGTCATTTTTATCGAGCCAAGTTGGCTCTGTACTAAGAGGTGAGCTGCAGCTGTTTCAACACAGCGAACCTCCAATCTATCTAACGTCAGTTTTTTTTTAGATAAAGTTTATGATTCCAATAAATGTAGTGTCTTGTATAATTACAGCGTAAGCCCTCGCCGTTTAGTCACAGGCGTAAGGGTAAGATGGTTACGAGACCATATCCTGTACTTGGTTTTCTCAGGTTCTCAGAAATATAATGTGTCAAGCCTATCTTTGATGAAATGTAACGTCAAGAAATGCATGGATATGTCATTAGTCGATTGGTAAGTAATGCTAATAATTGTTTTGCTGTTGTTTTCTGTTGTTATTTCTCCTGACCAGAGACAGACCAGACGGAAAAAGGTTTTAATAATTGGGAGCAGCTACATTCGCCGTGCGAAGGAGAGAGCGATGCGGACCCTGGGCCTTAACCTCCGCATGCAGGCCCAGGTTGAGTGGCTTGGCGTAGGTGGAATGAGGTGGCATTCTGTTTTACCCGGCATTTTGAATTGGATTTTTTCTAAAAGATCCCCTCCGGATGTCGTCTTGATTTACTGTGGCGGGAACGACTTGGGTAAGCGCAAGTCCCGTGAGCTCGTCACAGCGATGAAGGACGACATGATATACCTCCACTGGCGTTTCCCAAAATTGCGCATTGTTTATTCGGCCATCACCCAAAGGCGCCGGTGGGGTACTCGGCAGCGTGCCTTTCCTCCGAGGGGAATCGATCGCTCTAGAAAGTGGGTGAATAGTAAAATGGCTTACTTTATGCCAACGGTGAATGGAGTTTTTGTCCATCACCATCACATACGTTACTATGAGGAAGAGCTGTATTGTGATGAAGTTCATTTGTCCGATAGGGGCCATGACATTTTGATAAATAATTTTGTGTCTGAGGGCCTTATTCCCGTAGGGGTGAAACGAGAGTAATGCTCTACAGAAGCCATTTTGGCTTTTATTTTACATTGGCATTTTTTTAATTTACATTTTACATGCTCAGACTTGTTAATATCATGTGTGATCATATTGGCAGCCATGGTACTATTCATGTCAGAAATTTAAGAAATTTGGTTGTAATATTCTTTTTGGTCAATTGGATGCTGTCATGCCTAAATTCGAATTGGGACCTACCCCCCCGCCCCCAACAAAGCCACCCATCCACTTAGGTCAAGTCATCCGCACGCTCTCTCTTTCCATGCTGAATGTAGCTGCCCCCAGTTGGACACTGCGCTACCAACTGAAACATTGATGTACAACAGTAAGTATTTTAGAAAAACAGTAGTACTCTTTTTCTTGGTTTTATTTCAAAAGCCGTTTGTACCTTTCATTAGCCAACTGATCTGAAGGTGAATCCAAACATACATAGATTTTTTTAAACCGGTTTGTGCGTGTTCTAATTGTATTTTTACAGGCAACCGGCTATTCTCTCCACCAGCATGACTGAGCCCTTGTCTGCTGAAGGACCTTTCTGCAGTCACCCACCAATAGAGTTACAGCATGTAGGTAAGTTTCTAAGAAATGTTGTAATTAATTGTTGAAGACATGTATATTTGTGTACATACATAGATTTTGTTCACCTTTTTGTGCATGTTCTAATTTTATTTACAGACCACAGACTGTCAGAGTTGGCAACAACTCCTCAGCGACCACCATCATAAACAACGGGGTGCCACAAGGATGTGTTTTATCTCCTCTGCTGTTCACACTGATGACCCATGATTGCTGTGCCAGATCTGCAACAAACCACATCATCAAATTTGCTGACGACACAACAGCCTCATCAGACACGACGACGATGGCACAACCTACAGGGAGGAGGTACACCAACTCATTAACTGGTGTGAGAGGAACAACCTGCTGCTCAAAGTTAACAAAAGAAATAACTGTGGACTTCAGGAAAAAACAACCAACACACATCCCCACACTTTGCACTTTAATCTTCGCCTTCTTCTACCCCACATATTACATCCACATCCTTGCACATACTGGGAGAAATTACTTTTCATATTAGTGTAGGGGGATTGTCCTATGTGACTGTCAGAACCACAATAGTGTGGTTGCTCAGTGGCTTAGCCATTTGAGCATTGTAACAGTGATGACTGATCTGGCATATGCTTAAAATGTTGCAGTGTTTTAACACATTTTATTTTTTGCAGCTCCAACTTCATGATTTCTGGGGCACAGCTACGTTCGCAGAGGTGAAGAGGCTGCAAGGAGGTCCCTGGCCACCAACCTGGGACTTAATGCACAGATGAGATGATTTGGCCTGGGTGGTCGAAGATGGTGTGACATCCTCTTGTTTTTCTCCCAGGCCCTACAAGAAGAAACAGTCCTATATGTCCTGTTCATCCACTGCGGTGGGAAAGACCTTGGACAAGTGATCATCTTGTTGCTTAAAGCAGGACTTGTGTGATCTGTAATGGCTAGCTTTGTCTTGGGGATATCAGTACTAATGATTTTGAATTCTTTACACTAAAATCCCACTTAGAATGTACATGGAACTTGTAACAGCACAGCACATGTCTGAAACTGGTTCAACAAACAACATTTTCTACCACAAATCTGTTACTGATTTTGATTATTTGCACTGAAATAACACTTGAAATGTATATGGGATTTATTATGTATTTATTAAACCAAGAATTAATCAAATCAAAATGTCTTTTTATTTCAACAATTACTATTAACACATAAAAGGGAACATCTTAATGCCATTGTAAAGAAAAGCAGTGCATTAAACATACACTGCAGTCAATGAGCAAAGTGGAAAAAAAAAACAATTTTGTATATGGCATGTAAAGCAGTATAAGTATTGAATGTGTCAACTTTTTTCCAGTAGCATATTTTTCATTGGAATGTTGACAATACATTTTGACTAGACAATACATTGATATTTACCCATACATGTAAAGAAATCAGAACATGTAAGTGAATAACGTTATGTGTAATATAGTAAAGTGGCAGGTTGGTAAGTATCGAATACAGCAAGAAAATCAGTAAGCAAAAGCAATGCACAAGAACATCAAGATGGGAGCAAAGGGCATCTGTGGCCTAATGGAGTCAATAGTGACAAATAACTTGAGAGTGCTTAATGGATGCTGCAGATGCATGTTTTAAAGAAAAAATGGGCATTGTGTCCTGTTCCATTGAATAAAAGCATGTGGTAAGTGTAATGTAATTGTATGTCACTACCATAGCTTCCATAACACTGCATTACTGTATAAAATAAATGTTTACAGCATATTTAAAGTTTCCCAGACAACATTTGGACAACCCATGGCATACTGTAAGCTTGTAGTCTGGTAGGATGTAGAACACTTTTAGGAGAAGGTTGGTAGTGTCCCTGGCATCAGTGGTGATGTCTCGAAGTGCTGACAGCACAGATGAGAGCTCTGGTGTGGAGTCCAGTTCTGTCTCAAGTTAACCATCCACTTGTCCAGCCTGTCTGAGTCACCTACAGGAAAACTGATGAGATGTTTGAAATGTTCATTTACAATACTATTCGAAATGTAATGTGTAAGGCCATGTTGCCCAATTCTACGTGAATGTAGGATTGCGTTATGTTTGATATTTTTCTTACGTAATTCTAAGATGAGCTACTCAATAAACTTTACAAGCAAGGGTGCTTTAAAGCGCCTCTCTCTCTCTCTCGTATTAACACAGTCTGTGTTTTTAACACATGCACTTCCTCTTAAGTATAGCACAGATGAAGAACTGAGTCAGTGGACATCATTTGACGGTATTGTCACTTATGGCATTGCCCCACGATAACTTCATTACTAGCTGACGAACCTTAGCAGGCTGTGATGTAGTTTGCGCTAGGTGTGCGAGCTAAAACTGTATGGAACTTCAAAGACGGCCGAGACAAAACTCAAATCAAACTTTCCTTCAACGGTATTCTACTGACTTTCTACTATAGTCATTCCACTGACCGATTGTAGCAGTCAAATAAGCTTGATAATGGCAGGTTGAGTAAAATTATGTTGCAGTAGTCATTCGGGAGCTAGTTTGACACCAGAGTTAACATGCTAACATTGCTGAGGTGACTTCAGGCTACGGCGCTAACAGCGGTGCTACATATTAGTAATGATGACAGATAAACAGTAGTGTAATGTCACTTACCATAAAACTGTAAAGAAACATTCTTTGACGATCCTTTAGAACAATTACCAGCAACGCCAGACATTCTGGATGTAACATATCATTGAATATGCTGGAAATGATATAGTCGTAAAATATCCGATGACAGCCGAAGGGTCCACAGACTTCTCGGACTCACGTCAGCAAAGGTGGCCTGCTTTTAGCTGTGAAAATGGACTTTTTAACATGGGAGTCTAAGGGGAGTTGCTCCCTTTTGGAGCCAGCCCCCAAAGGACGAAATAGGTACTGCATCCTTAGAACGTTCACTTCCGGCTTCATTTTTTCAGCCTGGAACGTTGCCGTGGCAAAACATTATGCAGGCCATGGCATGGGGATTATGACATC
>CM059285.1:22899257-22911757 GCA_030347295.1 Setipinna tenuifilis
ATCTGATACTTGGTACGGACCATGTGGGCACACAGCAGGAAAGCAGAGTAGGCTCAGGTGTCACACTAACACAGACACTTGAAAAAAGACCTTGAATCAACTGGTTCTCTTGGAAGGGAACGTAGTATATAGTGGGGGAAAAAAAGGGGGAAAAAAAGAAAAAACAAATCTAGGCACTCGGTTTATTCACAAAAAATAAAAATGTGTTTTCAATTTTGTACCCCAATGTGGTGTTTTTAATGCTGTATCCCAGTACAAAACATTTGGGATGAATTTTAGTGAATCACCCCCCCCCCCCTTTTGCCCCACTGTTTACATTAATACAGGCACTTGCATCACCCCATATGGCCTCTCAGGTCGGGGGTAAGATAGGGCTCTGGGGTTGCCATGTTTTGGATGTGCCACTGTTCTCTCTGCAGCTTTCACAAGGTCAAAGTCAAGCTCATCCACTGAGATTAGTACTCCACCAAGATTTACCTATTCCCAGGATCCACTTTAAGCATTTTGTTTTCTTCCTCTCTTGTTCTCCAGAGGTCTAGAAGGGGAGTAAAAACCTCTCTGTCCCAAACCTCTCAAGAAACCCCCTTTTGTTGGTTTGCGAGTGTGTGGCAGGGGGCATTTTCTACTATTGTTTTTAACCAGTACCTTAAAAAATTCACCTTAAGTATCACAGCTAATTGCATCACCCTCACTGAGCCTGATGCTGCATAAGGAGTCATTTGCAAAGGCTGAAATGAATGTTCTGCATAGCAAACATAAAACAAAGCAAACCTCTGACGACCACCCAAAACCCCCATCTAGTCAGTTTCGTCAGTTTCCTGATATACCTTCTGGTGAGAACAGTGCAGAGGTAGCTATGCCGTGGGTGAGTGAGCGAGTGAGAGAGAAAGAGAGCGAGTGAGTGAGAGAGAAAGAGAGCGAGAGATGGAGATGGAGAGTGAGAATGTGTGCTCATTACTGGAGCTTTTTACAGGCTCCTTTCAGTGTTAACAGCTTTCTGCTCTCAGCAGACCTGACATCTTTGCAGAGAGGTGTGCAAGTCTTTGTGTGTGCTTTGTGTGTACCGGAGTCTGTGTGAGTGTTTTGGGCACGTCTCTGTGTGCTTTCTGTGTGTTTTTTGTGTATCCAAGGGTTTTTGTGCATGAATTTGTGAATGTGTGTGTGTGTGTGTGTGTGTGCATATATGTGTGTCTTTGTATGTGTGTGTTGTGTATATGTGTTGCGCTGTCTGTGTGCTAGGGTGTACTCGAGGGTTCATGTGTGTGTTTGTGTGTGCATGCGCGTGCATGTGTGTGTGTGCGCACCTAAGTGTGCATGTGTGTGTGTGTGTGTGTGTGTGTGTGTGTGCATGTGTGTGTGTGTGTGCACGTGCCTATGTGTGCATGTGCGTGTGTGTGTGTTTGTGGGAGTATGTGTGTGTGTGTGAGAATATGTGTATGTAATTGTGCTCTTATATCCTAGAAGGCAGAGGGGCATTTTCCATTAGGCATTAGCACTGCTGGTCGGTAACTAGGCCGAGACGCCACTGATGACAACCCAACGTCCGATAACTGGACCATGCCTCTCTCATGTCCAGGCTCAATCACTCTGCTTAATGGTGCCATCATGGCCACATAGGTGAGTACTTCCTGTGAAAAAATAAACACATGACATATATCAGACAACCGCCTGCAGCCAGTTTTACTGTGTTGTGGAGTTATGCAATTCCATAGCTTTCACTGCTTCTCACAGTTATAGTGCATTCCATTTGTCTCGGCAAACGAGATTTGGAGGTCAGACTGACCTTACATCCTTTAAAAACACAACAATAACTGAGTTGGATGCGTTTCTCGGATTGACACTTGATAAAGGCCATAATAATGCTGTATTTCATGAATAACATAACCACTATAACGCATAGTATCCACTAAAACAGTGGTTCCCAACCTTTTTTTTCAGGGACCCATAATGCATCGTATCGACTAAAACAACACTGATTATGTGCAGAGCTAATACCAACACCAACATCCTGACAAACATATACATGGAAAATATCAAAGCACTCACTCAACTTGCTTGAACTGCATGACCATCTTGAATTGTGAAGTCGGGGTCCTCTGTGCTGCTCTGACTTTGTAGGGCGAATGGTAGAGACTCAGGGGAACGCATGGTGTCACTTCCTGGTTTTAAACGCACACAACTACAGTACTTGGAAACTGAGCCTATGACCGCAAATGGAGCTCACTATTAGTATGAGTAGGGGGGAACTAAAATACATCCTGCTTATTTCAGCAGGTTTTTATTATGTTTACCATGGCATAGCATAGCATAGCATAGCATAGCATAGCATAGCATAGCATAGCATAGCATTGGTGCTGCCCCACTGCTTTAAGCGTGCCGTCTTACGGCATCTGAGCACAGTCAATACTGCAGTAAATACGGTTTTATCAAGTAACGAAGTTCATATTTGATGAAAATTGATGAGGTGGTTACAAAAAACTCTTTCTTTGGTGTGAGGAAATTACAGATGATATTATTTTTGATTTAACTCGGTCTTAACTGGGTCTCACACACTGTTGTTTCAGCTTCTTCCCACAGATGACATATGGAGTGTGTGTGTGTGTGTGGGGGGGGCAATTTGTAATAAATGTTAAAGAAGAGGTCACAGGGGAGACAATAACATGGCACACTCAGAAGTTCAGTATCATTTTGAAGTATGTGTGTGTGTTTATGTGTGTGCATGTGTGTGTGTGTGTGAGTGTTTGTGTTTGTGTGAGTTTATGTGTGTGCGTGTGCAAATGTGTGTGTATGTGTGTGCGTGTGCATAAGTGTGTGCATGTGTGTGTGTGTGGGTGTGTGTGTGAGAGAACAAGTGATTGGACACTAGAGCACTGCTGACTGCTGGTCCCTATAGAAGTGCAGGTCTCTCCCTAGAGGCCTAATACACGCACATATGAATACTTAATTACTATCACATGCAAACACTACAGTGGAGCGGGTGGAGAAGTATAATTCACACTGGCATACATGCACACACACCCACCCACACACACACACACACACACACACACACACACACACACACACACACACACACACACACACACACACTTCACACACACACACACACACTTCACACATACACACACACACACTTCATACACACACCACAGCTCGTCATAATGCACAAAGGATATCTTCTGTTACTAAAAGAGAGCTGGTCACCGTATATACGCGTGCGTGCAGGCACACACACACACACACACCCATGACAGAGTCTGTAAAAATATTACACTTCAAAGTGGTAAAGGGCTGCAATTGATACCTGGCCATATGTTTTAATTTCATAGTTGGAACTGGACCCCAGGAATGTGTCACACGGTTCATTATCTCCACACAAGAAAAACACACACACACACACACATTCACCACCAGGCACACTCACCACTATCTCCCACCACATTTCCCCCTTTTCCTCCCTTACACATGGTCTCTCAAGGAGAAATCTTTGATAATTCACAATCAAAAGAAGTGTGAAATATAGAAACAAGCTTGACATCCTCCCCATTCCCCCCCAAACAACTAAGCAACTGGGGATAGATGAATGCAGAAATGTCTCACAGTTTTGCTACTGACTAGTTATTTCATGGCAGCAACTGGTTCAAATGCCTTCCTGCCTTTCATACCTGCATGGCTTTGGTCAACAGGAGGAGTATATTGGTTGCATACAGGTTGCATATACTGTAGGTCATGTAACTATTGGCATTGACATTGTGGCTGGGCTCATGTGTACTGTATCTGTACTTATCTGAGTCCTGCTGTGCCACCTAAAATCTCTAGCTATCAATAATGATCAGTAAAATGTAGCCTTCAAGTCATTTGAAGCATAAAGTTTGACAATATTTGTTTTTACAAACAGCCCAATTTAAAAAGTAATACTTTTATGAACTTTACCTGCCTACACACATTATATCTTGAATATAGATCAAAGGCCTAATAATAAGCATGGACTTATAATGTCCTAAACTATACCTTAGACTAAACAGCTTATTACAAATGTGGTCCATAAGCATACCTGCCAACATTTGACAAACTATATCCAAAAGATTTCAGGAGTGGCAATCAAACATATTGATGTAAGTATTAAAAAAGACATTTGGACCTTGTAAATTGCTGGAAATTACTGAGACAAAATGAGAGAGGGCGAGAGATGGGGCTAAAATGTAAGAGAAGACGGGAAGAAAATGGCACAGTTGTCAGCTAAGTTCATAAGTCTATACTACTTGTGGTCAGCTATGTAGGCTAAGGTCTCGAGCATAGCAGGGAACACACTAGAGGTGGGTGCACCCCTGAGTTACTATGGACTATGGAGGCTGTGCTCGTAGGAATCAGAAGTGTGCCCATGGAGCAAGTGTTGGAGAGATTTCCCATGGGGCCTTGCACGAGTTGTGGAATATGGGACACACAGCTGTGGTGGACCTGCGCCTGATTGCGCTGCCTGTACTGTGCTGTGCTGGGCAGCCAATGGCATGCTTCTGCTTTCCCTGCTTCACTGACAACAACCAAATGGCCAACACTTAGATATCAGCCCAAACCCTCTGTGTGTGTGTGTGTGTGTGTGTGTGTGTGTGTGTGTGTGTGTGTGTGTGTGTGTGCCTGTGCCTGTGCGTGTGTGTGTGTGCGCGGGAGCATGTGTGCGTGTGTGCTTGCCTGCCTGCGTGTGAATGCTTGTGTGCGTGCATGTAAAAAGTTTGTTGAAAAAGAAAGTATTAAGTATAGGAAAACTACAGGAATTGTTTAGAAATACAGTATTTGTCCTTGTTATTCACTTTTGCAACTGTTTGTCTAGCTTTGTTGACAGTTAATAAATGGTGATGTCTATTTACCCACATTTTACCTCTGCAAAACAACATTGTACCTAAATCCCTCGGGTTATCTCTGAGAGAGGTGAAGACAGAGGTGAAGCAAGAGACATGCAGATACAGGCAGAATGGGACGGGCATAAGTTTGAGCACCTCCTTTCTCCCTCTCTCTCTCTCTCTCTCTCTCTCTCTCCCTTTATGCTTCTGTTCATCCCCATTATAGAAAACAACTGCAGATGATCAGCAGGACCACATGCTTTTCTGTGTGTCCACTGTTTTCTGGTTGGAAAGAGATAGATGGATAGATAGATAGAGAGACAGACAAAGAATGAGAATAAAAACAGAGAAGTATGAAAGTACACATCAGCCCCTTTTCGGACATGACCAAAGTGCACTTTCCAGTAGATGTTCAACATAATCTTGCTCCATTAGTCATCAGTGACAGGGACTGAACAGCACCAGAGAGACAGAAAAAGAGAGACAGAAAAAGACAGAAAAAGACAGAAAAATACCCCCCCCCCCCCCGATTAATGGAGTAGCTCCCTGGGTCATCATTTAATAAAGCAGCATGCAGACACATGCTCAGGCTTGCTTTCTGTTAGTCTGCAAAGAGACGGGCCATTTCTTTGTTGTTTTTTTTTTTTTTTGCTAATAGTAAATCACGTGTCCTATGCTGGTGATTGAAATCTGGCCGTAATGGATGGAAGTTTGAGCCGGATGTCGTGATGGAGAAGTGTGGTGGATAAGGGGAGTGCTAGGGGTGCCGCGGCCCATATACACTGGTGGGTGGTCGGGCTGCGTCACCGACAGGACTGGGGGATATTCACACATGGCTTTCCTAATGGCTTCTAGAGGCCACTGCCTGCTGTTCCTAGCGCTCTCCATGCAAGGCAGGATGTAACATTATTAAAGCTGCTTCTAATAGCCACCAGAGGATCACCTGGAACTGTGTGTGCCCCTGTGCTTCATAGCAGCACGCATGGACACACAAGCATCTCTTGTTTAGGCAAGAATAATAAAAAAAAAAAATCAATTTATGGATTTTTGCGTTTTCTTTTAAGTGTGTGTACATTTGTGTGTTCTAGAGTGTGTAGGTATGTGTAGGTATCTGTGTGTGTGTGTGTGTGTGTGTGTGTGTGTGTGTGTGTGTGTGTGTGTGTGTATAGTCATCTCTGTGGGGGCACACATGACACTCCTACATGAGCACTGTAATTATGTTTGGGGTTAATGTTTGAGTGAAAGCTAAATTACCTGCTCGTCGTAACCAGTTAAAAGGTGTTACGGGCCACAGCTTTTAAGAAATTGAATTGGTTACTCTTACTTAAAGTAAAATTAGGCACCATTACATCTCTGGTTGTAAAAGCAAGTTAAAGCAAGTTAAAAGGAGCATATTGACATATTGAAAGCTGTATTGAAAGAAACATTTTCACTGGTTTTAAGAGGCAGTAAAAATAGAGCATGCAACTCTAGCAAGAGTGATGGCTGGTAACTGTACGTGTTTTTTTTGGTGAAAGTTCCACTGAATTACCTTCCATACCTTTGCCACCCTATAACACATCATTTCATCCTTGAGAAAGGGGTGGAGATCACATTCTCAGCCTGAATGTCAATGTGAAATAAGTGTCAGTACAAATAAGCCTAGCGTTATTAAAGAAGACCTCCACACCAGGGATGGAAATTAACCACCCGCCAAATGCGGGTAAATATGAGTGTTGGCGGGTGAATTTTGCCATTTTACCTGCCACTGTGGCGGATGTGCAAATGCATTCAGCCAAGTTTGATATAGTCTATGAATGCACTCCCTGACACATGTTGTAGCGTAGCTATCAGTTAGTACACAGCGCAGGTACGTATAAGTTTACCAATTATTGATAAGCAACGCTTAGCGTTTCTTGGCATCCAGCACAGGCGCGTGTGGTTATTTCAAATATGATCTAGACAACCTTTTGTTCACTATTTTGAGGTAGGCTAAAGCTCAGTCATGATGATTATAGCCTAACTGTCCAAACAGGACTGCATCAGTATATCGCTTTCTCACGTTGACGATAATGTCATAAGCGCACAAGTTAATTCCAAAAACTAACCTGTGATTTTAACGTAACCTATTAGCGCCAACAACACCGATTTCAGAAGAGCATGGGTCCATTTCCAAAGCACATATATAGTTTAAATTATTAACAGATTGTTGTCCATACTCATGTCAAAGGCTACATGGCTGATGTTAAGTCTGACAGACCACACACCGACACATGTAACACGACGCACTAAGCGAAATACATAGACTTAGAAGACTAACCCATCGTTTTGACACTTTAGCCGATGATAGGCCAACCTTGCACATAACGTACAAAACGTTTGACAGTAGCCTACACAACAACATCAATTCCACATCAGCACAGAAAGCACTCGGCGGTGTTATACTTGGTAATATCCAACCATAAATTATAATAGTATGCTGGCTAAGTTATGGTAGAGAAAACAGACTTACTGTTTCTAAAACTTTCTGAAGGCCAGCCTGCGAGTCTTATTTCGCTGCACAAACTCTTTCGTGATGGCAATTTCTTCAAGTATGCCCCAGTTAATATGTCAGCATATCAAGTCATTACGCCTTATTTGTGTGTGATCGGTCATAGGTGTGTGTGCCATTATCAGCAGCAAGTAAGGATCTCTGATGTAGCTGCTAAGTTGTCTCAATAAGATTTTACCTTTGACCTTAATGTAGCCTACATATAAATGACTTTTAAATACATATCAGTCATTTTTCATGCACTATTATGTTATATTAGATGGTGAAATTAGAAATGATAGAAACATCTTAGTACTGCTTAGTAGAGGGTTCTTAGCACCCTCGGTACCCCAGTATGGAGGCAGGCTTTAGCATAAAGCAACAGAGGCCCAGAGCAGTTGAATGCAGTTGGAATAGGCTAATGAAGTACTATAGTTGCAAGCAGATAATGCTACATATTTCTAACCACCTAATGGTGCCGTTTTCACTTCCTTTGTGTCTTGTGTAACTCAACAGCTGACACAGCTGACAATACGGTAAGCCGCTGACAATAAGCTGACACAGGATTACTGTAAACATCTGTAGTTACAAAACCATCATTTTGAGTCACTTTGGGTTAATTTCCTGTTTCACAACATTGCCAGTAACCCTTGGACAGAGTTTGTATTATGACCAAAAAAAGATATTGTTAGGCTATGCCTATCTCATGTATTTGTAACACAATAACAGAATAATCAGCTCTGTAACAAACCGAATTGGAAAATATTTACATTTGTAGCCATTAAATTGTGCGGAAGGGTTGAATATATAAAATGGCTGGTAAAAATGTTGAGTGGCTGGTAGATTTTAGAATCTACCTGCCACAGTGGCAGGTGAACAAAAAAGTTAATTTCCATCCCTGCTCCACACATTTGAACCTCTATCCTACTGTTAGAGATCTTTGTATTTTGTCTGTAATCAAAAGATGAAAATAAAGTCGTGTTACATTGGCAGATATTTTACGGGAAAAATACAAAACACACAACTGACTGGTGACACATTGTAGCCGGGAGCTGTAAAGATCTTCCTTTACAGTAGCCTATGACATAAAATGTCTGTAACCCACCAGCGCATAACACATTGACATGACTACACACCCACTAGTCCTGCACAGAAGAACAGCAACAATAAAGCTGCTTTCTTAGCAAGGAGGGAAAAAAATCAATATCCATACTCCCCACTGTTGAAGTACACTGTAAAGCATACCATATATACAGAAAAAAAACTATTGATTATGTTTTGTTTGATTCAAGTAGCTATTGTATTTCTATTGTATTTCGGCCACTGCAACACTTTTATCATTATCCAGACCAACTGTTGCTTATACACCATAAAAGCAAAGTCTGTGAAATTTATAAAAACATCTATTTAAAAATAGATGCACACTGTCCATATGTGCACTATGCAAGCAACATACATAGAGGACTCACAGAAAGGCATTCTTCTGTCATGACAACGCTCTTCAAATGCCAGTCTCAAGCTCAAGTCAGCTGGTGCTTTAAAGGAACATAGCGATGGTCAATCAAACAAAGTTTTGTGCTAATCATATTCAAGTTAAGAATATGCAGACCTGTGTCCAATTACATCAAGTCACTCCTAATACATTGAAAGCAATAGAAAAACTATGACTGTGCCAGTGAAACAATAATAAGTAAGACTTGACTTATACTTTTGAAGATTGGGATACTGCTATGGGGCTAAATTCAGGAACTGTCTGTGGCAGAGAATCAACCACATTTCTGCCTGTTTGAAAGCAAGAATAAAAAAGGGTTTGTTGTGAGATTTTTGGGGAGACTTTTTCTTTTGGTAGACTACTTTAGTTTTTGCTTTGGTGGTTTTCCCTCTGCTCTAATAATCTGCCAGTCTTAAGCACGTATCAGAGGACTTTTGGTACACTGGACACAATATCTAGCTTCAGATAGTCAATCCAGGTGAAAAGGCCTTTGTTTGTTTGTTTTCATTGCTCAGACTTCACTTGTGCTGTTCTTCAAAGATGTTCCAGGCAGAAAGAGTTTCGAGTTGTCTTTTGACAACTCAAACAGTTAAGAATAAAAGTTAGTTTATTTAGGAGCTGAGAGGGGTGATTCAGCGTGCTGATTCAGAGGGCTGATTCAATGACCTCTTAAAGCTGACAGGCAATCTGCAACAAAGAATGATTCCAGTAAGCAGTCTAATTAGGTCCTTCAGCAATTTCTCTAGGTAAAAAGAAAAAGCCCACTTTTCTCTGCGCAACACTGAGATCACTACAATTAATGTTTGACAGTTTTACTTGTTAATTATCTTGGGAGAGTAAAACAAAACAAAAGAAAAGATTGTAATAATGTCAAGAATGTATAATGACTATTATTTCATTAAGGGTTAATGTTCATTTGTCTTTGTCTCCTCTGGCAGTTCCATCAACTATTCAACTCTTGACGAGATAGAATTAATATTTGCATGACTTTGATAAAATGTGAAGGATCGAAGCTGCTTGCTTCTCTGCACCTCGGTGCTACCTGGGGAGAGGACCCTGGCGCTGAAATCACTGCAACCAACGCATAACCAATAATGCTAATTACTGTAATTCAGCACAGCAGGGAATCGATGCCTGCTAGTTTCAATGTCGGCTGCTATCATCTCGGCTCCTGTTTGCGATCACTGATAACGTGGAGTCTGATGGAAAAGTGCAAAAAAAGTACAAAAGGTCAGAGAAAGAAAACGATGGAGAATAGAAAGACAAGAGGGAGGGAGACATTAGATGACTGCTCAAGGAGGGAGTAAACATCGAGTGAAAGAAATGTCATAAACTATAATCTTGGAAGAGAGGCTGCATCTGTCAAAGGGCATACGTATTAATAGCTGTAATGATATAGCAGTAGGGATGGACAGAAAAAGCAGGGAGGGAGAGAGAGAGGGTGAGAGAGAATGAAAGAAAGAGAGGAGAAGAAAGAGAGATCGTAGACACCGTCGGTTACTGCCAATAGAGGGGTAATTCAACCCCTCTCAGCCTGTGTTTACATGGCCAGAATATTCATGAGGCAAAAGCTACCATAGAGAGGGAGAGAGAGAGAGAGAGAGAGAGAGAGAGAGGGAGAGAGAGAGAGAGAGAGAGAGGGAGAGAGAGAGAGGGAGGAAGGGAGAGAGAGGGAGGGAGGGAGAGAGAGAGTATGACAGAGAGGAAGAGAAGAGAAAACATGTCAGAGATGGAAAGACAGTGAAAAGAAGTACAGTGCCGAAAAAAGATACAAGGCAGGAAGCTACATGACAGTTCTGCAACTTAACCTCTGCAAAGTCCATGTGAGATAGAGAGGGATAAAGGAAGATACAGAGGAGGAGACAGCGAGAGAAAAGAGGTAGAGAAAGAAAAAAAGAGGGGAAAGAGAGGGCAGCAATCCCTACAACCCACTTTACACTTCATCAGGGACTGCACCCAGGGTAAACGGAACAGCATCCCAGCACCAACAGAGAGAGAGAGAGAGAGAGAGAGAGAGAGAGAGAGAGAGAGAGAGAATAACAGGGGGAGGGAGAGAGAGAGTGAAAAAAGAGAGAGAGAACAACAGGGGGAGGGAGAGTGTATGGCAGAAAACGGGGAAGCTGAGAGAGGTGTGGAAGAAGACAACGAAGAGTGAGGAGGAGAGAGAAGAGCACTGGATGGAGTGCAGGAGTGAGCTGCAGGCACGGAACTAAGAGAGAGAGAGAGAGAGAGACAGAGAGCGAGAGAGAGAGAGAGAGAGAGCGAGAGAGAGACACAGAGAGAGAGAGCGACAGAGAGCGAGAGAGAGACACAGAGAGAGAAAGAGAGAGAGAGAGAGAGAGAGAGAGAGCGACAGAGAGCGAGAGAGAGACACAGAGAGAGAAAGAGAGAGAGAAAGAGCGACAGAGAGCGAGAGAGAGAAAGGGGAGGAGGGAGGGGAGGGGAGCAGAGCAGCCAGTTGCGTTCCCCACCTGAAGATTACTCTGTCACACTCGCTCAGACAGAGCCGCGCGAGCGCCTCCGCCACAGACCCAGCCAGTCATCAGGAGGTGTGAATCCCTCGCTCCGGCTTCTCCTTCATTTCCTCCCTCGCTCGCTCCGCTCCTTCGTCACGCGCACACCCACACAAGGCTCCGCTGCTCAGCAGGTGACAGCCCCCAGCCCCCCAGCCCCCCTGCAGACACGCGAGCTGCGAAAAAAGAAGAGAAGGGGAACAGAGGAGAGGGGAAAAAAAGAGACTGACGGCAGGAGTGGCAGGAGAACAAATAAAGGGGAGAGATACGCAAGGGGAGGAGAAGACGGGAGGAGAACTTCTGGAGGGGTAGAGAAAGTCCTCTTTCAAAGAAAACAAACAGCAGAGTATTACCAAGACCCACCACAACTGAGAAAGGTAAGACTGGCTTTCATCTTGACTTTAAGGAAAAGCTTTTTGATAGTTCATAAACATGCACTAATAACTGTGTCAAAATGAGACATTTTTTTCTCGAAATGTGTTTCTAAAGCTATTACTACCAATTACCTCTCAGGATAGACAATTTTTGAAAATGCATTTCTGAAGCTTTTACAACCAACTACCACTTCTGTTTTTTGGTCTCTATCTGGTCAGAAAAGTCACTGTATCTGCAAGTACTGTACATGCATGTGAACAGTTTGTGAACTATTCAAACAAAAAAAAAAACGGATCTTTTTAAAAAAAAAATGCACAAAAAAGGCTTGGTATGTAGCAGTTGAGCATGAGTGTACCATGGCAGGCTGGTCGATGAGAAAGTGTTGTCTGCCTGGGAGGATGCCACAGGAACCACACAGTCCAAGCTTTGTCTGATGCCGAGCGGAGAGGGAGGAGGGAGAGGGGACACGCAGGATTTATTGTGACTGGATGCGGTGCATTTAATGGAGGAGAAAGAAAAGAGTGATTGAGAAACATGGAGAGAAAGAGAGAGAGAGAGAGAGGGAGAAAGAGAGAGAGAGAGAGTTTGTCCCTGTGTATTTGTGTTTGTGTTTGTGTTTCTGTACATGCATGTGTGTGTGTGTGCGTGTGTGTGTGTGTGTGTGTATTTGTGTGTGTATTTGTGTGTGTGTGTGTCCGACCATAGTGAAGCACAATAGAGTAAAGCCAATCAGTGCCAAAGGTGGGAAAATGTAAATGAAGGCAAAGTGAAGA
>CM059285.1:22934257-22944257 GCA_030347295.1 Setipinna tenuifilis
CCGTCCCCTCCCTCCGTCCCCTCCATCGCACGGTGTTCTCATCCATCTCCATAGCTCAGTCCGTGTTGCCAGTGGCGCGCTCCAGCTTGGCTCTTGATATTCATGTTGTAAACGCTCAGCCTACTCTGGTCTACTTGGCCTTACACGTACGCATGCATGCCCAGCACCGCACCAGAGTCCACACGGCATAACCCCATGCTCCTCTGTTTCTCTTCCGTTTTCTTTGACTGAGTGCCTTCCTTCTTGCATCACTCGGATTCCTCGTTCCTGGCTCCTTGCCACTCTTCTGCTGCTCCGTGCAGAGGCAGGTGAAATATTTCTCCTCACCCGGGCCCCTCGCTGGGCACGGAACACAATCCCGCCTGTCGAATGAATCGCTCGTCCAGACTGACATGGCCAGGCCGCCAGATCTCCACCGAGCCAAATGTAGTCTCAAATCACACTACAAACCAGACTCTGTAGACTGTTATTATCTAACGTTTAAGTAAAACAAAATAATTGAACGGTGCTGCTAAATATTTTGTGCTGGCAGGAATGCTAATGTGTTTGACAAACAAATTTTGCATCTGCCTTGCTTACCTTCTTAGGAAGTATGGGCAGCATTGAACAGCCACTTATCAACCATCGGTTGTTTTGTGATATTTAAGGGATTGGTTCAAAGACATGCTGTACACTCATAGAGTTCACTTTTGGTATTTTGTATAGCGCCACCAACTGGGAATAAAGGCCTCACGAATTTAACTGCATGTCCTACTCTACCCAGTATATCTATGCATGTGACAATAAACCATTCTTGTGTCCTTGTAAAGGGAACTGTTTATTTTAAGCAACAATGGAGTCGCTTGGCACAGCTATCCAGTGTCATTATGTACCACCTACTGAGAGGAGTGGAGAGGGACGAGAAGTAGTATTTTATTGTTTTTTAAGAGGAGAGACTAAACTAATTGCCCAATGTTGATCAAACGAATATAGAAGCCATTGCAAATGTGAGTGCAGAAACCATCTTACGACAATGCTCACATTTGATCCATGAAATGTTCATGTAGGGGGGTCTGGTGAGGAGGGGTTTGTGTGGTTGTGTGGGGGGTGGTCGGGGAATATAACATTTAGACTTTATTTCCCCAGACAGAATAAATGTATGTGCCTGAATAGGCCTGCAATGCCTCATGCTATCACATTAAAATCACATAACACTCTTTGTCCCTTGGGGAAAAAGCATGACTCGTGCATGCACTGTTGCACTTTTTCAAAATAAACTATTTATTGATATTGATCAGTCAGTACAACCACATGGCGACAAGATAGAGACTTCATAAAATATGCCAATACACTAGGCTACATTCAGGAAAAAAGTGGTAAATGCACAGGCGTAGTTTTGTCCAACACAGGCTTCAATAATTTATGAATATAACTTACCCTAGATTCTCTGGCAGGAATACTACACTGTGCTTCAAGTCACTGGCTGTAAGTGCACCAAGTCAGGAATTGTCATGAGATTTGAGCGTAGACAACACTCACATTTACACTGACAATTATCTGCCTTAACAATGGAATTCTCTTTTCTGATTGGCTGATGAGTTTCATATCAACACAGTTATGAATGGTAACCATAACAACTCTAGTAGCCAAATAAATGGTTAAATAACTATTGCACGCTCTACTTTTTTTAACGGATGATATAACGTAACGAAACAACCATTTCTTTTGGTAGTTGAATTATATCAGCACAACACAAACAGGAAATGAAATAGATAACAGCCTTCAAAGTGACCAGTTCCTTGGAAATAATGACTTGGCGGAGGTGAGTTCTTTGCTTCCACCTCACCGTTATTTCTACGGAACTGGTGACCTAGCCAGCCTTTATCTGTTACATATCAAGTTTTGTGTGTGAGGTATCATAAGGTCATTTTTCTGTCTCCATATGTGTTGTCAATAAAAGAGAGAGAGAAAGAGAGAGAGAGACAAAAGAGAGAGAGAGAGAGAGAGAGAGAGAGAGAGAGAGAGAGAGAGAGAGAGAGAGAGAGAGAGAGAGAGAGAGAGAGAGAGAGAAAGAGATAGCCCTTTCCTGGTGTTTAAATCTTTGTGACTTTGATCCATGGTGTTTGGCCCATCTGCACTGGGGGGGTGTCAGACCCTCAGCAGAAGAGCAGCCTGGATGACTGTTTCAGACAGTGATGAAGCATCCACTCCTCCCTCTACTCCCCCTGTCTAGTCCATCAGACACAGTATTGATATAGTGTGTGTGTGTGTGTGTGTGTGCGGTGCATCTATTTCTGTGTATGTGAGGTGTAGATCAGAATGATCTTACAGCGGTCCCAAAGCACCCTGGAAAAGAACCCAAATTGTTGATAACACTCCCACCTGTAACTTCTTTCTTACCTCTAGATAAACACAACACATATGGCAACTCATTCATCTCAATTATGGCCTTTTCTTTTCAGGCTTGAAAAAAAAAGGCAGAGCGCAAGAGGAACAAAAACAAAATTGCATACAGGAAGACGATCTTCAGTAAGGTACTGTGAAACTAAAACTTAAAATATAATGCCAGATTCATATGACTGGTTACTACTATATCGCTATCTACAGAATTGGTTCTGCTTCCATACTTGTTCTGACATCCTGTCTACATTTACACTACACATCTTCTGCCAGCTTCTGCTTCTGCACTTCATCCAATTTCTTTTTCATTCTTTAATTTATGTTCTCTTTTTTCTACTATGTTAGCTTGTTCTCCTGCTCTCTCTCTCTTTCTCTCTCTCCCTCTGGCTCTGTCTCTCTGTGTGTGTGTCTGCCTGCCTCTCTCTCTCTCTCTCTCTCTCTCTCTCTCTCTCTCTCTCTCGCTCTTTTGCTCCATGTCCCTGTTCGTGTCCCTGGCTGCTGCTTCAGCTGTTGTTGTTCTTGGGTGTAATCCTGATGTCAGAAGGGACTCGCCGAGCTCCCCCTCCCCTTCCCCCCTCCCCCTCCCCCTCCCCCTCCCCATCTCAGTGCGCCCGTGCCCGCGCCCTCCCCCTCCCCCTCCCCATCTCAGTGCACCCGTGCCCGCGCCCTCCCCCTCTCCCTCCCCATCTCAGTGCGCCCGCGCCCGCGCCCGCGCCCTCCCCCTCCCCCTCCCCATCTCAGTGCGCCCGTGCCCGCGCCCCCACCCCACCCGCCCCATCTCAGTGTGCCCGCGCCCGCGCCCCCACCCGCCCCTCTCTTGGCACGCTCCAGCTCCGTCACACACCAGACTGCAGCCATCTGCTCCAGCACATCCTCAACCCATTCGCTGACAGCCTGCGCGACGCCCAAAGCCTTCCCGTAACTGCTCCATCCCAACCGGCAAAAAAAAAAAAAAAAAAAAAAGCCCCCTCAGAACCATTCATTGCCATCTTATTGAACGCCAGCACCTCTTTCCCCCCAGTTGTTTTGCTGCAACATGTGCAACTCCTCAGTGGGGTTTCATAGTAGTGGCTCACAACCCAGCGCCAGCAGCACCAGTGCCAAACGCTACATTATTACTGCTGGCAGGCAGCGTTATTAGGCTACTGCTGCTGGCGGCTTGGTTGCGCACCACACAGATTCTTTTGACTTGGCTTGCGTGGCAGGCCTGGCGCATCGTCAGCCCCAGCCAAGGAGGCTAAGGAGCTGGAGGCATCATCTGTGAGAGGGTCCACCTCCACAGGAGTCTCTATGGCCCATCAGCGCAGACTGCTAGGGATTCCCAGGTGGAAAAGAAGTGGTGATTAGCCCATTTGAACAATTACAGGACAGGAGAAATTTCTGTCATACAGCACGTAGTTGTAGGCAACTGGGCAGCTTCAATGTGTAAATAAAAGTCCAGTTGCCTACAACTTAGCGTTTATGACTACCATGACCCAGATGAATGAGACTTTTGTGTGCTGTACTGTTATTGTCTTTCTTAATAAAGACTTACAAACTTGAGGGCAGTGCCTGATGAAAATCGCTGAATAACATTTCATAAAGTTTTCAACTTTTCTAACAACTGCAGTTAACATAAATGCTAGGTAACAGGCCCTAAGAATGTTAAACAAAAAGCCATCCAGTTTAAAACAGAAACGAATACTAATAAAAAGCCCTGTCTTAGGAGTCACTTTACTATGCTAGCTTAGGCATGTAATCTGATATTGTTGTGATAATACTGGTGCTGATACTGATAACACTGGCGACACCTGAAGCACAGTGTGATTAATCCATTAAGCCCTGTGCCACATCTAATCCTTTCCCTCCTCCTTTTACACGGTTCCTCAGCAAACTGTATATCAGCCAATCTGGCCTCTTGTTACGTGCACAACATGGAAATGATTCCCCCCCTGCCTTTCAGATCTATTTGCTATCAAAAATGCCTCCACTGAGTTGTTTTTCTTGTAGCCTTTGAACAACTCAAAACCAGCCCAGCATCGAACAACACCCCCCTGCCTCTGCCAAAACCGCCCTTGCCCTTGTTTAGCGAGAGCACTGCACAGATGGACTCTTAGCGATGATCTTGTCATTTTATCCTGTGCTCGTTCGGGCCCTTTGCTGGCTGGGTGGTGACGGCTTATGTGCTGCTAATTGGTGTTTATCGGAGCTGTGAAGTCAAGTCCTATCTTTTGGCCGCCACACCAGCGAGGCCTGGAAGTCCTCCAGCGAGCAAACACAAACACGGGGCCACTCAGGAGCACACAGACCGCCTGCCTGGAAGTCTGGAGCAACCAGGCTAAAGGCTGGGCTTTCTAAAGGGGTCTGGGATAGAGCTGTGTGTGTGTGTGTGCGTATGTGTACTGTGTGTGTGTACATTTACAATGTATGTTTGTGTGTGTGTGTGTGTGTGTGTGTGTGTGTGTGTGCATGTGTACTGTATGTGCATGTGTACATGTACAGAATATGTTTGTGTGTGTGTGTGCACGTAAGTGTGTTCAGGCTTCATGATGGTATGGGGTGATTTAGAGATATTACATTAACATAAACAGGTTTAAGGGAAGACAGAGATCTAGAGATGTACACATTTTTCCAAGCTTGCAGCAGAGTAAACCCATGCTATGGAGCTTCACCAGATCTCTCTCTCTCTCTTTCTCTCTCTCTCTCTCTATCTCTCTCTCTCTCTCTCTCTCTCTCTCTTTCTCTCTGTCTGTCTTTCTTTCTCTCTCTCTCTCTGTAATGCCGCTTCTGTCATATCTTCCTTCCAAAACCCAGTAATGAGAATAAGTAGAAGTAGAAGAAGTAGAAGTCTTTATTGTCACTATGCAAAATATAGTGTATAGTCAAAGTGCAAATTATAGTCTTTCAGAACAGCCCACAGATGCACAGGAACAAGCTCAACAAACAATAGAAACACATAAAACAAATACAACACAATGCAGTTGTTACTGTAGCAGTGTCAGTGTCAGTGTTGGACCCAGTCTGTTGGACCCAGTCTGTCACTCGTCCCTCGGTCCCTCTGCGCCGTCTGATCCCGTTCCCTGGTAGAGAGCCATGGGAAGGTGCTCCGCCACAAACAAAAGCCTAACAAACAGCACACAGGAGGGATGGAGCCGCATCCAAGCCCACACACACATAACCAAAGGCTAACCTCAGATGCTCACCTCTCTGAACTAAGATGAAAGACTCACTGTTTTACTTATTTATTTATTTAGCTAGCTATGTATTGTTTTCTGCTGTGTTTTTTTTTTTTTTTTTTTTTTTAAATCTTTCTCATCATCCAAAACTTTTGGTGAGACAACTTCAACGGGTAAGGGCAGGAATCATAATCAGACATTAGGTATGGCTCCCCGGAGGGATGTTTTTGTCTATTCTCTGCTTCTCCCCTGGCTGCTTGTCTCGAGGCTGCGACAGCGGTGGCTCTCCAGGCGAGGATCGATACCAGGCCTGTTTAACTAATTGATGCAGATTGTGTGCTGTGTGTTGTTGGCATAGAGCCAGTTTGTGCTGATCCCATTGTTCCAACACCTACTTATCACTGTACCTTCCAGGAAGAAAAGACACAGAGAGCGAGAGACGGAGAAAGAAAGATACAGAGAGAGAGAGAAAGAGAGAGAGAGAATGATAGAGAAGGACAGAGGGTGGGGCTGTGTGTGTGTGTGTGTGTGTGTGTGTGTGTGTGTGTGTGTGTGTGTGTGTGTGTATGATAATCATGTAGGATATGTAAGAGTAAAGTTTTTCGAATGGAAAAAAAAACCCTGCAGGGTAGGGCTTGTAAGAAAAATTGAATGACATAACTCATCCAACTCCAGCAATAAGCCATTAGATAATGCTGTTTTAAAAAGCCACTATGATGAATTTGATTTAAATTATAAAAAAATGTGGTCAGACACAGCCCTGATGAGGGACAGAGGACCAAGGCTGCAGGTCTGTCTAGTGAGGGGTTGGCGACTTGGAGGAGAGGAGCGGTGCAGTGGGGTTGGGTTGGGGTGGGGGAGAAGGGGCAGGTTATGGGTTTGGCATTAGGTCAAGTAGGGAGGAGAGGCATGTTGTGGGGCAGTGGGGTGGGGATAGGTGGAGTGGGGTGCGGTAGAGGTGCGGTGGACTGTGGGGTGGGGTTGGGTTGAGTGGGGTGGGGTGGGAGAGATGCAGTGGGTTGGGGATGGCGGCGAATTGAAGTGGAGTGGGATTGGATCGAGTGGGGTGGGGGAGAGGTGAGGAGGATTGGGGTGGGGTTGGGGTGGAATGGAGAAAAGGCATGTTGGGGGGAGAGGTATGGTGGGTAGTAGGGTGGGGGGGGTGGCGCAATGGGCAGTGTGATGGGGTTGGATTGAGTGGGGTGGGGTAGAGGTGCGGAGGGTTGTGGTGGGATGGAGGAGAGGGATGTTGGGGGAGAGGTATGGTGGGTAGTGGGGTGGGGGAAAGGCATGTTGGGGGAGAGAGGAGGTCGGCAGTGGGGTAGAGGAGAGGCATGTTGGCGGGAGAGGGGTGGTGGGCAGTACGGTGGGGGAGATAGATGAGGGAGAGCTGCTAACCAGATGGACACGAGTGGAATGAGGCTAAAGAACGACACACGTTTAACTCCGGAAGTGTGGGCTTCAATCAGCTAAGAGGTGATAAAATCAAATTAATTCAATCACTCCCTCTTGCTAACCTCCCCTCATCTCCCCACACCTCCCCACACTTTCTTTCTTTCTTTCTCCTTCTTCCTTCATCCCTCCCTCGTTTTCACCTCTTCCATCTATCTCTTCTCCTCTCCTCCCCCTGTTCTGAAAGTAAGTGGACATGAGGGAGAATGAGGTATGGCTGACTGGTCTTGCATCAGTAAGCAGCTTGTGACTGGACTGAGGTGCTATTAGTTAAGCATGGACTTGTGGTCCAAGCGGACCACTTGTGAAAAGTCTACTGTGGGCTTTTTTGGGGTTGTGTGTTTTTTCTATGTGTGTATGTCTTCAGTGTGTGTGTGTTCAGTGTGTGTGTGTGTGTGTGTGTGTGTGTGTGTGTGGTGTATGAAAAGCATTTGTATTTCTTTACAACATACCTCTTTCTTTATCTATGGCTCTCCTGCAGTACACAGTACACACACACACACAAGTGATGAGAGAGGATGAGAGCGGGAGGGGGGCGGGGGGGGGTTGGTAAGATAAAGAGCAGGAGGATATTGAAAATTAATTAAATTGAACTTGAGTCAACTCATGTCATTATATGGGTGCATATCTGTGTGTGTGTGTGTGTGTGTGTGTGTGTGTGTGTGTGTGTGTGTGTGTGTGTGTTGGGGCAAAAGTGGTGACAGCTGTATGGGAGAAATATATTTCTCAGTGTGTCTGCGCGTTCAGGTGCAAATGGCTTCACCACACTGTGTCCCTCAGAGGATTGTATCGTACTCGCTAAAACAGAGGTGTGTTATTTAATCATATATCCTTGCCCACTTGTAACTACATCACAGCACATTTGGGAATATCTCAACTGTATCATCATTTCTATCATGTTGGTCAGTATTTGTATAAACAGTGTGTACAGTTGAAAGAATGTTTGAAATTTTGTCACTTTATTTTTTTGTTTGTATGCATGTTTGAGCTTGGGGTATGTGTACTCTCAGTATTGTATATGTGTATGGAGGCATGGGTATTTGTGTGTGTGTGTGTGTGTGTGTGTGTGTGTGTCTGTGTGTGTGTTTGTGTGTGTGTGTGTGTGTGTGTGTGTATGGATGTTGGTGTGTCGGTGTCTGAAAAAAGAGGGAGAAAATGGGACATCACACTACTGGACACACTACACACTACAGGAAGTCCCTGACCTCACAGGAAGTCATAGTGACACACGGGTCACACACTCCTCCTGTGCATCCTGTCATACCTGAGTGCTGGTGTCAGTAGCTGACATGGTGATTGGCACAGAGGCAACACCTGTTGGCTGCCCGACCCTTCATTGTGTTTCTGTCTGATCTGTACCCACCCCCTCTCTATCTTTATAGCTCTCTCTGTCTCTTCTCTCTTTCTTAGTATCACTCACTTTATCTTTAACAGCACAGACAAAAGCATACATGTACAGAGAGAGGGAGAAATACAGAGAGAGAGAGAGAGAGAGAGAAACAGAGAGAGCGAGAGAGAAAGAGAAAGAGATAGAAGAACTGCAGTTTGAGGTAACACAGATATGGTGGAGAAATTGTGGGAGATAGAAAGAGACCGAAACAGACAGAAACAGAGAGAGAGACAAAGACAAAGAAACAGAGAGAGAGAGAGAGAGAAAGAAACAGAGAGAGAGAGGTCACCTGGTTTCTGCTGCTCCCTGCAGCTCTTTGGACTTAATTACATGTAATCCATTTAACTCTGACTGGGAGGCACTGAGGTGAGGACATATCAGTCAGTTATACACACACACACACACACACACACACACACACACACACACACACACACACACACACACACACACACACACAGAGGAGGAAGAGAGAAAAAGAGAAGCCAGACGTGATTGTCATGAATAGCAATCTGAGGACATAGGGAAGGCACAGTAAGACTGAAACACTGAAACACTGAAACACACACGTACATGCACACACACACACGCACACACACACACTCTGTGTGCTTACCCTTGGTCAGCTCATGCTGGTTTATGCAGATGGTAAAAGCCTTAAGGGAGAACACTTCCTCCTGTGAGCACCTGCGTCCTGTATGTGTGTGTGTGTGTGTGTGTGTGTGTGTGTGTGTGTGCGCGCGCGTGTGTGCAGACATCTCAAGTCTCCCGCGACCTCCGAGCGTCTTCTGCATTTGAAAAGCATCTCCCGTATGTCCGCAAGTAATACAAAATCTCCCGCAACTCGAGCAAATTTCTTTACCTTATTAAAGCAAGTGACAGCTGTGGCAAGTGACAGGGAGACAGGCAGAGTGAGGAAGAGTGACAGTGACAGTAATGTGTAATATTTTTGCAGACCTAATAGACAACCTCTGGCTTTATTGACCTTCCTGAAATGATTTTCTGCAGGTTGGCATGCCTGTGAATGTGTGTGAGTGGACAAGTAATAATAATTAATAATAATTAATAATCTGGACCTGGCCACACCTTAAACAGTTGACAGCTGTCCTTTCGAAGCTGGAGCCCCAATCCTGTTACAGTGGTTTGCATGCCACCATTGTAGCCGTGGCGACAAACATGAAAACATTTCCTTACCACTAAACAAACTTCACCTCTTTTTTATCTTGTCAGAGTAAAACAAACAAACAAATCTCTTTGCGACTAAATAAACCTCAAGTCTTTTGTTGCAAGAATAACATAAACAAACTTTCTTACTGCCAAACAACCCTAATCTCTTTGCTTTTAGATCGAATTAGAGTAAACAAACAAACCTCCTTACCACTAAATAAACCTCAACTTTTTTTTTTAGAAGAAATAAACAAACAAACTGTCTGAAGGAGGAAGTGCACTTCTGCTGACATGGCTAAGAAGCCATACAGATACAGACACTTGCACCAGTATGGTTGCTGTACACTTGTTTTTCCTTTTGTTTTACTGATATGCGCAGGGACCGATAATCTGGTGCTTCATGCCTCCCCACTATGTCTTACGACTTTGTGCTGACAACAAGTTAATAAGTCTTATT
>CM059285.1:22956757-22961757 GCA_030347295.1 Setipinna tenuifilis
AGAAAGACAGCAAAAGAGAGGGAGGCCTGGAGGGAGGGAAACAGCAGAGTAAAAGGAAGAAAGAGGGGGGGAGAAAAAGAAAAATTACATTGAACTGATGAAGAGAGAGAGAGAGAGTGACGTGGACCATCTGCCTTGCTGGATGGCCACAGTCTGTCATCTGTGATGTTTTAACCCTGTGTGTTAATTAAATGGATTTGTAAGTTTCAGATGGGGAGGGTAAAGGGGGGAGTGCGTTTGTGTTTAAGTGCGTGTGTGAGTATGTGTGTGTCTGTGTGTGAGCATGTGTGTGTGTGTGTGTGTGAGGGGGGGGGGCGTGGGGGTCGGTCAAGCAGAGGAATCCGAGTGTGTAGGAATTCTCAGCCAGCCATCCTTCTCCCCAAGTCATCACCCATAATGCTGTGCTCTGCACTGTTGGCCAAGCGAAACACATTTCTCCAGCACGTGTTATAACCGGTGGCAACACGCTGATGTGGCGCTGAAATTCTGATCGAGCTTTTTTTTTTTTTTTTTTTTTTTTTTTTGCAGCTTTTCCCAAAGTCTCCCTTCCCTCGCTTCCCATCTGTGAGTTCCAATTACTCTTCAAGTGGCCGACCCGCTTGTATGACAAACTGAAGGTTAATAACTTCTCGCCCGCGACATAATCCGGGTGATTGTGCTGACAAATCCCGTTGCTTTGCAAGGGAATTGAGCGGCAAAATGACCTGTTTAAATCCCAGTCGCATGTGGGTAAATTGTCAGCAGAGAGAGAGAGAGAGAGAGAGAGAGAGAGAGAGAAAAATAAAGCAAAGATGATTCGTAAAAACCCAGAGAGGGGTGAGTGACTTTCCAAATTGTTATTCTGCGTTTTTGAAGGAACAAATGTTCCGGTGCAACAATTTTTATAAAAGTTTATAATGTGAGTTTATTAGCGGAACCAGTCCTGACTCAAAAGCCCAATTTATCTTACATGGCCATCATCAGTATTCGATTTTGCCTATTGTTTGGCTGGGAACACGACATTAACATTGCCAATTTATTGTATTATTCTGCTCTCCAAGAGAACCCACATTATTCAAAGAAAAGGCTTTTTATAAACATCCCTCTGCATTTCCCCCTTCATCACAGAGCTGCTGCTAATGCTAGTGGCACGGATGGATCAGATTTGCGTGACCACGACGAATGCGCAGAATGTGCACTTAGCTCGTTGCCGTGTAGCTCATTTTCAGAATCTTTACGCCAATTTGGGAAGCTAATTGGTTGTCTGGTGCGTGTGAGCAGGCGGTGATGTACAATGTGGACTTAAGCTCCGTCTCTATGGTCATAAACACCAGCCGTGGTCACTGGCTTCAGCTGTGGCTCATTAAAATGCATGAGAACAGGTGAGCTCTTCGACAGAAGACGACTTTCTCGTCATCCCATCCCATCCCACCCCACCCCACCCCACTCTCTTCTCCTGCAGGCCACCTTCTTTTGCTGTTTTCCCCTTCACTGCTCAAGGGAATCACTGCCCTACACCCTACACACACACACACGCACACACACACACACACACACACACACACACACATAAAAAGAAAGGCTTCCGTGGCATGATGCCCTTGCTGTTTCTTTGTGTAGCAGTATCCCATCTCCTCAACAACCATACTCTAAGCAAATGCTGTGTATGTGTATGCGAGCATGTGTATATGTACATGTCTACGTATGTTTGTCTTGAAAAGTACATGTACACGAGAACACAGGAGTGTTTAATCGTGTTTGTGTGTAAATGTCCGATTCACGTATGTGTGTGCATTCTGTGTGTGTGCGTTGATTCGAATGTTGTGTGGCAGCCGCGCTCCACCGAGCTAACACACAGGTCACAGCATCCCTCCTCTGATTGGCTCTGTCTCAGGAGGAAAGAGGGAGGGAGGGAGGGAGGGATGAGGAGAGGAGGGGAGGGGAGGGCAGGGGAGGGAGGAGACGAGCGCTGGGGAAAGTTTGCGTGAGGAGCAGAGGTCTAAGTCAGAAGCTGAAGGTGAGAGCTGGAGAGCAGAGGCACTCGAGACGTCAGCAGAGATTCACTGAGCCTGGAGAAGAGACTGAAGAGGCAAGGGGGAGAAACAGAAGAGAGGGGCAGTGAGAGAAATAGAGGCGGGAGAAAAAAGCAGCGCCACAAGTACCCAAGGGAGAGAGACAGAGACAGAGCGAGAGAGACGTGGAGGCAGAGGACAAGAAAGAGTGACAAGATTGAGTGAGAGAAGGAGGAAGCGGTGCAGAAGGTAAGAAGCAAAACTCTAAACAGGTCTCAAAGCGCCCTCTTACCACAAAAGATTTCACTGTCAGTTTTAAAATCTGCATTGGACTGGTGGTCTGTTAGGAGGACTAGAATTACACCTGGTGTTTTGAGATAAAGAACATGACAGCATTACAGAGCCATGCTAGCCCCTGGTAGGTTTGCTGTCCGAGTCTTTGCTTCTTGCAATCAGTACAGTAACTGCCTACATAGAGATGATGGGTTGTCAAGGCTGGTTGTGGTGCATTTTAACCTGTAGGGTGTTAGATTGGATTGTTGATGTGTGTGTGTGTGTGTGTGTGTGTGTGCGTGTGTGTGTGTGTGTGTGTGTGTGTGTGTATGTGTGTCTGTGTGTCTGTGTGTTTCTTTTTTTGCCGCATAGCTAAACTTGCACAACTTTTGTTTTTTAGAGGAAAGTTTTGAGGTGCTGCATGCACTGTAGCTCTGTCTGCAGTAGATAACAATGTGTGTGTGTGTGTGTGTGTGCGTGTGTGTGGCAAAGAGAGAAAGACAGAGAGAGAGAGAGAGAAATAATGTGTATATGTGTTTAGCTCGATGGGGAAAAAAGCTTTTCTCCCTTTTCTTCACAGCCTCTTGTTTAACATTCACATCTCCATTCAGCCGTCACTCGAGGATTTAATTTTAAGAATCTTCGCCCTCTTATTTCCTTCTGTCCTCTTGTTCATTCTCTCTCTCTCTCTCTCTCTCTCTCTCTGTCTCTCTTTTCTGTGTATTTCTCAAGAGCCATTAAGCTGTCTCCTGTCTGGAATAGAGAGAAGAAAAAAAAAAAAACGAAAATAAGTGAGGAAAGATTGACAAGAGCGCTCTCACAGGGGCACAAAGACGTTCGGGCCATTATCGGTGTCAGAGCTGCGATTAACGACCCTAAAAATGACGGACATTATTCACGTTGCCTGAAGACAACAACATCGGCTCTGATGAGAGGAGAGAGCAGATGAGGAGAGGAGAGGAGAGGAGAGCAGAGGGGAGGACACACAGGCAAGAAGAGGAGAGAAGAGGAGAGGAAAGTAGATAAATGGAGAGGAGACAGGAGGAAAGGAGAGGAGAGGAGGGGAAGGGGTTATGAATGAAGAGGTTAGGAGAGGAGAGGAGAGGAGAGAAGACGAGGAGCGAGGAAAGGAGAGGAGGAAAAGAGGTGGAAAGTGGTGAGGTCGTGACTACAAGAAGGAGGCAAGGAGGTGAAAGATGTGATGGCTATAGTGGAACATAATGAAGGAGTGGATATTGTGTGTGTGAAGACAAGAGAGAAAAAGTCTAGAAAAAGACAGAGAAGAAAAATATACAGAAGAGAGGTGCAAGCTGTACGGGAGATGTAGAAAAGATGAGACTGCTTAAGATAAGAGAGGAGTCAAAAGCTGAGGTGGTGAATGTGCTTGCCCACATTTCACAATTTGTACAAGTTTAAAGGCAACCTGTGGCTGGTTAAACCTCCCTATGTGATTTCTGCATAAACATGTCTGCAGTGCAGAAAGACACAAAAGCCTTCACAGAGGGAGAGAGTCTTTATTCAGAGAAGGCAATTTTGAAAGTCCACACTTGCTCACACAAAGTGGGTTGTCCTGGAAACTACAGAATTTGGCTTGCGGTTTGGTGACTCCGGTAGCCAACTTTCCATGCATGCATGCATTAGGGCTGACATAACAAACCACACAGTAAAGCTTTTGTGGATAAGAGAGAGAGAAAGAGAGAGAGAGAAAAACTGATGGGGAATGATTTCACTATTTCCATAGATGACATCCCCATTACAAGAATAGCAGAATGCAGATGCAGGAATGGTGAACAGCGTGAAAGGAGAAGGAAGAAAAAAAAACTGTGTGAATGAGTACAAAGTTAGGGGGATAAAGTTTAAGTATTACCACAAAGAGGGACAAATAGATTGTAACAGTGTAAGGAAAGAGACAGATTAATTAAATAAGTAACCTAAGGATTTCGACCCATTTATCACAATATGTGGAAAGAAAATGGGATGAGAGGAGAGATCACTTACCACACCATCTTTAATGAGATGAAGAAAGGGTCGAGGTTCAAGGTGTGATTTACTTAGCTATTATGAAGAGGAGTGCAGCAAGGAGAAATGAAATCGATGAGGATGAACATGCTGCCATGTCAGAACATAGCAATTCTTGCAGACACACAGACAAACAAGGGAGAAGAGAAAGAGAGAGAGAAAGAGCAAAAGAGAAGGAGAGAGAGAGGGAGAGAGGGAGAGGGAGAGAGCAAGAGAGAAAGAGAGAGAGGGAGAAAGAGAGAGAGGGAGAAAGAGAGAGAGGGGTGTGACAGATGTAAGACATGGCCCACCTCTAAAGACATGCATACGTCTTCCGCGAACTAACAGCATGAGTTTACACAGCAGGCTAGCACACCAAGGTTGTTAAATCAATTTTCGAGATAAATCTCACACAAAGGTAATCATTGCACCTGCTGGGATTGTGGACATTTCCTTCAGAAGTATTGATCTGCTCTCTCTCTCTCTATGTCCACTCACAAAGAATTCTTTGAGGAAAAAAAAAAAAAAAAAGATTGTCAGGTTGTCCAAGGACAAAAACAAAGCGGCCACTCTGAAATAACTGATTTGTGAAAAGCTGTACAGGAGACAGGCCCACTAAAAAGAGGAACATACTGTTAGAAAGAAAGCAATCTTCAGTTAAGCACAGGTCTGAAACCAGTTTTAGCCTTTTTTTAAAAGGCACTGTAAAACCAAAACAATAGTTGCACCCCTACCGTG
>CM059285.1:22971757-23016757 GCA_030347295.1 Setipinna tenuifilis
CTGCATCTGTTAGGGAAATCTGAGAGTGTTGAGTCTTGTGTCACCATGGCCAGCTGGTTATATGAAGAGTCCTCTGAGGATGAACAGATTGTCACAATCCCAAAAATAGAGGTCTGCCTATGGCCCAAACTACCATGTTTTTTGCCTTTTAAAGTGCAAGTTAAAATGAGAAAACTAGCATTTTTACTCTTTTTTTATAATAATCTATATCACCTTTTTTACTTTTTAATGATTTCACCTTCTTTCTACAGGCAAGAAACACCGTAAGCCTTTATCCACCAGAGTCTAGTCAAAGCTTGGCTCTGTCAAATTTCTGTCTTTTTTCAGTGATGCAAGAAGTCCAAAAAGATATTGGCAGAACTACAATCCTGGGGTTATTTACATATTGATTGGCATACTGGCACGTGTTGGTGTTGGTCTTTTATGGTTGGTCTTTCTCCAGACAAGTCATTTGTGTAGCGCTATATTGGGTGTGATGAAAAATTCATTGTGGAGACTATGAACTCTCAGCAGACTGCTTTGTTTATGTTCATATATTTTAAAAGAACTACTGCCTGACACTACTTTGGACCTTACGGGGTGAATTTTTTAGTGAATGTTAAAAAAAAAGTCTTTTTAAGTAGCGTAGCTATTCAAAAAAAAAGAGAACTGCTAGTGCTGACATTTGGTTGCAAGAATGTCTGAACTGAACTGTCATTCTTTCAAACAGCTGCACTCAGACATGGACCAAGGTGATGGCAACATCCGCTACATCCTGTCAGGTGAGGGTGCCAACACCACCTTCACCATTGATGACAGCACTGGGGACATCCATGCCATTCAGAGGCTGGACCGGGAGGTCAAGGCTCAGTACGTGCTGCGAGCCCAGGCCCGCCACCGCCTGACCGGCCAACCCCTCGAGCCGGAGTCCGAGTTCATTGTCAAGATCCAAGACATCAACGACAACGAGCCCAAGTTTCTGGATGGACCCTACACGGCCACTGTACCAGAGATGTCACCTATAGGTAATGTCGAGTGTAGCGCTTTCTACAGAGAAAATGTTCATAAATGGGTTATCAGTGGTGTGTGTGTGTGTGTGTGTGTGTGTGTGTGTGTGTGTGTGTGTGTGTGTGTGTGTGTGTGTGTTTGTGTGCTTCGGTGTAATACTAAATCATGAATGAAACACAATCCAGACAACACAATCTCTTACCCTCGCTTGCTATATCCTTCTCATTCCTATCTCTGGCCATCTTCTGCTTTGCTACTAAGGGACCTCTGTGATTCAGCTAACGGCAACTGATGCCGATGACCCCACGTATGGTAACAGTGCCAGAGTGGTCTACAGCATCCTGCAGGGACAGCCCTACTTTTCTGTGGAGCCTAAGACAGGTATGTGTGCCTCTGTCTGTTTGTGTGTGTGTGTGTGTGTGTGTGTGTGTGTGTGTGTGTGTGTGTGTGTGTGTGTGTGTGTGCATGGGTGTGCGCGTGTCTTTCTGTCTCTCTTTGTGTGTATGTGTCTCGTGTATGTCTGTATATGCTTGACTCTTTATTTAGCGGACCCTAGAATATCTGAAACCCTGTTTTTGAGACTAGTTGCGAACATGCAGCCAAGCTGTGCATGCATCGCCCCCTAGTGAGCAGACACATGAACTTCATGAGACCTTAACCCTGCAACGTACTTTTCTTAGTAGGCTGAAGGTCGATTAGATGACTTTTAAAGCTACACCACAGTGTTAATGCATCATTACCTTTGTGTAAATACTTTGAAAGGAGTGAGTCAGTGACAGTTTGTTCCTCTTAAGCCTCCATTTCTGTTAGTGCAATGTGCTAGCCAATGTGATTAAATAAGTAACTGCTATTAGCAATTGCACTGTCAATTGTAATTATAAGTTGCTTTGGATGCTTTGGGTGTAATTATAAGCTGCTAAGTGTAACATAATGTAATGAAATGGTGTTGAAAACCAATTGGAATGAGCTCCAGTCAACAAATCTCTCAGCTGCGAATAACAAACTGGCTGCCAAAAGCCAAACAGCCTGTATCTAGCACCTCCATGCCTTACTTCCATGCTTGTTAACCTTAGTACCCCTTAATACCCCCCAGCCCCTCCCCCCAAGCTGCCTCTTCCCCGATCAATAACAGATCGATCAAGCAGTGGGTTGGAACATAAACCACCTGACCTCATAAGCCCCCTGTGACCAAGTGAGGTGTGTGTGTGTGTGTGTGTGTGTGTGTGTGTGTGTGTGTGTGTGTGTGTGTGTGTGTGTGTGGAGCAGGTGGGGTGAGCTGCCTTACCTCTCTGCCAAGCCTACATCGATCGAAAACACATCACCTACCAACAAGTGTAGCATTTAGGATTCAGGTGTTCATCAAAGCCCAGCTGGTTGCGCCCTGGTACAACATGGCACCCGTCTCGGAACCCCTCAGAACAACAGAACAAACAACAGCTCCCCCGGAGGACCTTGGGTAGTGAGGCATTGTTAGCATAGCTTTTGGCCAGCCGTGTAATCATAGATCATGATGACTCCTTGGCAGTTGTTTCCGGGATCCTCGCGAGGCTTTTAGTGTCACAGGGGGGGACCAAAAGTGCTGACGAAGATGAAAAACCTAAAACCACAGCCACACCCACAAAACAAAAGGTTCTAAATTGAACCTTTTTGGGTTCTACAGCTTGGTACGTATATGGCACCCTTTAAGGGGTCTATATAGAACCATTTCAGAGGGTTCGATTAAAAGAACCTTAAATGGTTCTTTATTATTTCAAAAAAGGGTGCCAAAAGGCACCTTCATTATTGTTATTGTACCTTTTGTATTATTATTATTATTATTATTATTAATAAATTCAAGTACAGAAATGTGTATATATTCTCTAGTTCTATATGTGATTGGACCCAATGTGATATGTCATTAAACTTAAACCAAAAAAAAAAAAAACATTTAAAAAAACAGAAATGCTTATGGACTTCATAGCCCTACCGTATATATGTGCAATTGGACTTAATATGAATTATTCTTCAGTTGAAGCATTGTAAAATTTAAGTGTAGGAGCCAGAAGAAGGAGTCACACACAGGAGCTGAATGCAAATTCACAGAAACTGTATTGAAAAGCCAACAAAACGAGCACAAAGGAAAGACAAATTAATAATTATGCACAAATGTGGTTATATAACTTGAGGACAGGGATGGAAACTGGGGTGTTTTGAATTTAAAAAAAATAATGCTCAAAAAAGGTTAAGGTGTGTCGAATTTTCTTGGGGTATTCTATCCCGAAAATAAAATATGTCTCCATGAGACTTTGGAGGGCATGAGTAATGTCCATCTCCCCACTTGTGATGGTGAATCCATCCATCTTGATGGAGGCGCTGGAAGAGAGCAGGGGAGTCGCAGCATTATGCAGTACAATCACCGGCGATGGGCTGGATGGCTCCTGTATAAATACAGTTTTAAAAAGTCTAAGTAAAGTCCTGATAGACATTTGGATGCGATAACAAAAGGAAGAGGCAAATTACAATTACAGAAGGAATACATACCTCATCCAAGCAGTAAAGCAGACTTGCTTGTTCTTTGAAGAGCTCCGGTAATATCAGCACTGCAGCACTCTTCAGATGATCTGAAATGACAAACAAAAAAACTTGTAGGATATTTGTAAAATCATAGAGGTAATTGAGTGGGGAAAAATAATAAGGAAACAGCTTAGAGCCACCCATACCGTCTGATTTGGCCTCAGCCGTCAAGGTAGTGAAGTGGTCCTTGTGGCTCCCCTGCTGAGCTGCCCTGGCGATGTTTGGCACCAATGTTGTCAGGGCGTTGTGAAGATTCACTTCCATGTCATGACCAAACCGCAGCCTCATTTCATAATGCATCTAGAGGGAAAACAACACGCACTCACACAGACAATGGGGGTGGGGGGTGGCTAGTGTAGTATCTGTAAAAAGGGGAACAGCTCCATCACCTCCTCTGTTGGCTTGGCCATCATTTCCACTCTTTTGTAAAGAGTTCGCTTCATTCGGCTCATTATGTTGGGAAGGTCTGGCTGTCGCCGACGCAGCTCATTATTGATTGCATTGAGGTGCTCCTGGAAACTGAGATCGTCCTCTCCAACACACTCAAGTTGCACTAAAATCTAAGAACATCCATGATATACAGAACTTATGTGAATAATATTCAATATAATGTAGATAAATAATGTGAACAATGAACCATGTTTAAATCATTCACATTTCTGTACCTCTTGTGTTGGATCCAAGGACCCCCAACATGTCTGGACGACATCACCCCTGCGTCTCTTTGCCCTCTGAAATCAGTCACAAGATAATGGTTTACTTTCTGAACTGTAGTGGTTAGTAGTGACCACACTGACTAGAAAGCTCTGGCCCTGATACTAGTACCTGATCTGCAGGTGAGTCCTCCAGAGGCTCATTACTTGGTGTTTTTTTACACCAAACTTCCTCTTCATTTCGGTGATTTTTGGGATACTCACCAAGGGCGACCTTTCTTTTTTAAATTAGTTCTTTAAGCAGTCATGCAAGGTGTCCTGTACATGTTGGCATATGGTTAAAAAATGAACTACATCTATAGATTTTGACATATAGAAAGTGAAAGAAATATAAGAAAGTACATACAAATCCAGTGCTACTCTGGTCTTTCAAGAAAGGAAATCTTGTTATGAGGCATCCAAGGACATCCGTGTACTTTTTATGGTTAGGGTACCTGAAAATTCACAGAATTAAAGTGTTCTTAAAAAAAAAACACCCATTTTGGCTATGCCAACATTTCCACTAAAACCACATGATGAGAACCTGGGTGTAGAACAAGGCAAACAATACCAAGTAAATGTCCTTTCCTTTTTCACTATATGTAAATGATCTACAGTTAATACTCAGAAACAGAAAAAAATGGACTGCTTACTTCATTAATGCAGAACAAATACTTGGGGTTCTCCTTCATGACTGTGGGGAGAAGCAGGACGGCAGCATTTTTCCGCATACCTGAAAATAATTAGACATGACAAAAATAATTAGATATGACTTGGCATACATTTAATGTATGCAAAAAGTTAGGTTCATACAGATGAAAGCTTTGATTGGAATATAAAGAATAACTTCCTTACATTGTGATGCAACAACATTTGGTGGCAATATGGCTGTTTTCAGCGGGCCCTTGGAAGCCCCCAGAATGTTCTCGGTTGCATCCTCAAGAAACCCGCCAAGCAGGGAGTCCAGGTCCTGGCCAAACCGCAGCCGCATTTCGTGGAGCAACTGTAAAAGAGAACAATGCTTTTTTGTACTTCCGGTTGTCTAGCTGTTTTGAGCAGGCAATCAAAGTAACGGGAGCTCAACTTACCAGTCGGGAATTTTTCAGAAAGGGGAACTGCTGGAAAAACTCTGACGCTGAAGAGGATTTATAGGCAGGTGTTCTTATTTGTAGAGTCCTTTCCATCCTCCACTCGATGTTGGCGAAGTTTGGTCGGATTTTCTTGAGCTCTGCGTCAATGGCCTTCAGGTGTTCAGAGATGCTTTGGCCATCCTCCCCTTCCACTACCTCTGTTGTGAGCTAAGAAGTGAATGACAAAAAGAACAGTTATCAATAAAAGGAAGACAACAGCACTAAGGAACTGCAAGTAAACACAGTATGAAACAAGTCTGTGGCTGCAAACTTACTTGTTGTTTCCTTTTAAGACTGTCGCAGTGGTTTCCCCCATCTGGTGGTGCTGCTGCCTGATGCCTCTTTCCATACTTCTGCCTCATCTCCAATACCTTGTACACATGTAGCAGGGTCCTCCTCTCTTTTTTAAATTTATTTTTCAGGCACTCCAAAAGTGTTTCCTTGACACACAAATCAGTAGTTAGTTATTTGTTTTAATTGTTTTATTATAAGCATATACGGATATTGGCTTAAAGCGATTTGACGACACCGTAGTGGCCTACAAATAGCTATAGCTTAAATTAGCACATAAGAGTCCAGAGCCGTGGCTAAGTCAAGTTGGCTGACAACGAAACGCGACAACAATCATGAAACAATAAAACATGGTGTAAGATCATATCTGTTGTAGTCCACGATGGTGACATTTGAAATCCATTAAAAATTAACAGATACTAGCTGAACAAAAGTTAATTTCCTTTGGTTTTAGCTAGAAAGGTCTAGCTCTAGCAAAACAACTGACCTGACCTAAGTTAACGCCTCTCGACGTTCAAGCCAATAGCTGTACAGTTTTCAAACACACCCCCTCACGTTCAATACAGTCTATGGTTCAAACATACTCTTTCACATTATTAAAGAGAAACGCATACTATCGTTGTCACATAGATGATACATAATGGCAAGAGAGAGTATAAAATTGTAACTTACTGCTGTCTGCTAGACTGAATGAATGATGGTCTGTCCTGTCGCCGTTGGAAAGGTTCGTTGGAAATGAAAAAAAAATCTTCACGTGGGAGATATGGCACCTTTCAAAGTGGAAAAGGTTCTATTTCAAATGAAATGAAACAGATGGTGCTATATAGCACCCTCTGGAACCCTTTTTTCTAAGAGTGCAGGGTGTTTGAGTGTTCGCCTGGCTGCATGCCATTGTGTGTGTGTGTGTGTGTGTGTGTGTGTATGTGTGCATACTGTATATATGGTGTGTGTGTGTGTGTCTGTGTGTGTGTGTGTGTGTGTGTTTGTGTGTGTAGGTGTGTTTAAGAGAAAGACAGATGGTATACTGTAACTGTGTGATGAAAAATCTACCAGACAGTAAGAATGTGTATGTAAAGTAATGGAATATTATTGATTTCATATAAATATGCTTGTAGGGCTATTGTTTGTGTACATAAGAATCAATGTGCGTCTGTGTGATTGTATCCAAAAGTCAGCTGAGGTTTAGCATGTCTGGGTCAAAGGGGTTAAGAGGACAAAGGGTTAGTTACCATAGATACTGTCTCCATGGCAATTAGAACCTAATGTGTGAGATTGAGGGGTGGAGAGGAGTCATCATTAATGGGCACTTCAACCTGTCACCCACACTGCCTGTCCCTCCCCCTCTGCCCCTCTTCCACAGCCATCCATCATTAGCCCCTTTCCTCTTATCTTTCTTTTCTTCCAGTCCTTTTTCTCTCTCTTGTCTACCGACATCCTCATGAGCCTCAGCCCTTCTTCTTCTTCTTCTTCTTCTTCTTCTTCTTCCTCCTCCTCTATTCTCTGCAACTGTCATCCTAATTCCTTTTTGAGGGCTCTTCTTTTCTTGCTCTTCTGCTCTTCTGCTCATTTTCACTTCCTCTCCTGGTCTTCCATAGTTTCCACTAAGATGTTGAGTTGGGAAAAGGGCTTAGTTACAAAAAAGCAGCAGCAACAACAACAACAAAAAAAAATGCTTGCGCACATCCCAGGGTTAAGTGCATGACAAACTATATCAAGTGATTTCCAAGAAGATGCACCCACACACTTGAAATCCTTTTTGCGGTTTTATTTTTGGAACACAAAAAGCCATGCTTAGTTGGGAAGAGGGCAAGGGAAGATCGATTTTGTGTTAGGACAATTGCGACTCATAAGCCAAAGCTAATATAATAAAACTTTTTGGGTAACACTTTCTCTTTCACTTTCACTTTCACTTAAAGCTTGTATTCACAAGGCTCTATAGATACATTCATAAAGGCTTATAATGCATTCATAAAGTATTTTAAGTATCCATACCTTATATACACATGACTGTACCCCTAAGGCATTGCAATGCTATGTTATAAGCCCTATTCCAACTTCAAGTGATACAGCGCATTCTTGATTATAAAGCTTTACTTGCCTGAGAGCAGTCATCAGTATGTATAAATAGTTATGACTACTGATTTTTAAAAGATGTTGAGTTGGGAAAAGGATTTCCAAGAAGATGCACCCACACACTTGAAATCCAGTCATCAGTATAAATAGTTATGACTACTGATTTTTAAAATATTTTTTCACCATTATTAAGCTTTATGAAGGCATTATAACCCTTAATGAATGTGTTTATAGAGCCTTATAAATACAAGCTTCATAGAAAGTGTTACCACTTTTTTTATATAAATGTTTCTGGTTAGGCTCAACACACCCTACATGACATACATGAGCAATTAGTATATACATGTTATGAGTAATCTCTCTTTTAATCTAACTCCCTCTATCCATTTTTCTCCATCTCTCTGTCTCTGGCTCTCTCTTTCAGGTATTGTGCGTGTGTCCTTGGCCGATATGGACCGTGAGGTCAGGGACGTGTATCAGGTGCTCATCCAGGCCAAAGACATGGGGGGCCAGCTGGGGGGTCTGGCAGGGACGACCACCGTCAACATCACGCTCAGCGACGTCAACGACAACCCACCCAAATTCTCCCAGAGTAAGGACTTTTGTTTGCCATTTTTCCTCCATGAATCCGTCCATGTGGGAACACCAAAGTATTTTTAATTGAGCAATTTCATTGTCCATAAAATCCCAGAAAAAAAACAGATAGATTTAATGCATAAAGAAGACTAAGAATCCTTTGGAAGCTTACTGTAGTTACAGAGTGGCTAAATGCTGAAAAAAATCCCAGTGTTCCCCATCCTCTCTTCCAGTTCCTTGTCCTGTCATTGCCAGTCACCTAGTTTTTTTTTTTCGTTTTTTTTTTGCCGACCATTCAATAACAGCCCTCAGAGGTCAGGCGGTCAACTGGTTGCCCTGTTGACACTGTCATTCTCTCTGACGGGTGGTCTTGACCCCCCCAACCATTCCCCTTCTCCCTGGGCACTGGGGATCCCCAATTACTCCCATAATTCCTTGGAAAGTAGACACCCTCGGTATACTGGGCAAGGCCATGGACCACAGTGCCTCAGGGGCTTTCCCTAATGACCTCTTGCTATGCTCAGTGCTGCAGACTGGGAAAGCGTCGACTGGTGTCTGTGTCAGGTGATTTGACCCGTACACTAATGTGACTGGTTCAGGCCAGACTAATGAAGGCCCTAATAAGATGCCCACTGCCTCTTCTTGCAGATTCACATAATGACTGTGGACTGCCCCCACCCCCCACTGCTCCCCACTCCCCCCCGCTAACCAGCCAGTCTTGTATGTGACTTATTCTGTTGTGAGATGTGGGGTTTTGGAATCATTAGACCCATATCTGAGTACAAGTCTTTTAGGGAAGCTCACACCCCAATTAATCCTAATATTTCATGCTGACCTATCTCTGTCTGTCTCTCTCTCTCTTTCTCTCTCTCTCTCTCTCTCTCTCTCCCACTGCATTCCTCTTTCCTGCAGAACTTTACCAGATGAGTATTCCGGAATCTGCCCCAGTTGGGTCAGTGGTGGGCCGCATCCAGGCAAAGGACCGTGATGAGGGCGTCAATGCTCAGATGACCTACCGCATCATCGACGGAGACGGTCGTGACACCTTCAAAATCAGCACTGACCCCACCAACATGATCGGCATCATCACTGTGAAGAAGGTACACAGGCACTCAGAATTCAGCGACCTTCATAGTATTACTGTACATTTTTATACAGATAAAGCAATTACACTATGTTCCTACGCTAACATTAAATGTGATATGGGTTTAAATCCCTGACAGGCCAAAGAATAAACATCAGAATTCATGAAATATTTTGTACAGTCAAAGGTATCACTATTTTCTCGGTCTCTGTAATGCTAACTGCCGTTGTCAAGACAAAGGGACATCAACACAGCAAAGAAATGTATCTTAAGTGCTCTTAATTTTAGTCCAAGGGCACTCAGTACTGAGGTCTATGGGCGATTTCTTAATAAGCCAGAGTGTCTCTAAAGAGCATATTTGTGAACTGTCTCTTAGAGTCTGGACTTTGAGGGCAAGCAGAGCTACACGCTGAAAGTTGAAGGCTCCAACATCCATCTGGACCCCCGCTACTCCAGCAAGGGACCCTTCAGAGACGTCACTATCGTGCACATTAGCATCGAAGATGTGGACGAACCGCCGGAGTTCCGCGTGCCGTTCTACTACGTGGAGGTGTCAGAGAACGTCGAGATTGGAACCATCTTCACCTCCGTGTCTGCCCGAGACCCCGATGCTGCCAACAACTCCATCAGGTTAATATCTGTTTTTGGTTTCACATTGTGTTTCCCAACAAACCGAGCGTTCATCAAATACTAAAGGCATGATAGTCTCATTGCCCATGTCTTTACTGCATTTGCTGGTGTATTTGTTATTCTTGGAAGGAAATTTCATAACAATTTGAATGATTTTGAAAAGAAAATGCTTTTGAACCAGCAATACAAACAATGACCATTTAACCAGAATGTAACTGAGCTGTGTAGCAGAGGGACTGATATTACTTCCACAACTTTTGTTAGAGCTTCCTCTAGTGGACATCATTGGACATGCAGGTGATCATTTTGAAGAATTTCTCCCTTGCTCTGCCAGGTACTCCATAGAGAGAATTAGTGACCCCGGGAAATTCTTCTACATTGACATCACTTCCGGGTCACTGATGACCGTAATGCCATTGGACAGAGAGGAGAAGGCCTGGCACAACATTAGTGTACTGGCCATGGAGATGAGTAAGTAATGAATATAATGTATACATACAACAACAAATATGTCTATTAGCAAAGCATAATCAATTGTAGATAATCAAACATCACAGGGATGTTTGCAGCATTACAATTTACTTTAAATAGTCTATATTTTGGGTTTAACATAGACCAAGAAATAGGGCACGTGCATATTTAAAATATTTATTCCTAAAATCACTTAGTGTTTGTGTGTGTTGTGTGTGTGTGTTTTATCTTTACTCAGACAATCCCAGCCAAATTGGAAGTGTGTCTGTGGCGATAAGGGTCATGGATGTTAATGACAACCCCCCCTTACTCCCTTACTACGAAACCTTCGTTTGTGAGAATGCCAAGGCTGGAGAGGTATGACTTCACACTGTAATGAAACACACACACTCACACACTCACACACACACACACACACACACACACACACACACACACACTTACACACACACACACACACAGCAGGCAGGCAGGGTAACACAGTCTGACACTGGTCCAGTACCTGCCCTGTCAATTTATCTATAAAGCACTTTACAAACAGCAGCAGGTCACCTATGTGCTGTAAAACAACAAAATCATGTCATGTCTTGAAAGAAGAAGAGTAGAGTACCATACCCAAGATTTGAGCCAGATTTCTGATGTTCTGTTATGTGTTCTGTTATGCTCTTAGTTGATTCAGACCATCAGGGCGACGGATTCAGATGAGCCAATAGGAGGGCAGCATTTTTACTACAGCCTGGCCCCTGAAGCTGTAAACAACCCCAATTTCACCCTCAGAGATAACCAAGGTGAGTTTTGGAGCCATTGCTGACTTTATTGATTGATTCTCAGCCTTGAATAATTCATGTATTGACATTAACTCATCGACTAAGTGAGTTAAAACTCAACTCAAGTCAAACTGTTTTTTTTTTTTAAGTTTACTTTTTTGTTGGTTAATTATTTGTTGGTTAATTACTTTCTCGATTTTGACATCTGAGTTCTACATTGATTAGGGAAACAGTGTAGCCTACTGGTGCATTAATTGACGTACAGTACCTCACCTGTGGTTGTGTCCCCAAACCTCCTCACGGCAGACAACTCGGCGTGGGTGCTGACCCGGCGTGGGGGATGGTCGCACCGGGAGCAGAGCGTGTTCCACCTGCCCATCCAGGTGTCGGACGGAGAGCCGCCGGTACTGAGCAGCACGACCACCCTCACTGTGCGCGTGTGCAGCTGCGACGCGGACGGCAACATGCTGTCGTGCAGCGCCGAGGCCTACACCCTGCCCGCCAGCCTGAGCCGGGGAGCCCTCATCGCCATCCTGGCCTGCATCCTGGTCCTCCTGGGTAAGAGGACACACCCATATTATACACACACTGTGTGTGTGTGTGTGTGTGTGTGTGTGTGTGTGTGTGTGTCTGTGTGTGTGTTTGTGTGTGTGTTTGTGTGTTTGTGTGTGTGTGTATGTGTGTGTGTGTGTGTGAACAACAAAAAAAATCTTTGCCACACAACTGACATTTCACATCCACATTCACATTTCGTCTTACTCTTATTGACCTTAGATAAGGCTATGATGAAGCATTCCTGCCTTATCACTTATGAGGTGAAAGTCTACATTTACGGTGTCTGTTTGCTGCAAAGTCCTTGTGACAAATTGGTTTATAGCTTGTGTGTGATAAGCTTTCTTTACCCCTCTCTCTTCACACCCCCCCCCCCCCCCCCCCCCCCCTCTCTACCTCTCCCTCCTTCCCTCTGTCTGGATCCTTTCCTCCTTCAGTCATGATCCTGCTGATGCTGTCCTTGAGGAGCCATCGCAAGAAGCCCTACCTGACAGACGAGGAGGAGAACGTGCACGAGAACATCGTGCGCTACGACGACGAGGGAGGTGGCGAGGAGGACACGGAGGCCTTCGACATCGCCGCGCTCTGGAACCCGCGCGAGGCCCACACGCCCGGCCATCGGCACCCATGCCGCCAGGACATGCAGCCCGAGATCCAGACGCTGTCGCGCCACGTGCCGCAGGGTCCCCTGCTGCCCACCACGCTGGCCCTGGCGGCGGACGGCGGCTGCGGAGGCGGAGTCCATGGCTACGTGCTGGCCAAGCTGTACGAGGCCGACCTGGACCCCTGCGCGCCGCCCTACGACTCGCTACAGACCTACGCTTACGAGGGCGAGGGCTCGGTGGCCGAGTCGCTGAGCTCGCTGCAGTCGGCCGGTTCGCACGCCGACCACGACTACGACTACCTGAGCGAGTGGGGGCCGCGCTTCTACAAGCTCGCCCAGATGTATGGCGCTGTGGAGGACGACAACTCCCCCTGGTAGCCCCCAGAGTGCGAGGATGAAGCAGAGTCTCCAGCCGCAGGCAGGATGAGCAAAGCTTTGACAGAAGAGAAGGAGAGAAACAGAGAGAAGGGAGGGGTTAGGAGGGAGGAAAGCATGTACAAAGATGACGAGCAAGAGAGAGGAAGAAAGGCATACAGAAAAATGGAGAAATGTGTTCTTTGCTTTTCACTGCTAAGGTCACTGACAGCCTTAAACAACTGGATTTCCATGGCCTGGCAATGAACCTTACAATCCATGTAGGCATTTGTGTGTGTGTGCCTGTGTGTGTGTGTGTGTGTGTGTGTGTGTGTGTGTGTGTGTGTGTGTGTGTGTGTGTGTGTTTGTGTGTGAGTGTCTGTGTGTTTGTGCCTGTGAGAAAGAGAGAAAGAAAGAGAGCAAGTATTTAAGAGAATAGAGACAGAAACAAGAGGGACAAGTGAGAGAATTAGATTGATTTCTTCATAGAGAGACAGTGGTGACATGTTGGCACATCTACTGCTACAGCCACCAAGACACTGTCAGCACATGTGTGAACCACTGTAAGAATGAAATGCTTAAAAGGAAATAGAAAAGAAAGAGAATCTCTCTATGGATCAGTCAAGACTGTGAATCTTTGAAATGCTGGTTCACATTGGTTTGTTAAGGCAGCCGTTTTCTCTTTTATCTCTGTGTTATGCCAAACCACTAAGTTACAAACTGTAAAGAAGACTTTTTCCATGTTGTATTCTTTAAAATATCTGATGTAACAGTTCATTTAATCATTTCTTCAGCAGCTCTTTGTAAAATGGTTTTATTTATTTGTGCTGGTATTTATGATTTTGTTTTTCTAAATTATTATTTTGTAAAAGAAGCACTGGACACTGGTCAAAAACTGACTGCAGTAGCCCATTGCTATATGTTTTGGTCACTTTTTTGAACTTCATGAAAAGAAGAGCCAGAGACGTTGTTGCCCTTTTGTGGGTTTTCTCCCATCAATATGTTCAGTGTATTGGTCCAGTTCAATGTGTGCACATCTCTTCATGACCTCCATGGTGTTGCTCTTCATGTTTGGTTTGTCCGGCAGTCACTCAAAACATGATAAAAGGCCCGCCCGGTGCCTCCCTTGACAGTAGGCCTACATGTTGAAAATCAAGGCGAATATTGACACATACTAAGCCATTTTTTTTACAAACTGTGTTGATGTTGGTTTGCTCAATGTGGACCCGGATAAGACAAACGTGATACACACACACACACACACACACACACACACACACACACATAGATACACAGATACACACACACACACACACCCCTCTTGGAGTACACAGATGTCAGACAGGTGAACTCTTCATCCAACCACATCACAGCGATTTCACCAGTGGCTTACTATAAACACCAGAGTCCTTCATTTTTTTTGGAGTCTGAGAATCTTGCATCAAGTGCCAAAATGTGAGGAGAGTTCTCTGCAGAACACCAAATACGCAAGACTGTGCCAGGTGAGAACAGAGAACCTGCGCTGGCTGACAATATGGGTGGAATCTACCTGAAAACTGTACACAGTGTCGGCCAAGCCAAGTGGTATTTGAATGTACATACTTTTTTGTATACTTGATAATAAAAGGTGATAAATCAGTCTGTTCATTGTTCATTGTGTTCTTATGAAATCCTTTTTTGTTGAACAACCGGATCAACTGTGGCTTTAGCGTAAAATAAATATGTACTAAGTGAGTTATGTGTGATAATGGTAACGGACGAAAAGTCCTTAAGTGGGCACAAAGCTTGATATTCAACACATTACAGAATAATGAACATATGTATTATACACAACTGTTATACACCAAAAATATTTACTTTCTCTCACCGGGGTAAGATTTCTGTGGTTAATGGTTTATGATTTATAATATTTTAAGTGCTTAACCCTTTTCCTTTTTTTGTGACAACTTAACTTCTCTTTAATGTCCCATAATGCATCTCTTTCCTTACCATAGATGCAGTGATGTTCTCTTGTGCTGCATGCACTGTTGCCCCTCCCATTCCTCTCACTCTCCCCCTCCCCTCTCTCCTCCCTCACTGACAGGAGGGTGAGGCCACTCCCCCTGTTCAATGCCCTGCCCTTTCAAGAGAAATAAAAGTCAACTTTATCTCTTCCTTTTATTCTGTGACTAAGCACATTACAGTAGGGAACGATAAGAAGAGAAGAAGAAAGGAAAACACAGAGACAGACACAGAGAGATTTAAAATGGCAGAGGCCAGTGTTTGGAATCAGGATCAGTTCAGTTGTCCAATCTGCCTGGATCTACTAAAGGATCCGGTGACTATTCACTGTGGACACAGTTTTTGTATGGATTGTATCACAGGCTGCTGGGATCAAGAGGATCCAAAGGGAGTCTACAGCTGCCCACAGTGCAGACAGACCTTCACTCCAAGGCCAGTTCTGGGCAGAAACACAATGCTGGCTGAAGTGGTGGAGAAGCTGAAGCTTCTGGGACTCCAGTCTGCTCCTGCTGCCCAGTGCTATGCTGGACCTGGAGATGTGGAGTGTGACGTCTGCTCTGGGAGAAAGTGGAAGGCTGTCAAGTCGTGTTTGGTGTGCCTGTCCTCTTACTGTGAAACTCACTTCAGGTCTCACAGCGACCTCTTCCCAGGCAATAAACACAAAGTGATTGATGCTGCTGGTAAACTAGAGGATCTGATATGCTCTCAGCATGATAAACTACTGGAGGTCTTCTGTCGCACTGATCAGACATGCATATGCATGCTGTGTGTCATGGATGAACACAAAGGACATGACACAGTCTCAACTGCAGCAGAGAGAACTGAGAAGCAGGTGAGACATGCCAAACATGTACTACTCATATTCACAATGTCAGCAGTAGTAAACTACTAACAAGTACCTCTTAAGACACCCAAGAACACACTGTAAATGCCAAATTTATCCTAAGCATACATGTTTAGTAATGGTCAAAAAATAATTAATAAAGATGTTAAAAAAGATGTTACACATTAGTTGGAAGATCTTACACATGATTTATGAAGAATTTTTAACACCCCTTTTCCTAAAGCAAATGTAGGACTACATAAATGTGTTAATAGTTGTATTAGTGTTGCAGCTTTTCCCTAAAAGTGGGATGTGGGGGTGGGAGACTGACATGCCATGTTGTATTCATTTAGATATTTTCAATTTTAAAATAACCCTTTTTCAGAGAGAGTGGGACAAAAAATCCCACGAGATTATCAAGGAAAAAGAGAATCACCTACAGAACCTCAGACAGGCTGTAAAAACTCTTCAAGTAAGTTTTTTTCAGATGAAACGACAGACTACTTTGCCTGGTTTAGTTACTTTTTAAGATGTCTGACAAACAGGTCGCAACAACTCCCACAAATACACATTGTGGAGAATAGGCTTTGCTGCTCACCACAGATGTTTGCAACAGAAGAGTGTCTGAAGATGATGTGTTGTCTTGTGTTCCAACAGTGTTCTGCTCAGGCAGCAGTGGAGAACAGTGAGAGGATCTTCACTGAGATGATCCGCTCCATTGAGGAAAGACGCTCTGAGGTGACAAAGCTGATCAGAGATCAGGAGAGGGCTGATGTGAGTCGAGCTGAAGAACTCATGGAGACACTGGAGCAGGAGATAGCTGAGCTGAAGAGGAGAGTTGCTGAGCTGGAGCAGCGTTCACAAAGTGAAAATAACATCCGTTTTCTCAAGGTATTCTTACTCCAGAAATATCACATTTTATCAGAAAAAAATATTTTTAAATGTTAAACAATTAAAATATTGATCAGATATTTCAAAGAATATAGCATACAAAAATACTTTTTTCAGTTTGTAACTGTGGCTAATCATAACACAGAGATAAATGTATATGTAGTATAAATATATTATTATTCGAAGTATGTACATAGTAATAGTTAAGTAAATACTATATTGTACATTTTACAGGACATAAGTGTAAGATGTGATCTTACCAATGTGATCTCAGAAGTCTCAACAACAAGGCAGTGCAAAGACTCCAAAAACAGAGAACTCCACAAAGCAGACAAACAGGCAGACAGAACCCCACTAAAACAAAAAAAATAGCACTTACTTCTTTAGCACAAGACAGAGAACATGCAGATGAGCACAGGACAATCTGACACAGAACACACAGGAAACTGGACTTAGGTAGGTAGGGACAAAAGCAGAGAGCAGAGGAAAGTGGGCCAGGTAAACCAGGGGCAGGAGGCAAGCAAATAAACAATCATTAGGCAATCAGGCAGGGTAGAGATCCAGTGAGGCAGGGTAGGAATCCAAACAAAAGCACATGGACACAAAAACACAGAAGACAGGCAGTACACACATAGTCCAGCAGGGGTCAGACATCAACGCAAACAAATAATGACAGGAAACTCCAAAAACACAGAACCCTAACTGACAACCTCTTTTACACAGGTGCTATGCTAATAAACTGTAAAATATGAAATATAACTTTCAGGATGTACACGCATTTCTGAACACTATAAAGTACTCAATTCTTATGTATTTAAGTTCTAAATTTGTTTTTTTGAATCTCCTAGAGTTTCCAGTCTCTGTGTGCCTCCACTACATCTGACAAGTCATCTAGATACTCAGTGTATACAGATATGCTTCATGAGAGAGTGAATGGCAGCCTCACTATGCTCAAAGAGAAACTGCAGGATGTGCTCCAACAGGGACTACAGGACATGACTAAAACTGGTATGTCTTACAGTCGTAGCAATTACTTCCACAATGAGATTACTGCCAAACCCAGATTTTGTGTCACTGATATGTTTCTCTTTGATAGGTGAACAAATTAGCATTTTCGTACCTGTTACCAGAGAAAATTTCTTAAAATGTAAGTAAAGCAAATACAGAATTGCCTTGACTAACACACACACGCACACACACGCACACACGCACGTACACACACACACAGAAAAGCCTGACACATTGTGCAAAAAGTGACATGACAATAATCTGTGCCCTTTTCTATATAAATATACAAGTAATGATTTATCAACTAATGCTAACATGCTGCGTTGTTTTAATACTAGCCTACTTTATATTAAAAACTAATTCAAATGAGTTTTTTAAACCCAACTACAGATTCCTGTCAACTGACTTTGGATTCCACCACAGCCAATAATTTCCTGAAACTGTCTGAGGGAAACAGAGTTGTAGAATGTGTTTCTGTGAGTCAGTCCTATCCTGACCATCCAGACAGATTTAATCATTTACAGCAGGTGATGTGTAGGGAGGCTACACCTACAAGGTGCTACTGGGAGGTTGAGTGGTCTGGATATGTGTATATAGCTGTTTCATACAAGGGGCTTAAGAGGAAAGGAAGCCATGAGGATGATATTTTTGGAAACAATAGTAATTCCTGGAGTTTGAATTGCTATTCATCTGGGTTTACTTTCATCCATAATGATAAACTAACCAACCTTCCTCATGCTCAGATATCCTCTAGAATAGGAGTGTATGTGGATCACAGGGCAGGAACTCTGTGCTTCTACTCTGTCTCTGACACGATGTCTCTTCTGCACAAAGTAAAGACCACATTTACTGAGCCTCTATATGCTGGGTTTTTGCTCAATTATGGCAGTAAAATCAAGTTGTGTTAGTGAGAACTGATCAATAGAATTAGACACTTATGTCTAATTGGTATCAGTCATGCACTTGTAGTAGAGTGTTTCATAATGTGGTGGTGTCCAGTCATGTGGTGTTATATTAGCTGGCAAATGATGGAGAGAGAATACAAGCAGCATCTCATAGCAATTACGATGAATGTATGATGACAGGATTGACTGTACATGCAATATAATGGTACTGATGGCCATGGATGTTAACTCTAAAAAGTGAGTCTCTATTTCTCAGGGGAATTCTTTTGGTATGTTTGCACCTGGTGTTAATGTTTAAGCAATTGACCTTATGACTGTAACCATAACATGTGTATGTGGTAATAAAGTATATGATGTAAACTTAAAGGTTGTCTCCCCTCCATCATTCTTTGTAAGAAAACAAGACCATTGTATTTAGTGTAACACAAAGAGTAATGTAACAGTAAAGAATCAACCCACTTTATTTGTAGAGCACATTTAAAAGCAGCAGGAGTTGACATAAAGGGCTTCACATATATCACAGTGCTGTTATGTTCACTGTACGAGAAGCACCCTCTGCCAGTGGCTCAGGCTTTGCAGGTCATCTTCAGTCAGTCAGCATCACCTGTGTTATTCATTAGTGATGTTTGTGTCCCATCATTTGGTATAAGTCATGCACCTGTCCCGTGCACAGTCATGTACCTGTAATAGGGTGTTTCTTAAGGTGGTGATGTCCAAACATGTGTGTTGTTGCAAAACTGCTTCAAAATGTTTTTTTCTTCAAATCATGGTGATAATCACTGAAAAATAAAAGTGGAAATTTGTGACTTTCCCTTAGACTTTCAGGCTAGTTTTGGTATATAAAGTACGCTTCTCTCTCTGTTAGACACGATCTCCCATTTCAGGCACTGTGTTTTGCCAGCAGGCACGTACATATAGACTTTCTGTCTTTGTACACAAACTCAATCATACACTTCTTCCTATTGTATCTTATTCTGTTCTAATACTGCCATTGTGTCATTATTTCTATTTTTGTAACAATCGAACCATTGTATGATTTGTGATTGATAAACCACTGTTTCAAATGTACCTCAGTTGTCTATGCTTCTTTGCATTTAAAGACAAACTGTCAATAACAAAACATCGATGTTAACTGATGGGAAACAACTGTAACAGGTGTGTAGAATACCTGTTCTGAACAACCCTAACCGTAACCCTCATTCATTTCTGCCTTCGACAACTGAAGGCTGCCCCTAGAGTCAGTGTTCACTTCAGTGCTTTTGCCACTGCCATTTATAAAAACAGTGGACATCTGTTACTGACTCAGTCCAGCCATATGAAACTCCACATTAGTTCTCAATGGTAATGGCCTGCCCTGGAGGAAGGTGAAGAGTTGCACTGAAGGGCTGATCAGACACTGCAGCACTGTCCACATCTATTTTATCCAGACCCAAGTTAGAGCACAGTGCCAGTGACACTGCCTCCTCCTACTCTATCTCTACTAGTGGGCTAGTAGTAGTAGTGCAGTATTAAAATAGTAAGAATCACCATAATGATTATTTGTACATAACCTGGCACTCTTTTACTATTCTAAGGGCCAAATGTTTCATGCACTCATTTTTAGCTCTTCACAGACTACATAGTCTAGTCGTAATTTCATGAACCCAGAAATGTTGAGTACCCTAAAGTTTTATTGCAGAAATATCATCTATAGGTCAAATGGATAGAATTTAGCTTGGTTGCCCAAAGTTGCACTTTGAGCAATTTGCATAATTAGCATAAATAGGCGATAAAGTTGAAATTATTAAAGGTGAATAGGCAAAAAAAAAAAAAAAATAGATATCACCATGAATCTCTCTCAGTTGATTACTCATATCTAGATGAGAAAAAAATGTATTGGATGTTTTTGAAATTTTATGTTTAAATATGCAAATGAGTCCATAAATCAACAAAAATATGCAAATTAGCGTATACTCTAAACTAAATCCATTAGATAAAGCCAGGGTCAAAAAAGTTTTCTAAGGGTAAATATGTGTACTTGGGGGTCTGATTTGGTGAAAACATTTTAAGGAATCTAGTAGATTGCATGTTTTGTAAATTAATGTTCATATAGGCCTATGCAAATGAGGCCATGAGCCACCAAATATGCACTCATTTGCATATACCCAAAATCATATTAATTGAGAAAGCCTGAGTCAAAATAATTTTTACTTACGGTAAAGATGACTACTTCGGGGGACAAGATGCATTCATTTGCACACAACAGACAGTGTCTTTTAAATTCAAATTCAAATTTTTGTGTCTGTGATTTGAGTGGCCTATGACCAGGATCAATTGACACGGAACCCTTTCTTTTCTTCACATGATTGTGCCTCGATCTGGAAGTGTAATTGCAATAGCAGGATTTATGTGCATGAATGGAAACACTTTCCCCCTCAGAGGCAACATGGGACGCTAAGATTGTGTGCAGGTCATCTCCATTCTCTTTGCTTCGAGAGATAATTGTGTTACAGTTTTTACCAATCATTTTCATGCGTTTTGCAGGGCAATGTCCACTTTTGCAAAACTCTTAACACAGTGTGCTGTACCAACATGCGTTTGAGCACATCAATTAACATTTGCTGCAAAATGCGCTACAGCAACCTAACTATAACACACGCTATCGGTCAGTAAGTCTACAATGCCAGTCAATGTACAATAACCTAAAAAATGCAAACAACTTGAAACAAATCACTTAAAATCTAGCCTCTGTCTGATAGTATGGCACGTTACTGATATGTATTGTAAATACACACTTAATCAAACAATCTAAGTGACATTTGTATGTATTCATGCACCTTTGATAATAGATAAATTAAGAGTATAGGCTATACCTATACAGTTTACAAATGAATTACAGTATTTTGTGTAAAGTACCATGTGTATTAGAAAATGTTGATGCGAATCACAAGGTGTTTTTCAGTGGATTTTCTATAGTTTGCAGTTTTTTCTGGATTCTAACTGCAGTACACATTTCAGAACTGAAGATAAATTGTGTCAATCAATATGCACAATCATACAAACAGAAAACACATCACTCCAGAAACACACCAGGATGAACTGTAACATGTGATGCCTTCACCCTGTGCTTACACATAACCACATTGTGTTCCACTGCAGGAAAGGTGAACGCCCATTACCTGCATCAATTAGAGTATGTTTCACTGCAAAAGAATGTACATGTACGTAATATGTGTTGTACATGTAAATGCATGTAAATATTAGCCTGGGCCCGCCCATACTGCCTGTGATGCTACATTGAGGGAGACTTGCCAGACCAAGCTCTGTCTACAAGCTTGGTGCGACAGCCAGGCTATGTAAATATAGTCATCCATAGAAGTTTTTGGCCCTACCTACTGTAATGCTGATCCATGGTGCTGCTGCATTTTGGATAAACCATGATAAAGCCTACAGTACATACTGGTAATGGAATACACAGCAACTCCAATAACAACTTTCTACATCACAATGTTTTGCCCATAAACATGCAAATGTAACCTCTTTGTTTACCTGTTACGTAACAAGCTATAAAAATTTAAAAAATATTATGAAGAAATACACACGTAAGTGTAAAAGTGCTAAATATCAATAATCATTTGGCTAAAAGATGCCTCAAGCACATTATTCCTTTTTTGTGTGGCAAAATGCTGTGCTTTGTTACACTGTATTGTATTGCTTTTAGGTTTTGATCCTAGAGTTAACTGTTTTGATAAGAGTATCCAAATGTCTGCAAATTTAGCTGCAGTTGTACATAATTTTGTTGGTGGTAAACATTACAGTTTTTGCCAATCATTTTCACGCGTTTTGCAGGGCAATGTCCACTTTTGCAAAACTCTTAACACAGTGTGCTGTACCAACATGCGTTTGAGCACATCAATTAACATTTGCTGCAAAATGCGCTACAGCAACCTAACTATAACACACGCTGTCGGTCAATAAGTCTACAATGCCAGTCAATGTACAATAACCTAAAAAATGCAAACAACTTGAAACAAATCACTTAAAATCTAGCCTCTGTCTGACAGTATGGCACGTTACTGACGTGTATCATAAATACACACTTTATCAAACAATCTAAGTGACATTTGTATGTATTCATGCACCTTTGATAATAGATAAATAAAGAGTATAGGTTATACCTATACAGTTTAGAAATGAATTACAGTATTTTGTGTAAAGTACCATATGTATTAGAAAATGTTGATGCGAATCACAAGGTGTTTTTCAGTGGATTTTCTATAGTTCCCAATTTTTCTGGATTCTAACTGCAGTACACATTTCAGAACTGAAGATAGATTGTGTCAATCAAATATGCACAATCATACAAACAGAAAACACATCACTCCAGATACACACCAGGATGAACTGTAACATGTGATACCTTCACCCTGTGCTTACATATAATCACATTGTGTTCCACTGCAGGAAAGGTGAACGCCCATTACCTACATCAATTAGAGTATGTTTCACTGCAAAAGAATGTACATGTAATATGTGTTGTACATGTAAATGTATGTAAATATTAGCCTGGGCCCGCCAATACTGCCTGTGATGCTACATTGAGGGAGACTTGCCAGACCAAGCTCTGTCTACAAGCTTGGTGCAACAGCCAGGCTATGTAAATATAGTCATCCATAGAAGTTGTTTTTGGCCCTACCTACTGTAATGCTGATCCATGGTGCTGCTGCATTTTGGATAAACCATGATAAAGCCTACAGTACATACTGGTAATGGAATACACAGCAACTCCAATAACAACTTTCTACATCACAATGTTTTGCCCATAAACATGCAAATGTAACCTCTTTGTTTACCTGTTACGTAACAAGCTATACAAATAAAAAAAATATTATGAAGAAATACACACCTAAGTGTAAAAGTGCTAAATATCAATAATTATTTGGCTAAAAGATGCCTCAAGCACATTATTTCTTTTTTGGGTGACAAAATGCAAAATGCTGTGCTTTGTTACACTGTATTGTATTGCTTTTAGGTTTTGGTCCTAGAGTTAACTGTTTTGATAAGAGTATCCAAATGTCTGAAAATGTAGCTGTAGTTGTACATAATTTTGTTGGTCATGAACATTAAATGAGAGAAGTATTTATGAATTTTGGTTGAAGTGGTGATTGAACGCAATTGTGTGAAAGCAACGCGAAAGAGAACGTAGTTTGTGTCCCATAGACTTTGGTTCATGCAAATGTGTTAAGAGTTTTGCAAAAGTGAACATTGCCCTGCAAAACGCGTGAAAATGATTGGTAAAAACTGTAACTGAGAGAAGTATTTATGTATTTTGGTTGAAGTGGTGATTGAACGCAATTGTGTGAAAGCAATGCGAAAGAAAACATAGTTTGTCTCCCATAGACTTTGGTTCATGCAAATATGTTAAGAGTTGTGAAAATGTAGACATGGTATTGAGACACGCGTGAAAATGATTGGTAAAAACTGTAATGCCTGACCTTTTAAAAATTTGACATTGACCTTTGCCATTACATGGTGCAAAGAAGCAGTTTACTGTTTTGCTGTCCATAGTCACTGTTACAAACCCAATGAAATATAAGAAAAAAAGAGCCCTATTATAAAAACCTAAACTTAAATAAAACTACCTTCCCTCCTCGAAATGAAAAACGCGTGAGTCTTCCGAATTTCTTCCTAACTGCCTAAAATAAGCTATGTCGTGTGCATAAATCAAAACAGGGCCACGTAACAAGAGTCTGAATTGTCGATGTTAGGGATGTAGTCATTCACCATGGGAGATCAAAGTGATCAAGTGAAGAGTCAAGTAGCAAGTGACTGAAAAATGTGTTGTGTCTGGACTAAATATTTTACTGAAAAGTAAAAGCTAATTATGTAATACCACAGAACTATAACTAAGTAAAAGCTAAATGTGTAACACCATAGCAGAAAATCAGGCTTCAGAGTTAGGAGAGGTCAGTGAAATTAGTCTTTTATTCCCTGCCTCAGCCCAGCATTGGTTTTTAACATTTAATTAATGTCCTGAATGCTATTTAGCATATTTTAGTTGCTTTATGGTCTCATGTATATATTTAAACATGAAATTACAAAAACACACAATAATTTTTTTCCTCATCTTAATATGAGTGATCAACTGATAGTTTCATGGTGATATCTCATTTGACTTTTCTGCCTATTCACCTGTAATAATCTCACTTTAATCACCTATGAATGCTAATTATTCAAATTACCCAATGTGCAACTTTGAGCCACCAAGCTAAATTCCATACATTAGGCATGTAGATGACATTTCACTTCCCATATGTTGGGCACAGTGGAGCTGTATTGTCCGATTCATTTTTCTGGCGACTTTCGGCAGTTGTCTTGGTCTGACTTTGCCTTAATGGGACAAGGCTGTCTACTACCAATAATAATGCTGTCTACTAGATTCCTTAAAATGTTTTCACCAATTCCAACCCCCAAATACACATATTTACCCTTAGAAATCTTTTTTGACCACCCTGGCTTTATCAAACGGAGTGCATACTGATTAGCATATTTGGTTTATTTATCTATGCCTCATTTGCATATTTATACACCAAATTTAAAAAACATCCAATACATTTTTTCTCAGCTAGATATGACTAATCAACTGGTACAGTTTCATGGTGGTATCTTTTTTTTTTGTTGCCTATTCAGCTTCAGTTTAGAGTATATGCTAATTAGCCTATTTTTGTTGATTTACGGCCTCATTTGCATATTTAAACATAACATTTCAAAAACATCTAATACATTTTTTTCTCATCTAGATATGAGTAATCAACTGAGAGAGATTCATGGTGATATCTATTATTATTATTTTTTTTTTGCCTATTCACCTAATAATTTCAACGTTATCACCTATTTATGCTAATTATGCAAATTGCTCAAAGTGCAACTTTGGGCAACCAAGCCAAAATCCCTTCAATAGGCCTATAGATGATATTTCTGCAATAAAACGTTAGGGTACTCAACATTTCTGGGTTTAGTATTGGGCCTATGGGGATAACGACTAGACTAACATTTAATACTGACAACAGTTTAAAGTCCGTTTCTGTCCTGTATCTCTGTGACTGCCTCCAGAGGCCACTCCCCCTGCCTAGCAGACAGCCCTTTTACAGAGAAACGAAACTCAGCTTTACTTCCTGCTATTCCTGCTTTGCTACACTGTGGGAGAGACAGTACACAACCCAGTGAGAGCAAAGGAGCACAAGGCGAGAGATAAACAACAGTGGAAGTAAAATAAAAATGGCAGAGGCCAGTGTGTTATTATCTCAAGATCAGTTCAGTTGTCCAATCTGTTTGGATCTTCTAAAGGATCCGGTGACTATTCCCTGTGGACACAGTTTTTGTATGGACTGTATCACAGGCTGCTGGGATCAAGAGGATCCAAAGGGAGTCTACAGCTGCCCACAGTGCAGACAGACCTTCACTCCAAGGCCAGTTCTGGGCAGAAACACAATGCTGGCTGAAGTGGTGGAGAAGCTGAAGCTTCTGGGACTCCAGTCTACTCCTGCTGCCCACTGCTATGCTGGACCCGGAGATGTGGAGTGTGACGTCTGCTCTGGGAGAAAGCGGAAGGCTGTCAAGTCGTGTCTGGTGTGTCTATCCTCTTTCTGTCAAACTCACTTCAGGTCTCACAGCGATCTCTTCCCAGGCAATAAACACAAAGTGATTGATGCAGCTGGTAAACTAGAGGATCTGATCTGCTCTCAGCATGATAAACTACTGGAGGTCTTCTGTCGCACTGATCAGACATGCATATGCATGCTGTGTGTCATGGATGACCACAGTGGACATAAAACAGTTTCTGTCGCAGCAGAGAGGACTGAGAAGCAGGTGAGACATGCCGAACATTTACTCTTCAATGTCAGCAGTGCTAAACTATTTACTAATACTTTTTTAAGAAACTCCAAGACACACTGTAAATGCTGACTATCTGGCAAGCATACAGACATACGTAATAATGATTGACACATAATTGATATTGGTTTCCTGCTATACCGGTTAGGGAATTGGACCAGACTGGTTACCCCCCCGAGATGGGTTAAATGCAGAAGTCAAGTTTTGTTCCCCAAAGATAATAATGAGGACTTAAAACTTTAAGAAAGGGGGCAGTGTAAGTGGAACTGACTACCCAGGGATTATGGCAGTCGGAGTCCTGGCTAGCCAGGTGCATGAGGTATACAGAACAGAAAGAGATTGCTTGTGTGTAGGGCTAAATGAAGTGCTATGGCCCTGCATAACAACTAGTCTAATTATTAAAAGACTCACCATAAGAAACCAGTATCTATATAAAATGAATATTTTATTTATTCAAATATTTAAAGATTTAAAAATAATCCCTTTTCAGAAAGAGTTGGGGCAGACTCAGAAAAAATCCCACGAGATCATCAAGGAAAAAGAGAATCACCTACAAGACCTGAGAGAGGCTGTGAAAACTCTTCAAGTAAGTTCCCTTCAGATGAGACAACAGGCTACTCTGCCTGGTTTAGTTTCTTTTTAAGATTTCTGAGAAACAGGTCGCAACAACTCCCACAAATACACATTGTGGAGAATAGGCTTTGCTGCTCACCACAGATGTTTGCAACAGAAGAGTGTCTCAAGATGATGTGTTGTCTTGTGTTCCAACAGTCTTCTGCTCAGGCAACAGTGGAGAACAGTGAGAGGATCTTCACTGAGATGATCCGCTCCATTGAGAAAAGACGCTCTGAGGTGACAAAGCTGATCAGAGATCAGGAGAGGGCTGATGTGAGTCGAGCTGAAGAACTCATGAAGACACTGGAGCAGGAGATAGCTGAGCTGAAGAGGACAGTGGCTGAGCTGGAGCAGCTTTCACAAAGTGAAAATAACATCCGTTTTCTCAAGGTACTGTTACTCCAGAAATATTACATTTTATCACAAAAATATTATTTAAAGATATTAAGGAAGTAATTTCATTGATCAGATATTTCAAAGAATATAACGTAAAAAAAAAGTTTGTAATTTTGTGCTTTAGCATAACACAGGGATAAATGAGAAAACAAGAAGCATTTCAAAGAACAGCATCAATATATTACTAATTGAAGTATTGTAAATTTTACACGACATCGAGCAGTGTTAGTTCTGTCAAAATAAGCTGTCAGCTTCATCTGGGAGCTCAGCTGACCGCATTATGATTTGGGTGATCAGCTTATTCTGCTGCCTGTTGGCTGAGATGACATTCAGCACTGCTATTTAACTGTACGAGAACATGGCTGCTCTCATCACTCTCTTTGCAGGCCACTCTGCTACCCACCTCCTCCCCAACTCCACCACATTATGTATCTGACTTGGATGTATCTGCTGTTTTCCCTACCTTTCTGAGACAGCACATATAATAGCACGGAGGTCCCATACCACCAAATATAACTTATTGCATATTAACAAAATTATTTTGCTAGTAAAGTGGTCCTGACTGATATCTGATTAATTACATCCTGGTTGAAAACTGGAAAACTGTAATAGGCGCTATGTTAATAAACTGTTAACTTTCAGGATGTACATGCATTTCGGAACACCATAAAGTACTCAGTGTTTATGTATTTAAATTCCAAATTCATTTTTTGAATCTTCTAGAGTTTCCAGTCTCTGTGTGCCTCCACTACATCTGACAAGTCATCTAGATACTCAGTGTATACAGATATGCTTCATGAGAGAGTGAATGGCAGCCTCACTATGCTCAAAGAGAAACTGCAGGATGTGCTCCAACAGGGACTACAGGACATGACTGAAACTGGTATGTCTTACAGTCGTATAAATTACTTTGACAATGAGATTACTGCCAAACCAAGAGTTTTTGTCACTAATATGTTTCTCTATGATAGGTGAACAAATGAGCATGTTCGTACCTTTACAGCCTGTTACCAGAGAGGATTTCTTAAAATGTAAGTAAAGAAAACACAAATTGCCTTGGCTAACACACACGCATACACACACACACACACACACACACACACACACACACACACACACACGCACACGCATGCACACGCGCACACACACACACACACACACACACACACACACACACACACACACACACACACACACAGGAAAGCCTGACACATTGTGCAAAAAGTGTCATGACAATAATCTGTGCCCTGTTCTATGTACATGTACAAGTAATGATTCATGAACTAATGCTAATATGCTGCATTGTTTTAATACTAGCCTACTGTATATTAGACATAAACACCAATTCATAATGATGCTTTTTTAACCCAACTACAGATTCCTGCCAGCTGACCTTGGACCCCACCACGGCCAATAATTTCCTGAGACTGTCTGAGGGAAACAGAGTTGTAGAATGTGTTTCTGTGAGTCAGTCATATCCTGACCATCCAGACAGATTTAATAGTGTAGCACAGGTGATGTGTAGGGAGGCTACACCTACAAGGTGCTACTGGGAGGTTGAGTGGTCTGGATATGTGTATATAGCTGTTTCATACAAGGGGCTTAAGATGAAAGGAAACCATAAGGATGTTATGCTTGGATACAATAGTAATTCCTGGAGTTTGTATTGCCATTCATCTGGGTTGACTTTCTACCATAATGACAAACACACTAAACTTCCTAATGCTCAGATTTCCTCTAGAATAGGAGTGTATGTGGATCACAGGGCAGGAACTCTGTGCTTCTACTCTGTCTCTGACACAATGTCTCTTCTGCACAAAGTAGAGACCACATTTACTGAGCCTCTATATGCTGGCTTTAGGCTCTTTGTGGGCAGCAAAATCAAATTGTGTTAGTGACAAATGATCAATAGAATTAGACATTTATGTCTAATTTAAATATGCCTGACAGAAGCTTTTTGTGAAACTTATTTAGTTCTTCTAGACTACCTTTTGTTATTCAATTCAGCCAAAACTATCTTTTTTTTACAACAAACAACAAATAACAGTAATTATGACCTTACCTTTGTGAAGGGTTGCATGTAGAATTTGTGTTCAAACGTTATTTTATACAACCATGATGTTTTCAACAAGAACATTACAGGATGAGAACATAGCCTAAAGACATGAATTCATTTGTTTTAACCTTTGACACAATATGACCAATGTACCTTAGGACCATACAAAGCCTTGCTCACCTCCTGTGACTTACTGCCTGTCCCCTGGTCATGCAGTCCAGTGTCAGTACAAGGGCTAGCTCAATGTGTCTGCACTAGCCTAATTAAGTTATTACAGTGCTGTTATGTTCACTGTACGAGAAGCACCCTCTGCCAGTGGCTCAGGCTTTGCAGGTCATCTTCAGTCAGTCAGCATCACCTGTTTCCTCCATCAGTGACGTTTGTGTCCCATTGTTTGGTATCAGTCATGCACTTGTAGTAGAGTGTTCATAATGTAGTGGTGTCCAGTCATGTGGTGTTATATTAGCTGGCAAATGACGGAGAGAGAATACAAGCAGCATCTCATAGCAATTATGATGAATGTATGATAACATGATTGATTGTAGGTGTAATATAATGGTACTGATGGCCATGGATGTTAACTCTAAAAAGTGAGTCTCTATTTCTCAGGGGAATTATTTTGGTATGTTTGCACCTGGTGTTTGCACCTGGTGCAATTGATCTTATGACTGTAACCATAAGATGTGTATGTGGTAATAAAGTATATGATGTAAACTTAAAGGTTTTCTCACCTCTATCATTGTATTTAAGAGCATTGTATTCAATGTAACACAAAGCATTATGTCAAATCACTTTATTTGTAGAGCACATTTAAAAGCAACAGGAGTAGACATAAAGGGCTTGACATATGATATCACAGTGCTATTATTTTCACTGTACGAGAAGCACCCTCTGCCAGTGTGTCGTGCTTTACAGGTCATCTTCAGTCAGTCAGCATCACCTGTTTCATTCATCAGGGGCGTTTGTGTCCCGTTGTTTGGTATCAGTCATGTACCTGTCCCATGCACAGTCATGTACCTGTCATAGGGTGTTTCTTAATGTGGTAATGTGCAAAGATGTGGTGTTTACAGCTCCTTTAAGTGTTCTTGCAAAACTGCTTCAATTTTTTTCAAATCATGGTGATAGTCACTGAAATAAATAAAAGTGTAAATTTGTGACTTTGCCCTTACACTTTTAGGCTAGTTTGGGTATATAAAGTACACTTCTCTCTCTGTTAGACACAATCTCCCATTTCAGGCACCGTGTTTTGCCAGCAGGCACTTACATATAGACTTTCTGTCTTTGTACACAAACTCAATCATACACTTCTTCCTATTGCATCTTATTCTGTTCTAATACTGCCATTGTGTCATTATTTCTATTTTTGTAACAATCGAATCATTGTATGATTTGCAATTGAGAAACACTGTTTCAAATGTACCTCAGTTGTCTATGCTTCTTTGAAAGTGCATTGTGGGAATAAAATTTATATTCTTTATTAAATATGTATAATCATCAACAGTTTAATTGAAATAAGTCGTGCTTTGTGTAACTTGTGTGTATGTTCAAACTGCAAAGTTGTACCATGTCTTATATGTGTGCCTTTCATGTTTAAGAACATTCTGTGGCCTTGTTGACTTGAGAGTTGCGTAGGCATCTGTGCTGTTTCTTGAGGTGTCGCCTGGCTCTGTTAGAGATAAGCGCGTCTCCGGGGATGAGAGAGCCTGACCCAAAGGGCGCCTCCATATAATGCCATATATCTAAGGGGGTCGGATTGACCCTGGGTTAATCTAGGTCAGGTCACCCTCAAGTGATAGCACAGATGTTTACAGGAATTTATGGTTCTTTGTGATGTTGAGCGTGAAGCTGGGTAACACCCTAATTGATGAATATGCCACGCGTAATGGTGCTGTATGGGGTTCTGAGGGTATAAGAACAGTTGCATTCTGTATGTTAGTCAGACTACGCCTGTTTGCTACACGACGTGAGTCTCCGGTGCCGTAATAAAGCTCTCTGGGATTTCTTGATTGCCAGCTGACTCTGCCTGAGTTTCTTTGATATCCAAACTTTGAACCACAGCATTTACAGACAAACTGTCAATAACAAAACATCGATGTTAACTGATGTGAAACAACTGTAACAGGTGTGTAGAATACCTGTTCTGAACAACCCTAACCGTAACCCTCATTCATTTTTGCCTTCGACAACTGAAGCCTGCCCCTAGAGTCAGTGTTCACTTCAGTGCTTTTGCCACTGCCATTTATAAAAACAGTGGACATCTGTTACTGACTCAGTCCAGCCATATGAAGCTCCACATTAGTTCTCAATGGTAATGGCCTGCCCTGGAGGAAGGTGAAGAGTTGCACTGAAGGGCTGATCAGACACTGCAGCACTGTCCACATCTATTTTATCCAGACCCAAGTTAGAGCACAGTGCCAGTGACACTGCCTCCTCCTACTCTATCTCTACTAGTGGGCTAGTAGTAGTAGTGCAGTATTAAAATAGTAAGAATCACCATAATGATTATTTGTACATAACCTGGCACTCTTTTACTATTATTAGGGCCAAATGTTTCATGCACTCATTTTAAGCTCTTCACAGACTACATTTAATATTACTGACAACAGTTTAAAGTCCGTTTCTGTCCTCTCTCCCTGTGACTGCCTCCAGAGGCCACTCCCCCTGCCTAGCACACAGCCCTTTTACAGAGAAACGAAACTCAGCTTTACTTCCTGCTATTCCTGCTTTGCTACACTGTGGGAGAGACAGAACACAACCCAGTGAGAGCAAAGGAGCACAAGGCGAGAGGTAAACAACAGTGGAAGTAAAATAAAAATGGCAGAGGCCAGTGTGTTATTAGCTCAAGATCAGTTCAGCTGTCCAATCTGCCTGGATCTCATGAATGATCCTGTAGGGATTCCCTGTGGACACAGTTTTTGTATGGACTGTATCGCAGGCTGCTGATCAAGAGGATGCAAAGGGAGTCTACAGCTGCCCACAGTGCAGACAGACCTTCACTCCAAGGCCAGTTCTGGGCAGAAACACAATGCTTGCTGACGTGGTGGAGAAGCTGAAGCTTCTGGGACTCCAGTCTGCTCCTGCTGCCCACTGCTATGCTGCACCCGGAGATGTGGAGTGTGACGTCTGCTCTGGGAGAAAGCGGAAGGCTGTCAAGTCGTGTCTGGTGTGTCTGTCCTCTTACTGTGAAACTCACTTCAGGTCTCACAACGATCTCTTCCCAGGCAATAAACACAAAGTGATTGATGCAGCTGGTAAACTAGAGGATCTGATCTGCTCTCAGCATGATAAACTACTGGAGGTCTTCTGTCGCACTGATCAGACATGCATATGCATGCTGTGTGTCATGGATGACCACAGTGGACATAAAACAGTTTCAGTCGCAGCAGAGAGGACTGAGAAGCAGGTGAGACATGCCGAACATTTACTCTTCAATGTCAGCAGTGCTAAACTATTTACTAATACTTTTTAAAAAACCTCCAAGACACACTGTAAATGCTGACTATATGCCAAGCATACATACGTAGTAATGATGGATACATAATTGATATTGGTTTCCTGGTAAACCAGTTAGGGGATTGGACCGGTTACCAGACCGGTTACCTCCCGAGATGGGTTACATGCAGAAGTCAAGTTTCCTTCCCCAAAGATAATAATGAAGACTTAAAACTTTAAGAAAGGGGGCAGTGTAAGTGGAACTGACTACCCAGGGATTATGGCGGTCGGAGCCCTGGCTAGCCAGGTGCATAGGAAATACAGAACAGAAAGAGATTGCTTGTGTGTAGGGCTAAATTAAGTGCTATGGCCCTGCATAACAACTAGTCTATTTAATAAAAGACTCACCATAACAAATTATCTATATAAAATGAATATTTTATGTATTCAAATATTTAAAGATTTTAAAATAATCCTTTTTCAGAGAGAGTTGGGGCAGACTCAGAAAAAATCCTATGAGATAATCAAGGAAAAAGAGAATCACCTACAAGACCTGAGAGAGGCTGTAAAAACTCTTCAGGTAAGTTCCCTTCAGATGAAACAACAGACTACTCTGCCTGGTTTGGTTTCTTTTTAAGATTTCTGACAAACAGGTCGCAACAACTCCCACAAATACACATTGTGGAGAATAGGCTTTGCTGCTCACCACCGAGGTTTGCAACAGAAGAGTGTCTCAAGATGATGTGTTGTCTTGTGTTCCAACAGTGTTCTGCTCAGGCAGCAGTGGAGAACAGTGAGAGGATCTTCACTGAGATGATCCGCTCCATTGAGAAAAGACGCTCTGAGGTGACAAAGCTGATCAGAGATCAGGAGAGGGCTGATGTGAGTCGAGCTGAAGAACTCATGGAGACACTGGAGCAGGAGATAGCTGAGCTGAAGAGGAGAGTTGCTGAGCTGGAGCAGCTTTCACAAAGTGAAAATAACATCCATTTTCTCAAGGTACTGTTACTCTATAAATATTAAATTTTATCACAAAAATATTATTGTAAGATATTAAGGAAGTAATTTCATTGATCAGATATTTTAAAAAAAAATAGTTTGTAATTTTGTGCTTTAGCATAACACAGAGATAAATAAGAAAACAAAAAGCATTTGAAAGAACAGCATAAATATATTACTAATTGAAGTACTATAATGTAAATTTTACACAACATCGAGCAGTGTTAGTTCTGTCAAAATAAGATGTCAGCTTCATCTGGGAGCTCAGCTGATCGCATCATGATCTGGGTGATCAGCTAATTCTGCAGCCTTGTTGGCTGAGATGACATTCAGCACTGCTATTTAACTGTACGAGAACATGGCTGCTCTCATCACTCTCTTTGCAGGCCACTCTGCTACCCACCTCCTCCCCAGCTCCACCACATTATGTATCTGACTATCAGTGTCTGCTGTCATTGATGCTTGCTCTGCTCTGTTTTCGTCTGTTTTCTTATTTTGCTGTTTTCTCTACCTTAAGCTTAATGTGTCGGCACATGGAAGGGCAGAGAGGTCCCAGAATATACCCATACCACCAAATGTAACTCATTGCATATTAACAGAATTAGTTTGACTGAAGCAGTCCTGACTGATATGGGATTAATTACATCCAGGTTGAAAACTCAAACTTGGGGTTCAAATGTGGTTGTTAGAGACTTCATGTAACTTGGTAGAAAAATCCTGATGTCCCTGACACACTCTTTTACAAAGACACCATGTTAATAAACTGTAAAATGTGAGATATAACTTTCAGGATGTATTTTTAAACACAAAGTACACAGTGTCTATGTATTTAAATTCCAAATTTATTTTTTGAATCTCCTAGAGTTTCCAGTCTCTGTGTGCCTCCACTACATCTGACAAGTCATCTAGATACTCAGTGTATACAGATATGCTTCATGAGAGAGTGAATGGCAGCCTCACTATGCTGAAAGAGAAACTGCAGGATGTGCTCCAACACGGACTACAGGACATAACTGAAACTGGTATGTCTTACTGTCGTAGAAATTACTTCCACAATGAGATTACTGCCGAACGAAGATTTTTTGTCACTAATATGTTTCTCTTTGATAGGTGAACAAATGAGCATTTTCGTACCTTTACAGCCTGTTACCAGAGAGGATTTCTTAAAATGTAAGTAAAGCAAACACACAATTGCCTTGGCTAACACACACACACACACACACACAAACACACACACACACGCACACGCACGCGCACACACTCACACACATACACACACACACACACACACACACACACACACACACACCCACACACACACACAGGAAAGCCTGACACATTGTGCAAAAAGTGTCATGACAATAATCTGTGCCCTGTTCTATGTACATGTACAAGTAATGATTTATGAACTAATGCTAATATGCTGCATTGTTTTAATACTAGCCTACTGTATATTAGACATAAACACCAATTCATAATGATGCTTTTTTAACCCAACTACAGATTCCTGCCAGCTGACTTTGGACCCCACCATGGCCAATGATTACCTGAGACTGTCTGAGGGAAACAGAGTTGTAGAACGTGTTTCTGTGAATCAGTCATATCCTGACCATCCAGACAGATTTAATGATCGAAAGCAGGTGATGTGTAGGGAGGCTACACCTACAAGGTGCTACTGGGAGGTTGAGTGGTCTGGAAGTGTGTTTATAGGTGTTTCATACAAGGGACTTAAGAGGAAAGGAAACCATAATGATGTTATACTTGGATACAATAGTAATTCCTGGAGTTTGTGGTGCACTTCATCTGGGTTTACTTTCATCCATGAGAATAAAAGCACTAAACTTCCTCATGCTAAGGCCTCCTCTAGAATAGGAGTGTATGTGGATCACAGGGCAGGAACTCTGTGCTTCTACTCTGTCTCTGACACAATGTCTCTCCTGCACAAAGTAGAGGCCACATTTACTGAGCCTCTATATGCTGTTTTTTTGCTCTGGGAGGGCAGTGAAATCAAATTGTGTTAGTGACAGTTGACCAACAGAATTAGACATTTATGTCTAATTTAAAAGTTTAAATGTGCCTGACAGAAGCTTTCTTTTTTGTGAAACTTATTTAGCCCTTCTAGACTACTTTTTATTCAATTCAGCCAAAGCTATGTTTTTGTACAACAGTAATTATAACCTTACCTTTGTGAAGGGTTGCATGTAGAATTGGTGTTCAAATGTTTTTTTTTATACAACCATGATGCTTTCAACAAGAATATTACAGGATGAGAACATAATTACCCTAGGACATGAATTCATTTGTTTTAACCTTTGAAACAATATGACTGATGTACCTTAGGACCATACGAAGCCTTGCTCACCTCCTGTGCCTTACTCCCTGTCACCTGGTCAGGCAGTCCAGTGTCAGTACAAGGGCTAGCTCAATGTGTCTGCATTAGCCTAATTAAGTTATTACAGTGCTGTTATGTTCACTGTACGAGAAGCACCCTCTGCCAGTGTGTCGTGCTTTACAGGTTATCTTCAGTCAGTCAGCATCACCTGTTTCATCCACCAGTGATGTTTGTGTCTTGTATCAGTATCATTGTTTGGTATCAGTCATGCACTTGTAGTAGAGTGTTGCATAATGTGGTTGTGTCCAGTCATGTGGTGTTATATTAGCTGGCAAATGACGGAGAGAGAATACAAGCAGCATATCATAGCAATTATGATGCATGTATGATGACACGATTGATTGTAGGTGTAATATAATGGTACTGATGGCCATGGATGTTAACTCTAAAAAGTGAGTTTTCTATTTCTCAGGGGAATTCTTTTGGCATGTTGTCACCTGGTGTTAATGTTTAAGCAATTGACCTTATGACTGTAACCATAGCATGTGTATGTGGTAATAAAGTATATGATGCCAATTTAAAGGTTGTCTCCCCTTCATCACTCTTTAAAAGAAAACAAGAGCATTGTATTCAGTGTAACGCAAAAAGTAATGTCATAGTACAGAGTGAAATCACTTTATTTGTAGAGCACATTTAAAAGCAACAGGAGCAGACATAAAGTGCTTTACATATGATATCACAGTGCTGTTATGTTCACTGTACAAGAAGCACCCTCTGCCAGTGGCTCAGGCTTTGCAGGTCATCTTCAGTCAGGCAGCATCACCTGTTTCATTCATCAGTGACGTTTGTGTCCCATTGTTTGGTATCAGTAATACACCTGTACTATGCATGTACCTGTAATAGGATGTTTTTTAAGGTGGTGGTGTGCAAACATGTGATGTTTACAGGTCCTTTAAGTGTTGTTGCAAAACTGCTTCAAAATGTATTTTTTTCAAATCATGGTGATAGTCACTGAAATAAATAAAAGTGTAAATTTGTGACTTTGCCCTTAGGCTTTCAGGCTAGTTTGGGTATATAAAGTACGCTTCTCTCTGTGTTAGACACAATCTCCCATTTCAGGCATCGTGTTTTGCCAGCAGGCACGTACATATAGACTTTCTGTGTTTGTACACAAACTCAATCATACACGTCTTCCTATTGCATCTTATTCTGTTCTAATACTGCCATTGTGTTATTTCTATTTTTGTAACGAGCAAATCATTCTATGATATGCGATTCATAAAACACTGTTTTAAATGTACCTCAGTTGTCTATACTTCTTTGAAAGTGCATTTAAAGACAAACTGTCAATAACAAAACATCGATGTTAACTGATGTGAAACAACTGCAACAGGTGTGTAGAATACCTGTTCTGAACAACCCTAACCGTAACCCTCATTCATTTTTGCCTTCGACAACTGAAGCCTGCCCCTAGAGTCAGTGTTCACTTCAGTGCTTTTGCCACTGCCATTTATAACAACAGTGGACAACTGTTACTGGCTCAGTCCAGTCATATGAAACTCCAAACTAGTTCTTAATGGTAATGGCCTGCCCTGGAGGAAGGTGAAGAGTTGCACTGAAGGGCTGATCAGACACTGCAGCACTGTCCACATCTATTTTATCCAGACCCAAGTTAGAGCACAGTGCCAGTGACACTGCCTCCTCCTACTCTATCTCTACTAGTGGGCTAGTAGTAGTAGTGCAGTATTAAAATAGTAAGAATCATCATAATGATTATTTGCACATAACCTGGCACTCCTTTTCTATTACTAGGGTCAAATGTTTCATGCACTCATTTTAAGGTCTTCACAGACTACATTTAACATGGTTCGTACGGTCATGGAAAACCTGGAAAAGTTATGGAATTTGATTTTGACGTTTTCCAGGCCTTGAATACTCCTGGAAACAGGTGTACCCTGGAAAAGTTATGGAATTTATCAGCCTTCCTTTGTTACAACAGGCACCATGGTTTAAATATCTTATTTGCAGGGCCTGAATTTGGGTGCGCGATTGCGGGAATTACGCATATTTTATTCTAATCCCGCTCCTTCAGTGATCATAGAGCGGGAGATTCGCGCACGTCTGTGTGTGTGTGTGTTTTTTTTTTTTTTTTTTCGCTGTTGGTTATTGTTGAGCCCCCTCTCCTGCCGTACAGTAAACAAAACAGCGCATAGACATAACATAGTTTTAAACCACAACACACGCGCGCGCACACACACACTCAGACACAGAAGAGGAATCGTGTGCACACCTCAACTCCCCCTCTCAGACAGTCGAATTAGCCTAAATAAAACTTCTTTCATTCTTCATAATCATTCTGAAAACGATGCTATCCTGGAGCGCTGGTTAAAGCGTGCAACAGTTCCAGAAGTTTCACCTTCGAAAAAAAGAAAACGATGGAATCTGATCCGACAAGCAGCACTGCCAGCAGTAGTGTGAGTGATGATGCAGTTAACAGTTCTGAGGAGACGGCTAGCGTGCAGGAGAAGCGCAGCAGTTGCGGATGCTGGTATTCCAAAGAGGGGAAGCTCACTGCCAACTTAATCATAAAGTTTGTCCATTTACTTTTACGTTAATTCTACCCTTCGTTCCTTCTCTAGAAAATGGTCTGCCATAGTGCTCTGCTAGTGGGCTAGTGCAGGTGCGCTAGCGGGCTAGTTCAGGAGAGCTAGTGGGCTAGTTAAGTAGCACTAGCGCCAACCTACCTAACAGTATGATTCTGACGAAACGAAATTAAAAACGAACAAGAAAATTGTAATAAACCAAACCGGAAATAAGAGTGAGTGTGATTTATATACAGTCAGTGTAAGAAATGAACAAGCATGCAACATGCGCGATGGGACTGAGCTCCAGCAGCCAAGTGACAGTCTATGTATCAAAAACACCAGCCAATCAAAACTGGTTCAGAGGTTCACCAATCAACACCGGGACTGCTTTAAGTCCACACCATCAAAACTCCGCCCACCATTCCATTCACCCCCAGAGACGCTCTGCGTCCGGGGGCGGGAGAAAAAAATGACATTTCCCCAATGACCATCCAGTTTCCATGCATAGAAAATTAGGGGTCCGTGCTGGCCCATTGAAGTGCATTGACGCTGGACGTCTATGAAGAAATGCGTTGGCCATAGGTCATGAGAACAAAGTGGAATGCTAAGTTAACAACACCAACTCAGTTGATTTGTGATAATGGGCCTATTATTAACAAACTGGTGTTTGAAATGAACATGTTTTAAGGCATTTTGTAAACATTGACCATTACAATTTTATTTTTACATTTTAGGGGAAGCAGAGCTTCCCTTGCAGTCTTAGAGAAATCTCCTCTGAAGCGCAGGGATAAATTTCAGCCAGGCTGCTTTGCTAACACAATGTGGACAGGAAATGTATGAATTCATTCATATTGAAGAATATTCTGAAAGCATTCTTGTATTTTAATTGTAGATGACAAACAGGACTTATGAAATTAAATGTGAGAATAGAAGAATGATTTCTGTAAGTTAAAAGCCAATGTCACGGATAAAAGATGACCTGACCTCTAAAATAAGACACAGCAACTCATACATAGTAGAGGATCCAGCAGGCTTATAGTATATGATTAAAACAAATTGAATACTAAAATCTATGTAGTGGTTTACTACCCTGAATTTGAAACTGAAACTCGTCCCCCCTCTTTTAGAGGTTACACATAGTCATGGAAACTTGTGGCCAAGTCATGGAAAAGTCATGGAATTTTTTTGGTTAAAATGTGTACGAACCCTGATTTAATACTGACAACAGTTTAAAGTCCGTTTCTGTCCTCTCTCCCTGTGACTGCCTCCAGAGGCCACTCCCCCTGCCTAGCAGACAGCCCTTTTACAGAGAAACGAAACTCAGCTTTACTTCCTGCTATTCCTGCTTTGCTACACTGTGGGAGAGACAGAACACAACCCAGTGAGAGCAAAGGAGCACAAGGCGAGAGGTAAACAACGGTGGAAGTGAAATAAAAATGGCAGAGGCCAGTGTGTTATTAGCTCAAGATCAGTTCAGTTGTCCAATCTGTTTGGATCTCCTAAAGTATCCGGTGACTATTCCCTGTGGACACAGTTTCTGTATGGACTGTATCACAGGCTGCTGGGATCAAGAGGATCCAAAGGGAGTCTACAGCTGCCCACAGTGCAGACAGACCTTCACTCCAAGGCCAATTCTGGGCAGAAACACAATGCTGGCTGAAGTGGTGGAGAAGCTGAAGCTTCTGGGACTCCAGTCTACTCCTGCTGCCCACTGCTATGCTGGACCCGGAGATGTGGAGTGTGACGTCTGCCCTGGCAGAAAGCGGAAGGCTGTCAAGTCGTGTCTGGTGTGTCTGTCCTCTTACTGTGAAACTCACTTCAGGTCTCACAACGATCTCAACCCAGGCAATAAACACAAAGTGATTGATGCTGCTGGTAAACTAGAAGATCTGATCTGCTCTCAGCATGATAAACTACTGGAGGTCTTCTGTCGCACTGATCAGACATGCATATGCATGCTGTGTGCCATGGATGACCACAGTGGACATAAAACAGTTTCTGTCGCAGCAGAGAGGACTGAGAAGCAGGTGAGACATGCCGAACATTTACTCTTCAATGTCAGCAGTGCTAAACTATTTACTAATACTTTTTAAAAAACCTCCAAAACACACTGTAAATGCTGACTATATGCCAAGCATACATACGTAGTAATGATGGATACATAATTGATATTGGTTTCCTGGTATACCAGTTATGGGATTGGACCGGTTACCAGACCGGTTACCTCCCGAGATGGGTTACATGCAGAAGTCAAGTTTCCTTCCCCAAAGATAATAATGAAGACTTAAAACTTTAAGAAAGGGGGCAGTGTAAGTGGAACTGACTACCCAGGGATTATGGCAGTCACAGCCCTGGCTAGCCAGGTGCATAGGAAATACAGAACAGAAAGAGATTGCTTGTGTGTAGGGCTAAATGAAGTGCTATGGCCCTGCATAACAATATATTTATTAAAAGACTCACCATAAGAAACCATTACCTATATAAAATGAATATTTTATTTATTCAAATATTTAAAGATTTTAAAATAATCCCTTTTCAGAAAGAGTTGGGGCAGACTCAGAAAAAATCCCACAAGATAATCAAGGAAAAAGAGAATCACCTACAAGACCTGAGAGAGGCTGTAAAAACTCTTCAGGTAAGTTCCCTTCAGATAAAACAACAGACTACTCTGCCTGGTTTAGTTTCTTTTTAAGATTTCTGACAAAGAGGTCGCAACAACTCCCACAAATGCACATTGTGGAGAATAGGCTTTGCTGCTCACCACAGATGTTTGCAACAGAAGAGTGTCTCAAGATGATGTGTTGTCTTGTGTTCCAACAGTGTTCTGCTCAGGCAGCAGTGGAGAACAGTGAGAGGATCTTCACTGAGATGATCCGCTCCATTGAGGAAAGACGCTCTGAGGTGACAAAGCTGATCAGAGATCAGGAGAGGGCTGATGTGAGTCGAGCTGAAAAACTCATGGAGACACTGGAGCAGGAGATAGCTGAGCTGAAGAGAAGAGTGGCTGAGCTGGAGCAGCTTTCACAAAGTGAAAACAACATTCATTTTCTCAAGGTACCGTTACTTTATAAATATTACATTTTATCACAAAAAAACATTTTAAAATGTTAAGGAAGTCATTCCATTGATCAGATATTTCAAAGAATATAACGTAAAAAAAAACAGTTTGTAATTTTGTGCTTTAGCATAACACAGAGAAGCATTTCAAAGAACAGCATAAATATATTACTAATTGAAGTGCTATATTGTAAATTTTACACGACATGAAGCAGTGTTAGTTCTGTCAAAATAAGCTGTCAGCTTCATCTGGGAGCTCAGCTGACCGCATCATGATCTGGGTGATCAGCTAATTCTGCTGCCTTGTTGGCTGAGATGACATTCAGCACTGCTATTGAACTGTACGAGAACATGGCTGCTCTCATCACTCTCTTTGCAGGCCACTCTGCTACCCACCTCCTCCCCAGCTCCACCACATTATGTATCTGACTATCAATGTCTGCTGTCATTGATGCTTGCTCTGCTCTGTTTTCTTTTGTTGGGGGGAGTAATGATCTCTGCTGTTTTCCCTACCTTTCTGATTTAGCACATATAATGGCACGGAGGTCCAAGTACATAGCCATACCACCAAATGTAACTTATTGCATAATTAACAAAACTACTTTGCTAGTAAAGTGGTCCTGACTGATATGGGAATAATTACATCCATGTTGAAAACTGGAAAACTGTAACAGGCGCTATGTTAATAAACAGTAAACTTTCAGGATGTACATGCATTTCGGAACACCATAAAGTACTCAGTGTTTATGTATTTAAATTCCAAATTCATTTTTCGAATCTCCTAGAGTTTCCAGCCTCTGTGTCCCTCCACTACATCTGACAAGTCATCTAGATACTCAGTGTATACAGATATGCTTCATGAGAGAGTGAATGGCATCCTCACTATGCTGAAAGAGAAACTGCAGGATGTGCTCCAACAGGGACTACAGGACATGACTGAAACTGGTATGTTATTGTGAAAATGACTTTGACAATGAGATTACTGCCAGACCAAAAATTATTGTCCTTTTGATAGGGAAAATGTTATGTTTCCTTTCAATAGGTGAACTTGTCAGCATTTTCATACCTTCTGAGCTTGTGAGCAGAGAGGACTTTTTAAAATGTAAGTAAAGCAAACACAATGTTTACGCAGGCGTGTAAAGGACACACACACACACACACACACACACACACACACACAGAAAAAACATACTTGGATTGGCCCAGAATAGCACACAGACACATATCCACACACACACACACACACATACAAACACACACACACACATATATATATATATATATACAGAACTGTCTGAACTGTCTAAAAAAGTGCAAGTTACACACACACACAGACACGCATGACAATAAATGTGTGCCCTCTTCTGTGTACATATACAAGTAATGATTTATTAAATAATGCTGGTATGCACATCTTAGTACTAGTCTGCTGTATTTTAGACATAAACACCAATTCATAATGATGCTTTTTTAACCCAACTACAGATTCCTGCCAGCTGACTTTGGACCCCACCACGGCCAATAATTTCCTGAGACTGTCTGAGGGAAACAGAGTTGTAGAAGGTGTTCGTGCGAATCAGTCATATCCTGACCATCCAGACAGATTTAGTGATCGAGAGCAGGTGATGTGTAGGGAGGCTACACCTACAAGGTCCTACTGGGAGGTTGAGTGGTCTGGAAGTGTGTTTATAGGTGTTTCATACAAGGGGCTTAAGAGGAAAGGAAACCATAAGGATGTTTTGCTTGGATACAATAGCAATTCCTGGAGTTTGTGGTGCCATTCATCTGGGTTTACTTTCATCCATGAGAATAAACGAACTGAACTTCCTCATGCTCAGATTTCCTCTAGAATAGGAGTGTATGTGGATCACAGGGCAGGAACTCTGTGCTTCTACTCTGTCTCTGACACAATGTCTCTTCTGCACAAAGTACAGACCACATTTACTGAGCCTCTATATGCTGGCTTTTGGCTCGACCTTGGCAGTGAAATCAAATTGTGTTAGTGACAGTTGACCAACAGAATTAGACTGTGTCTAGAATGTGCCTGACAGAAGCTTTCTTTTTTGTGAAACTTATTTAGCCCTTCTAGACTACTTTTTGTGGTTCAATTCAGCCAAAACTATGTTTTTGTACAACAAAAAACAGTAATTATAACCTTACCTTTGTGAAGGGTTGCATGTAGAATTGGTGTTCAAATGTTTTTTTTTTTATACAACCATGATGCTTTCAACAAGAATATTACAGGATGAGAACATAATAGCCCTAGGACATGAATTCATTTGTTTTAACCTTTGAAACAATATGACCAATGTACCTTAGGACCATACGAAGCCTTGCTCACCTCCTGTGACTTACTCCCTGTCCCTTGGTCAGGTAGTTCAGTGTTAGTACAAGGGCTAGCTCAATGTGTCTGCATTAGCCTAATTAAGTTATTACAGTGCTGTTATGTTCACTGTACGAGAAGCACCCTCTGCCAGTATGTCGTGCTTTACAGGTCATCTTCAGTCAGTCAGCATCACCTGTTTCCTCCATCAGTGATGTTTGTGTCCCATTGTTTGGTATCAGTCACGCACTTGTAGTAGAGTGTTTCATAATGTGGTGGTGTCCAGTCATGTGGTGTTATATTAGCTGGCAAATGACGGAGACAATACAAGCAGCATCTCATAGCAATTATGATGAATGTATGATGACACAATTAATTGTAGATATAATATAATATGGTACTGATGGCCATGGATGTTAACTCTAAAAAGTGAGTTTCTATTTCTCAGGGGAATTATTTTGGTATGTTTGCACCTGGTGTTAATGTTTAAGCAATTGGCCTTATGCCTGTAACCATAAGATGTGTATGTGGTAATAAAGTATATGATGTAGGTGTCATCAGGTGCAGCAGATGGTGAGCCATCTTCTCTTGCTTTGTCTTGTTTTTTTTTGTTGTTTTTTTTGACTGTTCTTGCATAGCAAACTGTAATTAAGCCTGATATACCAGTGTCAGTTCGGTCTGTTTGTAAAGACCACACTGGATCTCCCTGATATGCTAAAACATGGGGTATCCTCCCTGCGACGACTCCTCCATGGAATGGCCAGAGTTTCTGTGTGGACTTTGGTGTTGTAAGTAAAGAATGTTCATAAAATAAACGTTCCTATAGACTGTTCCTCATCTTGTCATTGTGCTTCGTTCTGTGTACCAGGTCAGACATATTAGCACTTTACACTTTAGCAGTTTGTGCTTTTCCAGATGTTGGTTGATTGATATGTCACAAT
>CM059285.1:23024776-23027276 GCA_030347295.1 Setipinna tenuifilis
TGGGAGGTTGAGTGGTCTGGAGATGTGTATATAGCTGTTTCATACAAGGGGCTTAAGAGAAAAGGAAACCATAAGGATGTTATTTTTGGACACAATAGCAATTCCTGGAGTTTAAATTGCTATTCATCTGGGTTTACTTTCATCCATAATGACAAACACACTGAACTTCCTCATGCTCAGATTTCCTCTAGAATAGGAGTGTATGTGGATCACAGGGCAGGAACTCTGTGCTTCTACTCTGTCTCTGACACAATGTCTCTCCTGCACAAAGTACAGACCACATTTACTGAGCCTCTATATGCTGGATTTTGGCTCGACCTTGGCAGCAAAATCAAATTGTGTTAGTGACAGTTGACCAACAGAATTAGACTGTGTCTAGAATGTGCCTGACAGAAGCTTTCTTTTTTGTGAAACTTATTTAGCCCTTCTAGACTACTTTTTGTGGTTCAATTCAGCCAAAACTATGTTTTTGTACAACAAAAAACAGTAATTATAACCTTACCTTTGTGAAGGGTTGCATGTAGAATTGGTGTTCAAATGTTTTTTTTTTATATACAACCATGATGCTTTCAACAAGAATATTACAGGATGAGAACATAATAGCCCTAGGACATGAATTCATTTGTTTTAACCTTTGAAACAATATGACCAATGTACCTTAGGACCATACGAAGCCTTGCTCACCTCCTGTGACTTACTCCCTGTCCCTTGGTCAGGTAGTTCAGTGTCAGTACAAGGGCTAGCTCAATGTGTCTGCATTAGCCTAATTAAGTTATTACAGTGCTGTTATGTTCACTGTACGAGAAGCACCCTCTGCCAGTATGTCGTGCTTTACAGGTCATCTTCAGTCAGTCAGCATCACCTGTTTCCTCCATCAGTGATGTTTGTGTCCCATTGTTTGGTATCAGTCATGCACTTGTAGTAGAGTGTTTCATAATGTGGTGGTGTCCAGTCATGTGGTGTTATATTAGCTGGCAAATGATGGAGAGAATACAAGCAGCATCTCATAGCAATTATGATGAATGTATGATGACACAATTAATTGTAGATATAATATAATATGGTACTGATGGCCATGGATGTTAACTCTAAAAAGTGAGTTTCTATTTCTCAGGGGAATTATTTTGGTATGTTTGCACCTGGTGTTAATGTTTAAGCAATTGGCCTTATGCCTGTAACCATAAGATGTGTATGTGGTAATAAAGTATATGATGTAGGTGTCATCAGGTGCAGCAGATGGTGAGCCATCTTCTCTTGCTTTGTCTTGTTTTTTTTTTTTGTTTTTTTTTTGACTGTTCTTGCATAGCAAACTGTAATTAAGCCTGATATACCAGTGTCAGTTCGGCCTGTTTGTAAAGACCACACTGGATCTCCCTGATATGCTAAAACATGGGGTATCCTCCCTGCGACAACTCCTTGGAATGGCCAGAGTTTCTGTGTGGACTTTGGTGTTGTAAGTAAAGAATGTTCATAAAATAAATGTTCCTATAGACTGTTCCTTATCTTCCTTATCCTTCCTTATCGTCGATTGTGCTTAGTTCTGTGTACCAGGTCAGACATATTAGCACTTTACACTTTAGCAGTTTGTGCTTTTTTCAGATGTTGGTTGATTGATATGTCACAATTCTTCAGAGGAGATGCACATAAATGGAACATCATTTTGGCTTTTGGAATTCTTTATTTTGGCAACATAAATGTGTTTGGAAATTGATAAGCAAATAAAGCAAGTATGAAGATCTTGTCATTGATGATGTTGATGGTTCTGATAGCCTGGCAGTCAAGCCTAATGAGGTGTATGATGGCATTACGATGTTAGATGTCAACAAGGCCACTGGTATGGATAATATCACAGCAGAGCATTTCAAGTATGGAAGCCAGAGGTGTCCTGTGTTTGCCATGTGCTTCACCGGCATCTTTGTTCATGGTATCCTGCCAGGCTCTATGATTTCTATATGGCTAGTACCTATCTTAAAGGATAGTGGCTAATTCAATAGCATTGATAACTATAGGTCTATTGCCCTTTCTAGTAGCCTTTCTAAAATGCTAGAAGGAATTATGTTGATAAGGTTAGAAATGTCTATTTTTTAACTACCCATAACCAGTTTAGTTTTAAGAGGAAACATGATACTGATATGATATGTGCATCTTTGCCTTAAAAGGGATGCAAAATATGTCAGTCAAAATGTAAATTATTAATGCCTCTAAAGCTTTTGATAGAATTAACCATGGAAAATTATTTCTAAAACTGCTTGTGCAAGGAATCCCAAGATCTAAAATTAGACTCCTGGTTTTCTGGTATTGTCCTATCAGACAGTGCAGGACCAATGGGGGTGTGCTATCTCCAGACCATTTAAGGTTTCCAGTGGTGTTCGTCAAGTTAGTATTGTCACCTGTTTTATTCAATGTTTACATGGATGAGCTGTCAAACCAACGTTATGGTTGCAGCATAAGATGGTTGGAAATTATGTCATTAATCACCTCATGTATGCTGATGATCTGT
>CM059285.1:23037276-23039776 GCA_030347295.1 Setipinna tenuifilis
CCCTCTCTCCTCTCCTGCTCGGCCTCTCTTTCGGGGTGGGGTCATCCCCCCACAGCTGCTCCCTAAACTCACCGTGCTGACAGATGATATATTTATGTGCACTTAATGGTCTGACCTGTTACACATAAAAGAATTTTAAGGGAGATTTACACGGCCAGACTCACATAAACATTGCTCTCTCTCTCTCTCTCTCTCTCTCTCTCTCTCTCTCACACACACACACACACACACACACACACACTGTGTTTGAATGAGTGAGTGTGTGTACACTTGTGTGAGTCGTTGTTCATGCACATGTCTGAGTGCATGTTTGCATTGCCGTGTGTGTGTGTGTGTGTGTGTGTGTGTGTGTGTGTGTGTGTGTGTGTGTGTGTGTGTGTGCGCGTGTATGTGTGACATGGTTCATATTATTCCTGAGCTGGAAAACTACACATGGTGAAGTCACCAGTAGCCTCCCATGAAGCTGTCTTTGCCTTTGATTTAAAGCAGAATATATGTGCTAGGCAAGTGCAACACAGTATCTCACCTTTCCCCCATTCCCACCATGCCGTTCCCGCCCTCTCTCTCTCTCTCTCTCTCTCTCTCTCTCTCTTTCTCTCTCTCACACACACACACACACACACACACACACACACACACACACACACACCTTCATGTAGTGTGTGTGTGTGTGTGTGTGTGTGTGCCTCATATGAAATATGTGACAGGTATTTTTGTTTACTGAGTAGTAGTACCACACATGAATTATGTTGGTGTTTGTTAGTCTCTCAGCAAATCACAGTTTTTCTTTCGTTTCCATACCTATTCATCAGAACCACATGTAAGTAAATCCATACGATCAATACATGCCAAGATCTTATTTACATTCATAAAAAAATAGGTAGGTAATGCTACTTCAAGATAATACAAACTAGATCTTTGTTGTAGGATGTGTTCACAAGTATGACAGAACAATCTGAACAGGAGTAACAAGCAAATCATAAAGCATCACCTTCATCTAATTGCTTCACTTCAGCTAGTGATTTCAAATTGCCAAGTGTCATCTCACGCAAACACTCTCATTTTCTATTTTCATGATTAAGACTACTTTTATTAACTTATTAATCATATTCACCCTAGAATTCAATCACTGAAAAGAGAGGGAGGACTATGTTTCTTGGTGAGAGGGCTGAAACCAATAGTGTTGAACTTAAGCATTAAGTTTGAACATGTACACTACATTAGGGCAGTTATGATTGGTTGAAGGCAGGACCAATAGTTTGAAAGTACACAAAAAAGAATCGTCCCAACAGGAAGTAAACGTATGCCGGTTGAGAGTGTCCAGACTCTGTAGTGGTTCCCTTTAGATCCTTGGGCAAATACCTCCCAGAGGCTAGCATGGTGTCAGCGTCTTACACAATCCGCACTCTACCACACGGTACAGAGGCTATAATTCGCCTCTGCTCACATGAAACAGGCTGTAAAAATAAACCTGCCCAACCTCACCTACCTTTGAGGAGCTAAACGTGTGTGTGCTGTTTTGGCTGAGCCAACCCAAGTAAATGTTCAGGTCACACAATTAAGTTCCCAGGCCCTAAAAAAGGTTCCTTTGATGTAAAGATGCCTACATTGACAAAAATACGCCACTGTACCACTAGATAGAGAATGTCCTCCTGGTCTTCGTGTGTGTGTTTGTGTTTGTGTGTGTGTATGTATGTTTGGGGCAAGTATAAAGAGTAAAAAAAAAGTTTAGTAAAGAATATAGAAAACTGTTAGTAAATAGATAAATAAAACACAGTAAATAAAATAAGATGCCTACATTGACAAAAATACAGCACTGTACCACTGCATAGAGGATGTCCTCCGTGTCTCCGTGTGTGTGTGTGTGTGCATACATGTATGTGTGTGTGTGTGTGTGTGTGTGTGTGTGTGTGTGTGTGTGTGTGTGTGCGTGTGTGCATACATGTATGTGTGTGTGTGTGTGCATGTGTGTCCATGTGTGCGTGTGCACTCTGTGTTTGTTTTCCAGAGACTGGCACCGGCTGAGATAAGGAACTGTCCGCCTCTGTGTTCTCTCTCTCTCTCCCCCTCACCCCTCTTTTCTCTCTCTCCCCCTCTCCCCTCTTTTCTCTCTGTTCTCCTCTCCCCTCTGTGGAACTTCAAACACAGGGGCAGCCACACTGCTGCGACTGAGCCTCTGCCTCCTGAAGTTCAGAGCGGGTTCACAGTCCATATCCCCACCTCATTTTCACACTCACACACTCACACACACACACATAAAGACAAAGAGAGAAAGAAAGAAAGAGAGAGAGAGAGGGCGAGAGAGAGAGAGATAGAGAGAGAAAGGGGAGTAGAGAAATAGAGAAATAATCACATTTACACAAACTTTTCGTTGCAGAATGATTCTGCCTTCATTCATCGGTGGGTGTGAGAAATATGAAGAAACAATGTTATGGTCACTGTTTAGTATATAAAGACACAGACAGCAGGGCAGGGGAGCATGGGTGTGATGTAACCAGCA
>CM059285.1:23052276-23057276 GCA_030347295.1 Setipinna tenuifilis
CTGTCTTTCTGTATGTCTGTGTATCATCCTTTCTGTCTGCTTTAACATTTGTAGATGTGTTTATAAATGTTTTACTGATGAGAAACAAAAGTAAGAATAATAGCTAACAAATGATAAACTAAGTGTTAACTAAGGGTTAACAAATGGATTAATAAATGCTTCATAGGAAGTAATTATAAAGTGGTACCAAAATTCAGTTGTTTCATTTTAATTGTAATTTAGAAAGTAGGGGGAAAAAAGAATGTTGCTCTGTGTTGTGACCATTGTTAATTTAAGAGTAATGGAGGGCTATCCTGAATTCAAATGCTATGAAATGTTATTCAATAACCTCTTTAAAATATCTTTGTTCTTGACTTTCTGTTTCAGTTGTGAAAAGAAAATAGATTTTGAAAAAGTGCAGTACATTACTGAAGAGGGCGCAATAAGACATTACATATCATTACACCCACACAGACACACACAAAAACAAACACACACACACACACACACACACACATTCAGGTAGCCCGCCCTCCCACGGTGAACAAAGAGTGTGTGAGTGATGACTCTGGGAGCATGCTGAGATCTCTGGGTAAAATAAGATATCAGTTGAAATATGTGATCAAACATTGTCATCTCATCTCGGCCAGTAGAAAAAAAAAAGAACATCTCGTCTCTTCTCTTCCTCTCCCAGACAGTATCACTGTGACACGGGTTAATCTGTCGCTGCTTTGATCTGGTGATACAGGTTGTCTCTCAGGACCCCTGGGGGCTTCAGGGCTGACCTTTTATCTGCCTGACTAGCAGGAGCCTCACTGAGGGAAGTGTAATAATGTGATTAGCTCTAATACCCGTGCTGAGGAGGGAGAGAGAAGAGGCTGAGACTGAGAGAGAGCCAACGGTAATGCAACCACACCATCAAAGAAAACGAAACACAGTCTTCAGACAGAGATAACAGCTGCTCTTTTGAGTCTTCGTCCCAATACTCTGTACAGGTTACGGATGTTAGCTGAGGGCTTGTTGGTAAATACTTACATAAATCAGATTAAGAGTTTGTATGTAAGTCTAATATGAATAAACGTTTGTTTGAAGTACAGATTAAGGACATTAGATGAAGGCTTGTTGGTAAATACTTACGTAAATTACATGGAAAGTCTATGTAAGTCTAATGTGAATGAAATAAAAGTTTGTTCAAAGTACTGATTAAGGACATTGGGCGAGAGCTTGGTAGTAAATACTTATATAAATCAGATAGAACGGCTGCATGCCAGTCTAATGAGAATGAGAGTTTGTTTAAGGTACTGTTTAAGGATGTTAGGTGAGGACTTGTTAGTAAATACTGGTTGATGTTTGTTTTAAGTGTTCATAAAAATTCATTTTTGGGATGTCCTAAATACAATAAATGACATGCTTCAGTGATCCACTACAGATTGACTTTTTTCCTGATGTACAATGTTGTCTAAAATGTGCTGGTCATTTGTGAGCTCACTCTCCTTGTCCTGATTCATCACGCAAGCAGTAAACTAGTCTACACATTTTAAGCAATTAAAAACAAAAGAGAAAACTATTTAGAGTGAAAATTGCCCCGCTTTACCTCAGGGAAACTCCTTTGTGTTCATGCAGAAGTATTTTTTTACACAGTGTAAGGACTGTTTTACAAGGTGACATCACTTTATACTAAAAAAAGCTGGAAAAATAGCAAGTGACAAAAATAGTCTCTGTGGACTATAGTTGCTCTCTCAGACTTGGGGGATTAAGGTTTGTTTAACCTTACAGACCATTTACATGTCCAAACCCTACTGTACATAACACGCTAAAGATGTGAGGGCATACAATAATACAATCACACAGTCTCCTCTCAGTTATGTTTTGTTTACATTTACTGTATGTTATCGCTGTGGAATTTCCCTTTTTGGGATGAATAAAGCACTCATTCTCTCATTCCCGCTCTCACTTATTCCCTCTCTCTCTCTCTCTCTCTCTCTCTCTCTCTCTCTCTACTCATTCTGTATTGGGTGCAATAGAAATAAAAAGCCAATATCACTGCAATAAGTTATTAGATCTACGATAAAATATTACACGTACAGCAGATCTACATATAAATGCTGGTACCTGTTAGCTATACAACTAGCTATCTGTGTTAAAATTACAGCCTGCCTCAGACTGGTACTGTAGCTGTTACCAAACAGCAATAAAATAATCTTGTGCCTGAAGATATTATGTACCTTAGACCTATTACTTTACATGTGCTAATATGGACATTATGAAGGGACAAAAAATCAATAGTTTGTAAAACTGTCACAGGAATCTGAGCTAAAAGGACACACACGTGGCCCTGTGTTAAGAAACAAATGCATCTGGATTGGACATCAGTAAAACCGTTGAAGGAACACAAGGAAGAAGAAGTGGCTATGTGGGCTGCCCTTCGCCCTGCTTACTTCCACCGAGGCCTATTTGCTATCGGGCAAGCAAGTCATCCATGGCTTGGTGCAACTCATGCCAAAAAAAGTCCTCAGAAACAATAACGAGCCCGAGAGTACGACAGAGAGAGTGATACAGGGGGGGAAAGAGAGAGGGGGCAGAGAGAAAGAGAGGGGGGGGAGTGGGCAGAGAAAGAGAGAGAGAGAGAGAGAGAGAGAGAGAGAGAGAGAGAGAGAGAGACAGGTCTGAACCTGGCATGCCAGCAGATAAAATCAGATATGGCCTAATTTCCTTGGAAACCACCTAAGACCTGAGACGCGTACAGTAATTTCGCTTCCTCTAAAATTTCACCAAAAAGTTCCTTCAGCTATGCAAATGTTAATTTAATTCAATACTGTTTTTTCCCACATTATGGTGGAAAGATTGTAATAAGAGACAAACTCTCTCTCTCTTAGTGTGTGTGTGTGTGTGTGTGTGTGTGTGTGTGTGTGTATGTATGTGTGTGTGCGTGACTGTCTTCCTGTTAATGACAAACAATGCATCTGTAGGTCTGTAAAAAAAAAGGCAGAAAACATATTTACATATCTTCCTCTCCCTTCGTGACACAGGCAGCTGATGTGTGTGTGATAGGTTTGAGAGGAGCTGTGGTGGTGCGATGGCGATGGCGATATCAGTCTGCAGCCCATGACTCCCCAGGGCCCTAGTGCCCACGTGCATTGCATTCCTCCAACCTCCCCATCACACTCAGCGTCTACCTAACTTTTTACATCTCATTGTGTGTGTCTGTGTGTGTGTGTGTGTGTGTGTGTGTGTTTGTGTACATGCACGTGTGTGCTTTTGTCTATCCTACTGTGTGTGTGTGTGTGTGTGTGTGTGTGTCTCAGTGTGCAGGTATGTAGTAGTATGCATGTGTGTGTGCCGTGTGTGTGTGAGTGTGTGTGTGTGTGTGTTTCAGCATGTGCGCAAGTATGTGTGCAACTGTGTGTGTAAGTGTGTCTCAGAGATTCCTCTGTTCACCGATCTCAACCGTTTGTTTATCAGTTCTTCTCTGTCACAGATCTCCCACTCTGATGTCTGTGTGCGTGTGTGCATGTGTGTGTGTGTGTGTGTGTAAGTGTGTATGTGTGTGTGTGTGTGTGGCGATCTGTACCGCACACCACCCAGAATAACACAGCCTGGCATAGACATCATGAGATGCGCGTAGCGTGGCGTAGCCTAGCATAGCCTAATCGCGCTGGGGCATCACCGCCACGTTTGTCTGCTGCGGAGATGAAAGGGTGGGGGGGGGGCGAGACAAGAAAGGATACAGACACAGAAAGTGGGACCACTGTCACGCCAGGGAGAAGCCCATTCCTTTTTCCCCCACAATGCAGGTGGGGTGAGGGTGTGTGTGTGTGTGTGTGTGGGGTGTGTGGGGGGGTGGGGGGGGATTAGGCCGAGCCACTTAAATTCCAGGCGGATTAGCAACTCCGCGCTGCTCCCTTTTGTGCTGGATGTCGGGCCTGGCCTGAGGCGTCCCTTTTCTTTCTGTCTTTCTTTCTTTCTTTCTTTCTTTCTTTCTTTCTTTCTTTCTTTTTCTTTTTTTTAAAGGAGGTGCAGCTAAACTGTGCAGTCCTGAGTGGAGTGCTGTTGATGTGGTGACCTCATTGTGTAATTACCAGGCGGCAGAGCCATAGGGTAGCCTATCTGACGGTGCACGACTCCTCATGCTGCACAAGTAAAGCCAATGACCGACAGCCTGGCCATTACATTCTTTTTATATATACAGTATAGTACATTGCGCTGTATACATTTAGATTCAAAAACAAAAAAAGTCGGTGACACTTTATTTTAGTGCTCCTATCACATCAGCTAGGTACAGTGTAGTGCAGTTACAAAGTGTGTAACAATATGTAACATTGTGTACTTGTGTACACTGTACCATAGGGTTAGGGTTAAAGTTAGTGTCATGTATGTACAGTTGTTACATGTACTGTACATACACTAAAAAAGGAAATGTAAAATAGAGTGTTACCGGGTTAGGATTAGGATTAGGGTTAATGTTAAGTATGTACAGTGTAAGCACATAAAATTACATGTTGTTACATGTAGATACACTAAAAAAGAAACCATTAAATGACATAAAAAAAGAAGATTTTGTATATCTCTCTATTACTTGTGGGCCTTTCCTGAAGAAAACATGGAACCTGTATTTATGTGCTCGGGCTTTGTAACTTCCCCAGAGCTGGTTTGTGCAAACCGTGGAAGAGTTACACCCAAACTATTTGACAATGGGCCTTATCATGCATGATTGCAGTACAGGACACTATTGAGTTTCTGTGTGTATGTCCCTCCTGATAATGACTGTTATGCATACAGAAATGCATACCAAGAACACACACACACGTACATGCACACACACATGCACACACACATACATACTCACACCCACATACAGACACTGGGTACACACAAAAAAAACCAGTAATCAGAAACATATGTGCCAATCTCCTGCTTACACACACACACACACACACACACACACACACACGCACACACACACTGTTTGTATGTCTTTGTGTTCTGCTGGTTAAAGTCAAGGTCATGTTACAGTCATTGCA
>CM059285.1:23072276-23079776 GCA_030347295.1 Setipinna tenuifilis
TCTCTCTCTCTCTGCCTCTCTCTTCCTGTCTCTGGTGGAGCACAGTGTGTCTCAGTCTTCCGATGACCTTTGAACTCTGAGGTGTTCAAATGATAGGAGAGGAGATGAGGCAGAAAACGGCCTGCACTATCAGAGGGGGTCGGTCAGCGAGGGAGCGAGGAGCGCGAGGCCACTTCCTCAAGAGCAACAGGGCCAAGGAGGTCAGCCCTAATGCTGCTTAATGACTGGACCAGCACAATCACTCACACTCACACATACTCACTCAACCCCCTCCCTCACACACACACTTACACACACACACACAGACAGACAGACACAGACACAGACACAGACACATCCACACACACACACATACACACACACATGGAGGAACAAGGCACACACAAACACTTATACACACACACAAATGCATGTGCGCAAGCGCACACACACAGACACACACACACACAAACACACAAACACACAAACACACATACACACATACACACACACACACACAAACATGCACGTGCATGTGCACACATGCACACTCTCTCTCTCCACCGCCCCCCCCCCCACTCTCTCTCTCTCATTCTCACTCTCTCTCTCTCTCTCTCTCTCTCTCTCTGCCTAAATAGATACCAGATGACCCTCTTTGACTGGGCCAGGTTCCTTTGGCTTCCCGAGGAGGTGGTGGCCAGACAGAAACAGAGCCGGGGCCACTCTTCCACATCCTGCCTGTTGGACATCAACACCGACCTCCACTGCCACCACCACCACCGCCACCACCTCCACCACCACCGCCACCACCACCACCACCGCCACAGCCAGCTAACCCTTCCTCAGATAAGGAGCCTTTCAGACACATGCCAAAAGGGAGGGTGAAGGTTCCTTCCCTATGTAACTCCTAATGCCCCATAAAGTGCTGTGCTGTGGCCGTCCACCAAGAGAAACACAAATGGCCAAATGGCTCGAGTGTACACCTCCAGTCCAAAGTGTAAACATGTTTTACGCTCTATGCCTGACCGGCACACATGTTTTATTTGGATGTCTATGGCGATCAACACAGCGTCAGGTTTCAAATCCCAGTTGAGCAACTTGCCTTTGTGAAAGAATTTGTTTGGTTAACACTTTGCACGTTGGACTTTAATAGAAAAAAAAAAAAACATCAGACCGGCTAGCAAATTTAGAAGTAATACAGATACAGGATTTACAGGATTGTAGCCCAGGTTCTTTCCATGGATCATTCCAAAGCTGTGCTGGGGTGCTGGGAAAACCTCCCATCAACAAATGAATGAACGAATAAATGAGGAATGAATGAATGAATGAATGGATGAATGGATGAATGGATGAATACGCCAATGCATGAATTAATGAATGAATGTACAAACATGTGAATGAATGACTGGCTGAAAGAATGAAGGGATGGATGGTGGATGAATGAGTGAATGAATGAATGAATGAGTGAATGAATGAATGAAAACATTCAGAAATCCAGTTGCCCCACTGTCCCATAATACATGACTAAATAAATCCAATGACGATGGGACAGGGGAAAGCACGTGTGTGTGTGTGTATGTGTGTGTGTGTGTGTGTGTGTGTGTGTGCGTTTCCTTAAGCAGCAATGACGACATCTTTGGAATGCAGCCTTTCATGAACGAGGGGGTGGTGGTGGTGGTGGGGGGGCGGGGTTGGCTCATGGTGCCCTGCCTCAGCCCCTAATCAGAGTGAAACTGGAGACAGATAACGCAGTCATTACCCACCCCCTCGCCACACCCCCCACCCCACCACCACCCCCACCCCCTCCCGGCCCGCAATCTCTTCCGTCCCCCACACTTCAACCCCGTCATTTTTTCTTCCATTTTTTTCCCTCCTCATCCCCCTTTTCCCATCCCACATCCCACCGCCCACATCCCACCGCCCCCCCCACCTCCCCAACCCCCTTCCTCTGACATTGTGATAATGCAACTCCTAATTGCCTGGCGTGCCAAGATTCCGGGGCCCGTCTCCGTGTTTGCGCTTGGTATCTAATCTCCTTCCCCATTCAGCGCCCTTATCTCCGGCCAATCGCGGCGCGGCACGCCGTGCAGTGCAGTGCAATGCTGTGCAGCCCCGCGCCACCCCATGCTACGCCACGCCACACTGCAGTGCGCGAAGGGCCCCAGGCAGGGCTAACCGCCCCAGGCAGGCCTCGCTCACCGCCCCAGGCAGGGCCCTTGCCATGCAGTGACAGATCATGTTCCTGCCCTGGCTAGCCTACGCCACCCCACTTGCTCCATCACATCTCACCACACCACACCGTGACGTGCCATGCCGCCCGCCCGCCTGCCTGCCCGCACGCCCGCCTGCCCGCCTGCCTGCCTGCCCGCCTGCCCGCACGCCCGCGTGCCCTCACCGCCAACTGCTGATACTAAAACTCACGCTGGTTACCGTTGCCAGCGGTGAGTCACGGCCCAGGAATGGGAGGCATTTCTTCCACTTTATTTTAGCTCGAGGAGGCTGAAGGTTAATGTCACTCAACCACCACCACCCACCCTTCATCCCACCACCCTCTCACCCTCTCACCCACCCACCCATCCACCCACACCAGACCAGTGTCCAGTCTGAGAAGTGTTTGAGACGTAAAAAGTGTGTGAATGCGCCGCTATGGCAACATCACATGAGAGGGATGCTGTAAAAAATAAAAGACTCAAGTTAGGCCTTCTAGAGACTGCAATCTGCACAAACAGAGAATCAGACACTTGGGCTTTTTACATAGCATTAGAGAGAGAGAGAGAGAGAGAGAGAGAGAGAGAAAGCAACACAGAGAGCCATAGACAGACAGACAAATAGAGACAGAAAAAGACAAACACACTGTTAGAGGGAAAGAGGGAGAGAAACAGACAGATGGAGACAGACAGATGGAGACAGACGGACAGACACACACACACACACATCGTTAGAGAGTAGGGGAAAGAGAGACAGACAGTCAGACAAACACACCCTGCTAGAGAGAGAGGGAGGAAGCGAAATAGAGAGACAGGCAGACAGACAGACAGACAGACAGACAGACAGACAGACAGACAGACTAAGAGTGAGACAGACAAACACAGACAGACCTCTGAAGCTGTTGTGAAGTTCAGAGACCTCTAAGTCAAAGAGGAACCCTGGCTGGAGCCACAGTCATTAGGCTCAGACAGGCCAGGAAATTGAATGAAAATGAATTGAATACACTCAGCAGAAGTGTGGGGGCTGCCTGAAATAAAGCATTTTTGTGTATGCATGTGTGTGTGTGTGTGTGTCTGGTGTGTGTGTGTGTATGTCTTGTGTGTGTGTGTGTGTGTGTGTGTGTGTGTGGATGTGTGTGTTAATGTGTAAATGTGTATGTGTTTGTGTGTATGAATAAAACAGCAGCCTGTTGTGTTTGTGTTTTCTCCTTACAATAGACACTCAACTTGTCCATACGCATAAGCACAGACAACCCCCCCCCCACACACACACTCACACACACACAAACATGCGCCGAGTCACATACATTCCTATCCCAGCTATTCCCCAAGCCCTTCCTGGAGATAGGCCCTTTGAAGAAGGGGCTGATGGGTATGGAGATAAGGCTGGCCTCTGAGGAGCGGGAGGAAGACTCGCTGGCTACTGGGCGTCCGGGCTGGCCCCAACATGTTGCTCCACTGTGTGTGTGTGTGTGTGTGTGTGTGTGTGTGTGTGTGTGTGTGTGTGTGTGTGTGTGCGAGTGTGTGTGTTTATAAAGTGCGGTTTTGAGGGACTAGATTAGAAGCAGCAGTTGCTGGAGATTCCTGTTTCTCTATGAGTGTACTGGCAAGAGAGGACACATGCAGCGAGACCCCAGAGGAACAGAGAGGGTCTGTGCATGTGTGTGTGTGTGTGTGGGAGTGTGTGTGTGTGTGTGTGTGTGTGTGTGCGTGTGTGTGTGAGGGCCACAGTCGCCCCTGTCCCGCCACTGTAATCCTATCCCACCGATAAGCATCACACACCCCAACCCTATGCCCCAATTCAATCCAGCCTCCCACCCCCCACCACACACACACATGCACACACACACACGCTCTTTCACTATTTCTTCCCAACTCTCTCTCTCTCTCTCCCCCTCCCTCTCTCTCTCTCTCTCTCTCTCTCTCTCTCTCTCTCTCTCTGTTGTCCCTCTCCCAATGCTTCTATTTCAGCTGGTGTCTGTGTCTAAATATGTAGACAATACCAAAGATTCTTCCTCCAGGAGGCTTTTAACACTCAGTGCACTTCACAGTGATTTACACACAAGAGGAATGTTTGTGTGCTCAAAAGGCATTATTTTTGTCATGAATTATTAAGCGGCAACAAAAATGAAGTGTACATCACGGCAATATACCGACTACTCAGGACTGAAAAAGAGTTAAAGAGAAAGAAAGAAAACGTAAAGAGAAAGAAAACATGACACAGGACCACCAGCTACAAACTAAATTTAAAAACCTATAGAGCTTGGGCTTATAAGACAGTTTGCTGATTTTTGTGACCAAAAATTAATTAGTATTGTTTTAACCACAAATAAGTAGCATATTATAAAAATGAAATATCATAACTTTACTATCGCCAGAGCCATCTAAGCACAGCAAGACTAATGGAAACTAAACTAACCATATATCATTATACTCGTCTGGGCGTTAAACATGCACTGCCATGTATAGCATCCAATGGGATGGGATGTTTGCCATGCAGGTGTGGCTGTGTTGTATTTTGCGAGGTTCAGCTGGTGCAATGGTAAGAAGTTGATCCTTCAGCTAATTCAGGTACTTCTGTTAAAATGTACTAAAGTTACAACTTTAACCTATGATGAGTTAAAAGGGTTTAAGGGACCTCTACATAACCAAATTAGTGTGCGCTCGCATGTGTGTGTGCGTGTGTGTGTGTGTGTGTGTGTGTGTGTGTGTGTGTGTGTGTGTGTGTGTGAGAAAGAAAAAAAGGTGGAGGAGATGGAGATGGAGAACATGTTTGCAGTGACTGGGTATCGTTTAGGTTTGAGTGTAAATATTTACATGACCTGAGTTTATTAACCATGAGAGAGTCGTCTTTAAACCCCAAATACCCCTGCATTAGTGTGTTAGGGGAGCACTTAAGCTAAGTGCTCTCCCTCTCTCTCCCTCTCTCTCTCTCTCTTTCTCTCACTCCCTCTCTCTCTCCTGCTCTGTCTTTAACACACACACACAAGGACACACACACACACACACACACACACACACACACACACACACACGTATACTCAAAGAGTCACAGGGTATGTCACAGAGAGAAAGAAAACACACAAAATAGAAAAAACATTTGTGTACTGCAAAGTATATTACAAACAGACAGACACACATGGTAAGACAGAAGAGAGATCCTTTTTTTGGTTAATCAAACCTGACAGATATTCCAAACCCATAGAACAGGCTATTGTTGTACATAACCTCTCCCATCCTATTTTTCTTCTTTCTGTGACACTGTCTGTCTATCTGTCTCTGTCTCCCTGTCTCTGTCTCTCTCTCTCTTTTTTTCCTCTCTTTGTCTCTCTCTCTCTCTCTCTCTCTCTCACACACACACGCACGCACGCACACACACACACACAGACACACACACGCACACACACACACACATGCACACATGCACACACACACAATACATCCCCTAGATTACTGTAAAAGCAAACATGCTTCTAAAAAAACATTTTATCAGGAGTCATACATAATACATGAAGTGGCAGACCGTCCTTACATAGTGTGCTAATTCATTATCAAAACAAAGGCCAGTAAAATCATGTTTCTGGCTTGGAAAGCAAAACAATGGCTTGTAATGAGTTATTGTATGTCATCAGCTTCCCTCTAGATGTCAGGAATGCATTAATTCCATTGCAGCAGTCCACCCCTCTGCCATAAAAAGCCATAAAGTCTTATCCTCAGATAGACAAGAGCCATTTAGAGGATGTGGATGCTGTAAACATTTCACAACAGACGCTAATCTGAGCCTCCAAGGCCCCAGATGACATCATAATGACAATGCCATGGCGACATATCGCCACGGGGATAAGATAGGTCGGCATTCCGCGCCTTTCCCTTTCCCACAAGCTACTAAAAACCCAATTAGAAATGCCACTTACACAACACAGACGCTGTATTGTTGTGTTGTTTTGAAGGACATGGACATGTTTGACATGGATTCCTGCTGTTTCCAACGCCTATTCTACCCCAAGAGATTTCAATTCAAAAAGGCCTTTATTGGCATGACAAGTAGTTAAATAAATATTTGTATTGCTAGAGCAATTGCATTCCAGGTGGAACAGATGCAAGACCTAGACATGACAATAGATAGAAGTACACAGGATATATTTGCAAAATTTGCGTATCACCTTATTATTATGTGTGTGTTTCTGTGTGTGCGTGTGTTTGTGTCTGTGTGTGTGCGTTTCATGGTCACTCACTGTCCCTCAGTTGATGGCAGGCAAGGACATATTGAAAACACAGGTATCCAAATCTTTACCTCATAGGTAGGGTAGTTTGATATGGGATCACTGCTTCAACCGGCAGGTGTAGTCCTGCTTGCCAAAACAGCATGCCAGTTTAGAATCGCGAGCTCACAATACTCTGTACTCTGTGATGTCCACTGACTGTTTTGAAGCAGTGGTGACACTGACACCAACTTGGTCACAATCCAAAAGGGATAAAGGTGTTCTGGAGTCCAGATGTAGTTGCCATCTAGACAGCATATTAAAAATATATATTATATTTCATTAGAGTGTGTTGTCAAGCACATGTCTGTCCTGAATGAATTAGTGTAACCAGATGTGATATTATATTGCTATTACTATAGCCTATTATCCTGTATTACATTTTAAATGTTGAAAAATGTGTGTGTGTGTGTGTGTGTGTGTGTGTGTGTGTGTGTGTGTGTATGTGTGTGTGTGTGTGTTTGTGTGTGTGTCTGTGTGTGTGTGTCTGTGTCTTTAATCACAACGCCACCCCCAGCGGCCATCTTTGAGATTCAGGAGTTCAGCATGAGGAAACCCCACATGTGTTATTACATCTGCTGCTTCAGTGGATGCTGATTCACAGCCAAACCAAACTGCTGCAGACTCAATGCTTTTCCTATGCCGACTGCGTGACTCTTAGTACATCCAACAGTCACAACACACTCCAGTCACCCAGCGCTTCATACAAGCACTTTATAAGTGTCACAGTACAGTTGGACTCATTTGTATTGTTGTCTATTTGAGCACTGTTACAACATAAGGCTATACATATTATGTATATGGTGTTACGTATTCACTGTGTTACCTGTAGTGCTACAACACAGACAATTACAAGCTGCAAAAAAATTAGCTAAGATTGCTGTGAGTCTGCATTTGTGCAGGCATGCATGCACTCATGCATACACACACGCGTGTGTGTGTGTGCGTGTGTGTGTGTGTGTGTGTGTGTGTGTCTGTGTGTAAGGACCTGTCGCAGTGCGTGACTAATTGCAATCATGTCATAAATCTCCCCTTTTGCTCCCCAAATGGGT
>CM059285.1:23089776-23102276 GCA_030347295.1 Setipinna tenuifilis
AAACAGAGGCAAACCTTTGGCCAACCCCTCTTACAAAACACACACACACACCCACACCCACATACACACACACACACACACTGATCACTACACTCTGACATGGCACACACTACCGGCCAAATTCATCAGAAGTAATAGTCCTCCCTCCCCTCTGCTTCTTTTTTGTTCTTCTGCTTTCTCATCCATTCCTTCTCCCTTTCTCTGCTTCTCTCTCTCTCTCTCTCTCTCTCTCTCTCTCTCTGTCTCTCCATGAATCTATATCTGTCTCCTTTTCAGCCTCACTGTTTCTTGGAGTCTGGAGTTGGAGACAAAAGTGCTGTTCTGTTATTAACACAACCTGGAGGGATTCCAGTGTCAAGAAATCCGACCTCATTCCCACTCAGTCTCCGCTTTTGGGAAAGGCTTCGGGCTTCCAAGAGGCTGGCAGGGGAGTGCAACTAGAAATTTTCACCGGTGCATAGATGAGTGACAGAGAAAAAGAGAGAAGAGAGAGAAGGGGGGGGGGCATGGGGGGGGAGGGGGGGTGAGAGAAAGACAATGACAGCAGGAAGACATAACCATAAACTAAAATGAGTGAAAGATTAAAAAAGGAAGAGGAGAAAATAGAGTAGAATGAAAATAAAACTGAAAAACATTATTTTCTCTTTTCATGTCAGCTTGAAAACATCAACAAAACTTCAGCAGTACTTACTGTCATGGAAGAAATGCAATGAGTGATAGTGGTTGATCAGATCTGTGCTTCATGTGGGCAAATTAGTCTCTTCACAGTGATTTATGATTGTTGGTATGGTTGTTGATAGTTCATAGTGTGTGTTCGTGTTCCTTTATATTTTACACAACAACATACACAAAAGACATGTAAGATTATATGAGAACATTCGTTCCCCATCAAATATCTGACAGGAAGGAGACAGTGTTATTGCATTACAGTGACGTGTTAAGTGTGGGAAACAACAGCAATCACAGCCCCATTTGCCTTGTTGACATTCCTTTATATGATACACAACAATAAGCACAAAAGCCAACACATATGTACATTTGTTCCCCATCAAATATATGTCAGGAAGGAGTCAGCAGTAATGTCTTACAGTGAAGTGTTAAGTGTGGGGAGAAAAGTAATTACAGACCAATTGGCTGTGTTGATATTCCTTTACATAACATACAACAATAAACACAAAAGCCAACATACACATGTACGATTATATGAGTACATTTGTTCCCCGTCAAATATCTGTCATGAAGGAGTCAGCAGTAATGCGTTACAGTGAAGTGTTAAGTGTGGGGAGCAAAAGTAATCACAGCTCTGGTCAGAGCCCCCGCACCCCCCTACACCCCCCAGGGCTCACACGGTAGCCTAGCGCTCATTAAACTTGAAAATGTCGAGCAGATGGGAACCTGACCCCTTCCTCCATCACCTCCACCACCACCACCACCACCACCACCACCTCCTCCTCCTCCTCCTCCTTCGCCTCCTCCACCACCAGCCAGCTCACTGTTGTCACAGAAATATGGACAGGTTAAGGGCAGAGGCCAGCGTCATTCCTCCCAATTACCAGCTGCCCCCTTCACCACTCACTCACACACACATGCACCTCACACACGCAGGCATAGACGCGCAGACACACATACACACACACACACACACACACACACATACAGAAGCGCGTGTGCAAGGGCACACACATACACACACATACAAGCACACATGAGCGCACGCACACACACACACACACACACACACACACACACACACACACACACACACTTCATTCCTCCAATCCCCCTGTTTTTCCACCCACGCCAACAAGCAAAAGCCCACTGTGAGACTCTGTGGCCCTCTAGGTGTTAGGCATGAGGGCAGGGAGAGCCAAGAGGAAGCAGAGAAGAACAAAGGGAGAAAAACAGGGACAAGAGAATGGATAAACAGAGATAGACAGAGAGAGAGATAGAGAGATGGAGAGAAAGAGAGCGAGGAAGAAATACAGAGAGAGACAGAGAGAGAGATAGAGAGAAAGAGAGCGAGGGAGAGATACAGAGAGAGACAGAGGGGGGGGGGGGGGGCAGATACATAAATAGTTCATTAAGATTACATTGTACTGTGTGTACTTTAGGCTACTCATAAAATTGTACTGGGTGTTAGAGGAGACATGAGGATGGATGGAAAGAAAAGAGTGAGAGAAATTGTCTGAGAGAGGAAACAAAAGTGGCACTGGAGGATGTAAAGCCTTTCAAGAAATAGTGCTGCTGTCTAAACTAGGTGCAAGACAGTGTGTGTGTGTGTGTGTGTGTGTGTGTGTGTGTGTGTGTGTGTGTGTGTGTGTGTGTGTGTGTGTCTTATTCTCTCTCTTTCTGTGTGTGTATGTGTGTGTGTGTGACAGAGGGGTGGGCAGTTTGACCCATGACCAAGGGGTGACAACACACTAGACTCATGATGAGGCCCTCATAAGCAGCTGCCCTGTTTAATGCCTGCCCCCAAACAACAGCGCAGGAGAAATTTAACAGGAGACAATACATTGCCATGTTAAACCAAAATACTGCAACAGCTAAGCCTGATAGTTATACAGTATTTACAAATGTATAGTCTAAAACTAGACCTGCTCTGACTCTTAACGTTCCTCTCTTAACTACACTAAAGTGTTTTTTCCTGCTAGACCCTATGACTTCTGCTCTAACATTGGACTCTGGACACAGATAAGACATAAGTAAGACAAACAGTAAGAAATGTTCTATGTGTGTGTGTGTGTGTGTGTGTGTGTGTGTGTGTAAAAGAGAGAGAGAGAGAGAGATAGAGAGAGAGAGTTTCTGTATATATATACAGTATATATGTGTGTGTGTGTGTGTGTGTGTGTGTGTGTGTGTGTGTGTGTGTGTGTGTGTGTGTTCCTGTTTGACCTTTAGAGTGACAACCAAACATCACGCAGTGTCCAGGCAGTTTGGAAAATGGGAGATGCACAATAATAATTGGGCCCCAATAAGGGAAAGAGCAGTCTCTCCATAAGCAATTAAGGACACTCAGTTGCACCCTACTGTCATTTATTCCTATGGAGCAAACAGGAAACTGACTGAACTAAGAGCCAACCAGTCAGAGGGCTGCCTCTCCCCTCAGCACGCGTGCTTCTCCAGGCCCTAGTGTAAGCAGGCATGAGTGGGCATGTAATCATTAAGAAAACTGTAGTAAAAACCTTTTTTTCTGAAGTGCAAATCCAGTAAAAAATGTTCCCTTATAAACACTCTACTCAACGGGGTGTTTATATGGAATACTCAAGCTGTCCTTCTGAAATTTGCAAAGCAAATGTCTTGAAAGACATTAAAAAGGTTCTCTGTAAACATTAGCCTTCACTTATGGCCATGAGTGTGTTTGTGTGCGTGTGTGTGTGTGTGTGTGTGTGTGTGTGTGATGTACTTCTACAAAACAGCCTTTGGTTTACTAAATCCAATATGCAGGGGGAAGTTTCGACTGCTTCTTTTAAGTGAATTCAGACACAGCAAACTGTATGGGACAAATTAACTATTTAGGGTGGTTGCCCTTTACCATACACTGGCTTAGTTATCTGAATTACATTAGTATTAACATGGTTGTATCATGATTATATATTTTTAGAAACTCCTCACCACAGGGCTTTCTTCCCATTCCAGAGCCCCTCTCGAGGTGACAGCTGTAGTAGGCAGCATAGGATAGGAGCTCAGTAGAGCCAATGGACTGTGGGCCTCTCTGGTCACTGTTGTCTGGAGTGAGGGCCACAGTCTTGGTCTTGGATTTCTGTATGTGTCTGAATCTGTACTGCTGGCTCAAATGACCTATACGACAAGATCTGGTGGGAAAAAAAGCAATGGTATGTATTAATGTATATACCTATACACCTAGCAAATATATACACCTATAAATGGTATGTACCATCCTAAAAAAAGGCCCAAGACAGGCAGCAGTGGAGCAGTAGGCATGAAAAGAACTGAACTATGTATAAATGAATGTACCGTCATTAGGTTACATTAACATTTCACCAATATGTACATGTATATATTTACAGGAGTCTCTCCAGCGAGGTGCACAACATGTCAGACAGCTACAGAAACAGTACACAAATCTCGGTCTAGCGACTGATGAAGCTGTCCGTATAGAGGGCCGTGCTCATGCGTTATCTTCACAGGAGCAGAGCACGCACTGTTACATGAGAAGAAGTGGAGGAGAGCAGTGTCAGAAAATGGATGCAGCAAAACTCAACAGCTAAAGGAAATCAAACAGCCACTTTGAATCATATTACCGCCATTAAAATTCAACACATTTGTCCTCTTTTTATGTTACCAAATCCTGGCATTAATACTGTAATAGTACTTTTGTTTGCGTTTCTCAATGTTGTGTTTTGTTTAGCTGCGAATGATTAAATGGATATGACAAAATATAGGTTTCTATGCTGGAAATGATAGCTTCCCATAACAGCCATTAAGGAGAAAAACATGGCTTGAAATGTAGAATCAAATGACCACCATTTTCCTCATTTAATTTCCATAAATTTAAATAACCATTTTTAAATTGCAAATACATCTTTTTTTCAGCACTTTCTTTTGTGTTAATCGTCAAAGAAGAACAAATAACACTCTGCAAATGTATAACTGGGATGTAAAATAGTCCCGAGTGGTAAAACGGGTGTGTTAATATTGTTGTTGGAACAACCCTACCGCGACAGAAACAGTGTAATAAATTTTAAAACACTGAAATCTGATCATGAACCAAGCTCATCCTATAGGGACCACCATACATTAGAAAAGATTGCCTTGCTCTAAATCAACAGACAGATATGATCTCTTGGGAAGCAGGTACTGGTTAGTACATGATACAACAAACAAGTAATGCAAACTCAAAACACAGCTTGTGGCACAGCCTTGAGATGCAGCTGACCCCAGTCCACAGCATATATAATAACTTAAAAACGGGGGCTAAAAGCATCAGAAATCTCATATTTATTACAGTATTTCAACCTTCAATGTGCACCAAGTGACTACATTCCAATACACTTTTGCCCGGCTCAGCAGATATCTCTGCATTCACTCTGCTGTCTGTTCTGTGTAAGCCTCAGAAAACGCAAGCCAGTGTTCGTGCGTAGCCCTGGCTCTGTGCATGGGAAATAAACAAAGTGGTTCTGACTGAACCACTCAACATTTTTGATTCCAGCCAATCAACAGGGGGCATTTGTGCTCATGTGTATGACTGGGGGAGGGGGAGAAGGAGAGGGAGGGGAGACATGCTAATGTCCCGAAATCAAGAACATAATCATGTGGTCAAGAAGGAAGCATGGCTGAGAGGAAGCCCAAGAGAGAATGGCCAAGAGAAGTATTACGAGGTATTATGATCATGCAAGGGTGAAAGACCATGTTAAGAATCGTGACAGTGAAGCATTTCTTTGAGCGACCTCCAAGAGCTGAAAAAAGTAAATATGGATGGAGAGCTTTTTCATTTTTGCTTGCCTGTTGGAAAACAGTTAAGCCTTGTTTCTCTGTTGTAAAAGCAGAACAGTATTGTTTCAGCCCAACTGCAAATGTTTGTAACAGCTAATCTCAACTAGTTAGACTGTAAATACAGTAGCTACCTGTGTCACATCTGTAAGTCATCGAATGTCAAATTAGTTACAAAAAGACATTAGATTTAATCTCCAGTTTACCAAGACATTTTACTGTGTATGGTAGGAGAATTGTGAGTGTTGCTTAGCTTGGAAAAACATCCTATCTGCATGTTAGCTCGGCACTAGCAACATCAGACAGTTTGCTAACCTAAAACCCAGCCACCTTAAGTTACATTAGTTGCTAGTTGTTGTTGACTCTGCTGTGTTTGTCTGTACAGTGGGTTACACATGCACAATGTCCCAAAACACTAATGTTATTTAAATAGCCGGAATGACTTAGATTGATGCAGAATTATGCCATGTAAGTGCAAGGTAATGCTACCTTGCTCCTTAGCTGATACATATATAGATCGTTTCTTCAATTACTGCCAATCAGTCAAAGCCAATCAGTTAAAACCAAAACAGTTACGTTTTGTCATTAAGGCTATTTGTTTGCTTGAATGTCATTCTTTTCTTTTAATGATGTTTGCTTTAGAGAGGCATCCACTGCCATGACATATGATGGCATATGAGATTGAAACACATCACCTTTACAATTCTTCATGCCAAGCAAAACAGATGCTCTACATTTCCTCTGCTCAGCTGGCCAAGTCGCCAAGCCATAAGTATTGCTGCTGTGGCAATGAGTGTCCATCATTTGGGGAGGGTGTATCTTTTGACCAAGCAGTTAATTGAGTGTTTGTTTAGGGTCTGTTCATTTCGCTGTTCACTTCAGATGTCTAAAACCTCTACCAAAATGCTAATGTAATTTAAGGTGTGTTTTTTTTCTCTGCATTTTTTTTCCAACCCTCTCTTTTAAGGACTTTTTTTCTGTCTCAAGTTCAAATAGATGTGAAGTGAAAGAACAAACAATCCAAACATAAATACAACAGTGCATCACTATTCACTCCATCTCTCCACCCGCCCGGCCCCTCTCGCCCCCTCCCCCAGTCTGCCTTTGCTCTCTGTCCCTTCTGTCTGTCTGTCATCTGCTGGTGATCATAGTCTCCTGTCTGGGCGTTTGAAGGTAATCTGGCCAGGCCATCTCTGCCCCCTGCTTTGGTGCTCTTCCACTCTTCAGGTAACCTTTACCCAGGTGTGCCACTGCCCTAAAACCCCTCATTCTACTCGGAGCACAGCACAGATGGCTACGAACAGGTACTCACTTCAGCATAGATGTATGTGTGGATGTTTGCCTGCATGTATGCAGTGATGGGCAACCTTGATTCAGGGGCTACAGTCCAGGTTTTACTTAATCAGCTAATTCAAATAGGCAAAACTTAAACTTAACTGCACAGGGAAAACTTGGTGATGTCATACGCTGTAAATTGCTGGTTGGTAAGTGGTTTTGATAACAGCTTTTACTACCGTTGATACTGGAAGCTAACAAATGTGAACAGCTTGGAATCCCGACTTCAGGGGACAATCCAATCAAGAATTCCTACTTCTGCCTCAGAAATTCCCACCTCTCAATACAGCTGTGACACACCAATTGCACGCTGTCATACTTCTCCCCATTAGCCCCCATAATCAATTATTGCACATTTGCTTTTACATCCCCCTCTTCATAAACATGCATTTACGCTACTCCTTCCTGTCGATGCGGCACCAGAATCTATGCATTCCCTTCCTTTAAAATCCTTTATTATACATTGCATGGACTATATCTTCATTTTTCATCTGCAGTCTCTTTGAAGCTGTGGTCCCACAGGCCAGCCACAACATTGGGCTGAGCCATTTGAGAGCTTTTTCCCTGTGTGTATCGGAGTGGAGGTAGAGTAGAATAACTTCGCTATTCTATACCGCTATAAATGTCATGTCCTTTGTTTACATTACCGTAAATGTAGTATATTTACAGTCCGGTAAATGCAGTTATTTTTATGTTTCCCCAAACGGCCTTTTTTGTCGTTTTCATGTGCAAGTCTGATACTGAGTGTTGGCAGATTCTGCATGGATAAGTGGGCTGCAATAAAGACTATTTTTACTGTCTATGTGACTGCCATTTCCTGCCTGTTCTCCATACTCTCTCTCTCTCTCTCTCTCTCTCTCTCTCTCTCTCTCTCTCTCTCTCTCTCTCTCTCTCTCTCTTTCTCTCCCTGTCTTTATATCTTATATATCTAATGTGTTGTATACATTAAGACAGAGACCCAGTATTGAGGTTGTGTGGTGTCACCAAAAATATACTGAACACAAACACAAATCAGAAGGATATTGTCTGTCTCAATCTGGCTCCAACCTTTCTCCCGTAGTGTATATACATACACAGCAAAAAAACAAAAAAGAGAGATGAGAAGATTACTGTCTGGCTCCGTCTGAAATGTCCCATGGTGGTCAGTGAGTGCTGTGTTGCTGTGGGACATTTTATTCTTCTGTAGCCCACATCAGCAACACACACACACATACACACACACACACACACACACACATGCAAACAACCTAATTAAGCTTATTATTACTTGTTTATTTCATCACTTGATTATTGGCAACAGCAACAACAAATAAAAGGATGAATCCAGAGGAACATGGCCAGAGTAGCTTCACTGTAGATAAACAAGAAACTGCACAAAAGACAGTTACATGTTTCTCTCTCTCTCTCCCTCTCTGTGTGTGTGTGTGTGTGTGTGTGTGTGTGTGTGTGTGTGTGTGTGTCTGGCCCATAGATGTCATGTGGCTGGAGACACGTCCTCTGGCCTCATTAGATGGTTAACTCGGAGCTCACTGTGGAAGTCTCTAACAGAGACAGAGTGTTTGTGTGTGTGTGTGTGTGTGTGTGCGTGTGTGTGTGCAACAGGGTATGTGCATGTCCAGTTCAGTGGACACGTCCTCTGGCCTCATTAGGTGGTTAACACAGTGCTCACTCAACCGTGAACAAGAGAACACACACAGGGAGAAAGAGTGTGTGTGTTTTATGTGTTTTGTGTGTGTGTGTGTGTATGTGCGGGCGAGCGCGTGTGCACAATAGAATAAGATGGGAATGGTGTGTGTTTTTGTGGGTGTGTATTTCCAAAAAAAGAAAAAGAATGCAGTTGGACAGCAGATGGTTTGAGATAGTCCATCTCACCTGTGCCCAAACATATTTTGTGTGTAAACCATCAAATAAACAAAGAGAAGAAATGGACACACGAGAAAGACACACGCAGTAAGGAAGACAGAAAAAGAGAGGAGGAGGAGGAAGAGGAGGAGGAGGAGGAGGAGGAGGAGTACTGGGGCGCTGGGCACGCTAACAGAAAGTGACGTTGCTGACCGCGACGGCTTGCTAATTATGGTGGCAGTGTCAGCGGGTCTCGGAGAACAATCCTGTGATTGTTGTGTGAGATGATTGTCCGATGGGCCGAGGGGCTCTGCTCTATTATACTCCTCCACCACTCCCCCTCTCCTCTCCTCTCCTCTCCTCTCCCAGAGACAGATGGAGGGAGAGAGAGAGAGAGAGGGGCATGGAGAGAAAGAAAAAAAAAACGAGTGAGAGAGGGCAGAAGGGTTGATGGAGAGACAGGGGGCCAGAGGGAGGGCAAAGGAATGAGAGAAGAAAGAGAGAGGAAAAAAACAAGAGAAAATGAAAGAGACATCGCACAAATAACTCACAGGACACAGAGAGGACACGGAAACTTCCAGAAGATCTGTGACATAATGAGTTGGATCTCCATGGCTTGTTGATTGGGTAGTAACTCAGATGATTTTGTAGGGAGCCATGTTAAAATTCCTTTTCTAGGTCCTCGTCAACAAAACAAACAAAAAAAAAAACATGTTAGCCCCTTTGTTTAACTAATTTAATTCAACTTCATTCCTGTTACATTTTCACAGAACATTGAATTAACAAAAACCATCTCCTGATCCTAACCTTTACCATGCATTTTAATTTGGAAAAATTCAGCAGGGTTTTAGCTGAATAAACAGAGTTTATTTATCTAAATGTGTGTACTGTAGGTAGTCTGTAGGGGACCATCTAATTAAACTGTGACCAATGAATGTCACACAGTGATGATTACAACTGCCTGCAGAGTCTCAGAACAGTGTGACTAAATAATAATAATAATAATAATAATAATAATAACCTTTACTTGTATAGCACAGTTCATACATACAAGATGCAGCTCAAAGTGCTTCACAGTTTGGCAAATGGCATCGGAGTAATTGAATGCAATAATGGAGTGGCGTGGTGTCACAACAACGCAATGTCCGGCTGATGCGGGCTCTTGCGTGAACACAGGTAAAAAGCATTTGTTGCATCTTGGTGGTGCAGGAAGGTTGTTCAGGCACTGTTGACAGTTCCTGCTTGTGTCCGTAGGGGCAACAGGGGTGAGGAAAAACTCCCTGAATTGTATGTGGTTAAATCGAACCGAAAAAAAGGAAGAAACCTCAGGCAGAACCGTGGCCCCTAGGGAATCAATGAATTATGTTGTAGACATAAGACCCATGAGCTGTTAATAACATTTCAGTTTACAGGAAGTGATGAACGTGATATCCAATGCTACTCTTGATACTTAAAAAGTGTTTAGCGTATGACAGCTACAGAAACCTAACACAAAAGAAACATAAATTATATACAGGTAAATCTGAGGGAGTGTGTGTGTGTATGTGTATGTGTATGTGTGTGTGTCTGTCTCTGTGTCTGTGCATGCATGTGAACTCTTTTCTTGCTCTGTCTCTCTCTCTCTCTCTTTAGCTGCTGCTCTGTCACCTCATCAATCATGCTGTGTATTTCCTCTTCCCTTTTTGCATAAGCACTGTCCATTTTAATGTGTTTTTAACTGTTCCGTGAACAACACTACTGACCGCCCAGGCACTTCCTTGTTATGGCTACAACTATATCACTGTGCCACACCCATGACAACCCAGTTTAGCTCTTACCTCACATTGTTTTTAGGACGAGTTCCCTTTCGGGGCGCCCACGCGAGCTGACCCGCGAGGCCAGCGTGTATCTTAAAGTCAAGACTCGGTCTTAGTGTTGCATCCCAGTGACAGCCCTGGAAGATAACTCTGAGAAATATACACTGACACTGAATATCGCAATGCCGTAAAAATAGTATATCACGAGCTCTTTGCGCTTTGTCCTCACACACAAAAAAAAACAGTGGGGCTTTTCAAAAGAAGCCAGAAATCTGTCTTCAAGCCCCAAACACCTCATACTCCCACAGCTGGTCTTAAAACACAGAGTCACGGTTCAAGCTGTGGCCATTTTTCGTTCAGCTCTTGTTGCCTTTGCTGTAAATCCTGGGCCTCCAAACGTATATGTGTTACATACGGCACACTCATGGCTTTGGATACAGCAACATTTTGGTGCCGCAACATGCCAAGCAAAACTAAAGAAGAGTGCCAGAGTTGTAATGATGAACAGTACAATTGGTGTTTTTGAGAGTGTTCTCTAAAAAACAGCTCTGTTGGGGTGACTTCATGCGTGCAAAAAATGATTCTGTGGGAAGTATTTTTTTTTAAGCCTTAACTGAACATTTGTATCATGTTTTATCATGTTAATCCTTAAATAAATCTTCAGTCACTGACCATGACATGATGACACACACCGATAGAGAAGGAGATGTTAAAAGAGGTGAGGCACTGTTTCAAAAGGCTGGAGAAGAGCTAAAGCTCTCACACATCATACAAAACTGTTGTTCGTCCTAACAAACCCAGTCCAAATCAGGAAAATAAAGTAACTGTAAGTAACTTTCTGTAACTGTCATGAGGTAAACACTTTTTTAAAAATGAGTAAAGCATCAACAGTAGCATTAGCTGACATTAGCTGAACACTTGTTAACATGAGCAACCATCAAGTCAGAAAAAAGAAGTAGGTCTGCAAGCGGAATAGGACCCAGAGTAGATGTGGAAAGGTTAGGCCATGGTGGCTGACAGAAGCAGTGATTTTCTTCCACAGGAACTGATCCTTTCATACCTCTGGCTGTGGCCTCCATGACGACCCTTTTTGGGGTTTGGACTGCAGGACATTTGGCAGGGTTCCTACGCAGTATGGAAAAGTATGGAAAAGTATGGAATTTAATTTTAGCGTTTTCCAGGTCTGAAAAAGTATGGAAAATTGAAATTAGAGTATGGAGAAATATTTTTGTTTCCAGACGTTTGCCACTACATGGTAAAATGCAGCTCAACTTTCAGACATTCATCGAATTTTGCCTAAGAAATGTGCTGAAATGCCTGCGGAGGGAGCGGAGCAGCGTTTTGTAGTCTGAAACTTGCGATTGTGACGTAGCGTACAGCAGCGAGATGAGCAAGTGTTAAAAGTTAGGCACTGACAATCCATTATTAGGCCCACGAGTAATCACTGTTCTGACATGAAAATTAGCCAGATAGATTTGCTAGTTCAGTCGATTAGAGAAAACGACATACGCGCAATGTAAAGTCCCTATCACCACAAAGTTCCATACAGTTCAGAAAAATATTCCTGTTGGTTTTGTAAAGTTACATTTAATAAATATGCTCCACACTCATCTGGTAATTTTAAAAGAAATCTGAAGTGAGACGCAGCGGCGGCCCTTTTATTAAGGGCGCACGGGCGCGGCCCTCCCAACGTGTGAGGGATTAAAAAAAATCATCATATTAACAATAACAAGAAACCGTACCGTTCCACCTTAACCACCAGTGAGAGTGTATTGACTTTAACGTGAGATGATTGTTTGTTATTTGGTACAGTGAGTGAAAGCCCTCCCACTCCGGGGTGCCGACAAAGCTTGAGTCTATGGAAGCATGTGAAAAAAGTTTGAGAGCATTACAAATAAAAGATTTTAATTGGCCCTTTTATTTTGCGCTGCGGACGCAGCACTGTAGCGCTGTGTACTTTCATTGTAAGACTACATTTCATTATCACTTTGCAACTGTCATTTTACAAGTATTTATTAAGGTCATGCAACTGACAATGTAAGCTGAATCAGAATGGATTTTGCATTTGCTATGTGA
>CM059285.1:23107276-23112276 GCA_030347295.1 Setipinna tenuifilis
GGAGACAACACAACAACAATGGCCTTTGTCTGTGGGAAAAAAATGCTTCACAAAAAAGGGGACTAGCGTCTGACTGTCCCTGACTAATGTAGCAGAGTTTGAGGCGAGTTTTATTTGCCATGGATAATGACATTAGACTTTAAAATGTCCTATGGTGAAGCAGAAAAGCCTCCACATTTGTCGGTGCTTTCCCTAACATGTAGAGACTTTGTAACTCTGCGTTGTCTGGAACCACAACATTTTTGGTCTGCTCCTTCTTTTTTTTTTCCACCGTAGACCATAACCACTTTGTTTCTTCGTAGAGAGAGGATCTGTCTCTGCCTCATATCTCTCAACACTGAACAGCCAGTCCTCCAATTTAGTCCTAAATAAGTTTTTGTTTGTTTGTTTTGTTTCATTCTCATGGAATTCCTAAATGGGATTTTGGCCCATTTTGGTGATTTGGAGACAACATACAGCAGTTTATGTTTTGAGCAAATCCATCTGACTGAAAGGAATTGCATTTTATGTAAAAATGTGGTCTTTTATACATCACTGTGGTCATTTATACTTCACTGCAAGCAGGTGAAGCCAATTGTTGGTTATGTTTGCTTTCTATGGTGGTAATGCCAGTTCAAAAGAAGTATCGTAATATAGTTTATTTATTACTGTTATGGGAAAATGAAAATCAATCAATCTATAATACTAAAAGCTTAGCGATCCTTTCCTCTACTTCTTCCTACCTCTTTAAATGTATTTCAGACTATGCTTTTCTTCCCCAACACAATGAAAAAATAAAAGGACTGGTGTTTATTGAGAAGCGTACTCTAAGTTCCCAGCCAATCACAGGCCTGACATTAAAGCACTCCTCCCGCCCCTGGTCTCTGATTGGTAGGTGCACTGTCTACATATGTTGTTGCTTTAAGACATTTTTGAGCCATTAGGGTACCAGTTGTTTATGGCAATGGAAAGCAGAGATGGCAGGATGCAGAACGTAAGTGGGGATAAAGGAATTTGTAGGGGAAAGCAGAGACATGGCGGCTAACGGAGTAGCATAATGAAGGAGTGGAGCTGAAAGAAGAGATGGATGGATGAAAAATAGCGAATATTTGAGCCAACTTTTGCACTGTTTTACTTGCTTGCACATACATAAAAACAGATGCACAGAGGCAGAAAAGAAAGAGAGCACATAAAACAATGTAAACAAAGGCATGATGTAGTTTTATGAATAAACTGTAGTAATATTCGTAGTGACTCAAACAAATAAATAAAAACCCTATATGCCCACACACACACACACACACACACACACACACACACATATATATAAACACAGACATAAGTGTAATGCTGTGAGTTCATGTAGATGTCATGTTGTATTATCCAGTGCAGACAGAGACACAGAGAAGACTGAGTGATGTGGTAACGACCTGTCACTCTCAACAACACAAGGCTAAGACAGATGAGGGAGAGTGAAGATGCAACCGTAAGACTGCTTGGGTGGGTGTGTGTGTGTGTGCTGTTTGTGTGTGTGTGGTGTGTGTGTGTGTGCTGTTTGTGTGTGTGCATGTGAGTCAGTGTTCATGCACAAACATCTCTGTGCCTTAGTTCTTGTTTTCCTAAAGCAGAATAAACCATCGTCCCCACTCTAAAAATGCATATTATATTATCTACATAGAACAAAGTTCCTCCTTTTGTACTATACATTGCCCTACAGTCTGACATCTTTAAGCATACAAAAATACCCATCATCACCATCTTCCCCCACTGTCATCGCATCACGGCTGCCTCTTGGCTCCATCAGACATGGAAGCCAACCCCTCAAGTTTTTTTGTGGTCTCTTTAGTGCTCAACTAAAAACACAGCATGAAGCCAGAGACGAGCCCAAGACGACAAGGCAGCAGGCTACACAGGAGTTAGGTGCCGTTCAGACTGACACGCTCTTTTCACCTCCAAAACGCGAGAAGTATCGCTGGTATTCCGACACCTAAGCGCTTGCTGGAGATGTCAAGGTTCGTTGATTGTTGCTAAGTTACAAACAGTCCTCCATAATTTTTACCGTTGATTTTTAAACCTCTAAAAGCTAGTTCGAGAGTCACACTGTAGCTAAGCAACGCTTAGAAAAAGACGTGTTCCAAGAAGTTTTAGAAACCTCACTGTTTTTTGGAGCGAGGCTCAGGCAGGCAAAAAAAAAAAAAAGCAGCAAGACGCTTCGCAACGGTCAAACCGCTTGTCAGCCACATCGTTCCGTAGGAAAACAACCGAATTCGACCGAGCGGCTGGCAGAGAGAGAAGCACCGCAGTCTGATCGGCCCCGTGATTGCAGCCGCCGCCGCTGTGAATATCTCACCCTCTCAATCACCCCCACCCCTCTCAATACCCCCCACCCCTGCCAATCAGCCACGGCCCAGAAGCCCATTTAAAACTCGTCAGGCCCTTCACACAACACAAGCCTCAAACTCGCAAACACACACGAGTCAGCACTGCACGGGCACACAAGGGCTAGATTTAGTCTAGCACACTATGTGCTCACACACTTAGAAATGGACGCATACACACACACATTCGCACACACGCTCAGACACACACACATAGAAATGGACGCATACACACACACACACACACACACACACACACCCAGGCATGCACACTCACACACACACACACACATAGAAAAGGACGCATGCACACACACATGCACGCGCACACACAGGGACGCACTCTCACATACACACACATATAAAAATGTATGCATACGCGCACACACACACACACACACACACACACACACACACACACTGACATGCGCACACACACCTTTACTTACAAATACATACACTTTTACACACGCACATACATAGGCGCACACACATGCAGACAGAAACACACATATAAATACATGAACATACACACACATTACACACACACCCACACACATTCACAAACACATATACAATCACACACACAGTCAGCCGCACAAACATACAAACACAGGCGTCAGTTCTGGGATGTTATGATGTCCTCTGCCAAAGGATGATTCATGCGCGAGCACCAGAGTTTGAAAAAAAAAAGAGAGGGCCATTCTTCCCTGATGCCTTTTGTTGTGTTTATAGCTGAGTAACAGCTTATTAACAACAATATAACCCAGCCTCTCTGTTTTTATTTGGGAGGTCGCGGACATTTCTGCAGGCGGCAAGCCCCCTCCCCACTTTTATGTCCTGCGAGAGAGAATTAGGCCCAGGTGCTCCAACCACACGCACAAACACACACACACACACACACACACACACACACACACAACCAGGAAGGCCATAACATAGAAGGAACTGTGCCCCTGTAGCCAAAGATCGTTTGTCGCTAAAACACTAGCGATGCTAACCCAAACCTCCTGTTGGAGTCCTATAAAATGCCCTCATTACAAACAGACACAGGAGCGTGAGTGTGTGTGTGTGTGTGTGTGTGTGTGTGTGTGTGTGTGTGTGTGAGAGAGAGAGAGAGAGAGAGAGAGAGAGAGAGAGAGAGAGAGAGAGAGAGAGAGACAGCGCAGGTACAACAAAGGACTTCATATGGAAGTTCAAAGCTGTTGTTGACAAAGCTGGTACACAGCAAGCATTAGGCTGAACTTTCCTTGGGCATGATTTAACTCCACCCACCATTCATTTCTCATACAACTGCTCATTACTGGTGAAGGACCAGACAGGCCATATTGTTCTCAAGGCTTCCTCTTTGTTGCAGAGAGAATTACATGTGACCTCCATAAAAGGCCAGGGAGTCTTGTGTAGTCCATTGGTAGTTCCGAGCTCCTACGCAGTCCCTACACTCCTACAATGTAAACAGCACAATACATTATTAATGCTTCCTGTTGTGTTTTTCTCAGAATACACACACACATTATATGTACGCTTGCTTACACACACACACACACACGCACACACACACACTCTCTCTCTCTCTCTCTCTCTCTCTCTCTCACTCACACACACACACACACACACACACACACACACACACACACACACACACTCATTAAACAGCTCCTTACCCTTCCCAAATAACAGAGTGGCTGCCAAGGCAAACCCCCAAAGTGCTGCCTCCTACTCCCCAGGAAAAGCTGCTAGCCTCAAAGGTAACCATAAACTAATTATGGGTTTGATTTCGTCTCTGAACACAGTTTCACACACACATATACAGGCACACACACACACACACACAGGCACACACACACACATACACACAGGCACACACACACAAACACACATACACACAAACACACACACACACACACAGGCACATACACACAAACACACACACACATACACACAAACACACACACACACACACACACACACACACACGCACACACACACAGGCATGGGCACATACACACAAACATACACACCCACACACACACACCCACACACACACAGGCACAGGCACAGGCACAGGCACATACAAAGGAAAACCATTGTGTAAATCCTCAGTGCTAAATATAGCCAGGATTGTTATACTTTGCCAGTCCGCCATTGTGTGCACTTGTGAAGATAGACCTCAAGGAAGGAGCTAGTTGCTAGCAGGCATACCCACACCCACCCACCCACACACACCCACTCACACACACACATTACAATCAAACACACTCACACACACACAAAACACACACACACACACACACACACACACACACACACACACACACATGCTGCTGATTAATGGTGCTGAGAGGAAGCAGCTAATGTTTGGTTTAATTATAGGGATATAAATCTACAAGACAGAGTGACGAAACTTATTATTTTCATTCGAGACATGGTAAGCGTGTGTGTGTGTGGGTGTGTGTGCGTGTGTGTGTGTGTATGAGTGTGTGTGTGTGTTTGAGTTACTGTTTGATTCTAATCCACAATATATTAATGCCCCACTCCTCTTTCCTGCCCTCTCCTCATGTGAGGTCACCTATGGGCAGGTACAGTAGATACTGCTGGTGAACATGGACACACAGGACAGAATGAAGGAGGGCCACACTTCAG
>CM059285.1:23117276-23122276 GCA_030347295.1 Setipinna tenuifilis
TGTGTGTGCATCTATGTCTATGCATGTGTGTGTGTGTGTGTGTGTGTGTGTGTGTGTGTGTGTGTGTGTGTGTACAGGAGGGCATGTGTTTGGCAGGCAGAGAGCCCTTGAATGTGTCAGGCCTCAGATCCACTGTCTCACCTCATCAGTCTCGCCTTCAGAAGCCTGGCCCCACATGCCCTGGCACCGTATCCACTTACACACATCACGTATGGAGGAGTAATCATTATCTGTGTGTGTGTGTGTGTGTTCATGTCTTCATATGTCTGTGTGTGTGTGTGTGTGTGTGTGTGTGTGTGTGTGTGTGTGTGTGTGTGTGTGTGTGTGTGTGTTTATGTCTTCATATGTCCATGTGTGTGTGTGTGTAGCCGTGTGTGTGCATGCGTGCATGTGTACATGTCTTTATATGTGCATGTGCGTGTATGTGTGTGTGTGTGTGTGTGTGTGTGTGTGTTTGTCTGTGTGTCTTTATATGTGCATGTGTGTGTATGTGTGTGTCAGGTTTTTTATAATGAAGGAAAACTAAGACTAAAACTAGCACTGAAAATATAATTTTGTTAACTAAAAAAAATAAAATAAATAAAAATGTCAGTTTCTTATGTTGTGTTACCATAAACACGTTCAAAGTGTTTATTGAAGGTGTCTACATAAGAGTGACATGAACCCTTTATAAACATGACATGACACATTTCATTAACATTAATGACACTTCATACATGTTTATGACTGTTGTCATTAAGTGTTTGGTGTTTGCAATGTTTAAACCCCATAAAACATCAACATTACAAAAACTAAATGACACAACAGTCATAAACAGGAATGAAGTATCTTTATAACATGTTCATGTCATTTCTTTGTAGATACCTTCAAATAAAGTGTTACCGTTTATTGTCACATGCAGCAAGAAAAACAAGTTTCTCTGCAATGAAATTCCAGGATCTATAAATTACAGGTGTCATAACACCTGGAAATCTAAAAGACTACAACTAAATAAAAAACTAAACTAAAACTGTCCAATTATCAACATAAAAACTAAACCTCTGAATGCACTTGTTAGACTAACTAAACTGAAACTAACAAATGAACTGCAAAACTGAAAAAAAAAAACTATAACTTTACTATAATAACTCTGGCGTGCATGTGTGTGTGTGTGTGTGTGTGTGCGTGTGTTTGTGTGTGCATATGCCTTTATAAGTGCATGTGTGCATGCATGTGTGCATGCATGTGTGTATCTTCATATGTGCGTATAAGTGCATGTTTCTGTGTGTGTGTGTGTGTGTGTGTGTGTGTGTGGACATGCGAGACTAATGTATACCACACGGCTGCTATTGCCATCGTGCCTGTTCAGCGTTTTTGTGCACATTTTAATGCAGGTCAAAGTCCTAACCAACCACCACCGCCCACCCCCCCACACACACACACATACACACACACACACCCACAAATGGAAAAATAACTTCCATATCATTTCTAACCTCACGTGAACTCCACCCACATCACCTCATATTTTTCTTGTTCCTTCTCTTTTCCTTCCCCCCCCTCTCTCTTCCTTTCTCTCTCTCTCTCTTTCTCTCTGTCTCTTTCTCTTTCTCTCTCTCTCTCTCTCTCTCTCTCTCTCTCTTACTCTTCCCCTCCCTATTCTGAGATAGGTTGAAACCCTGCAATCTACCTACGCCATAATTAGATCCTCTCCCGGCTCAGACACACACCCAGAAAGTCCATGCTTCTCTCTCATTCCTTCTCTCTCTCTCTCTCTCTCTCCCTCCCCCTCTTTCTTTCTCCCTCTCTCTTTTTTTCTCTCTCTCCCTTTCATTGGCTCCCTTAAATGAGGTGTAAGGGACACAGTGTTTGGGCTAGCAGGGCTAAATTACAGTCCTGCAGTCATGCCAGACAGAAAATGCTATTTGATATTTTATCTGCTATCTCAGTCTGTTTGTGTTGTCATGTCATTATAGGATATTTCAGGGGTCATGTAGATGCAGTTATTCTGCTTTATGGATTAAAAAAGAGACGGGAGGGGAGGAGGAAAGATATAGATATGTATATACAGAAAGAGAGAGACAGACAGACAAAGACATAAAAGGGTGGGGTGGGGTGGGGCGGAGGTTCTGTATGTACTCTTAAAAGCAACATCTTCTGAAATGTGCAATTGCTTTGGACTGACAGACATTTGGATTCATCGGGTAACAAATACAATACCGACAACCTTGCCTGAAGAAAGGCTAACATGTTTTACAGATCATGTGTGACTACCCAGGCCTCCTGGACCCATGCCATCTGAGGATGGCGCACTATAACCCTTCAAGCAAGAGATTTGACTTTTTCTTACACACAAAACTTACTCTAAAGCCTTTGTCTTGATGTTCTACATATTTAGTAAATAGTTTAAAAGAGCTACAAGATAACCCTCGCTGTTTTTTTTTCTTCCACATTACCATAACGGTGATTACTCCCTTGCCTTCTGCTCTAAGTATATAGGGGTTATTCTGGCTCTGTAATCTTAGGACACATTTAGCGTTAGCCTAAAAACCATTGACATAAAGCAAGTCCTATGGGAATCCATACGTTTATATTACCCCGGCATTTGCATTTTACATGCTGTCACGCCATAGCCACACACGAGACATTTTATTTAACCACCTACAGATTTAGATTTGTTTGAGCTAATGTACTGCTTGGATCTTTTTCCGTTTATTTAACTTAACAATGTCGTGTATTTTTATTACATGCATGGCATTGTTAAGTTAAACCAACGGTAAAAAAAATAAAGATCTATTCAGCACATTTACTTTATCTGTTTTATAAAGTTTGTTCTGTGGTTTACTTTTTTTACAGTGTAGCGTTTATCTTTATTTATCGTAAGAATGTAGCTCTATGCTACCTGTATTGCCTGTCTACTCTACCAGTGTCCTACTGTTTTTATAGACACACACACACACACACACACACACACACACACACACACACACACACATCCTCTTTGGCCATCATTAAGTCCCATCCATTAAGTTGGAATGCTTCCCCCTGTAATTGTGTCCATAGGGTAGGCTGCTAAACAGGCCCTTTGTGACATTTACTACGCAAACAAACATGAAAGAATGGAAACTTGAACTTAAAGGAGAGGGTCTGGAAACATGTGGGCCTCCCCATGCATGTGTATGTGTGTGTGTGTGTGTGTGTGTGTGTGTGTGTGTGTGTGTGTGTGTGGTATGTGTTAATGTGCAGGTCACTGTCTGCTACAGCTTGTGACAGAATTATGTGTGTGCATCTGTTTGTGTGTGTACGTATGCGTGTGAGTGTGTGTGTGCATGTGTGCATGCATGCCTGTGTGTGTGTGTGTGTGTGTGTGTGTGTATGTGTGTGAGTGTGTGTGTGTGTGCATGTGTGCATGCATGCCTGTGTGTGTGTGTGTGTGCGTGTGTGTGTGTGTGTGTGTGTGTGTGTGTGTGTGTGTGTGTAGGCTGTTAGCCACTGGCATAAATGAAAGAGCTGTGTCATGTCTGCCCTGTCATTACACCCCCCTTTGTTGCCCTAATGCTAGACTGACTCCACAACATCATTACCTGAGCTCACGACATCTCTTGTGTGTGTGTGTGTGTGTGTGTGTGTGTGTGTGAGAGAGAGAGAGAGAGAGAGACAGACAGACAGACAGAGACAGAGAGCGAGGGAGAGACTCTGCCATTAACGCCGCAGTTGAATTTTTCCTTTGTTCTCGCCACAGGTCTGGGACCAGCTGTTCCACCTATCTTTGCTCCGCCAGTTTTGTCATACGAGGTGTCCCCACTGACCTGAGACCAGCTGTCGGCAGTAGCCCGAGGCCAAACTGTCGCTCCAAGCCTGTAATATTGAAGCACTGATGATCTCACTGCACACACCCACACATGCAAGTTTCCATGGCCATACACGCTCCTCACACACAACACACACACAACACACACACACACACACACACACACACACACTGAAACCTACCTGTGTTTGACACTGGCTTCTGCCTGCACTCCCGAGTGCAGACACACACTCTTCCTTAATCTCCTTTACTCCCACAAAAGCCAGCTGACCCTGGAACAGCTCTGTGTCGAGTTCGATGATGACCTGACAGGCCCTTGCCATTGATTGTGCAAGAATACTGCCTCCAAAACAGTTTGCGTTTGTCACATTCCCCAGCCCTAGTGGTCACCTGAATTATGACAGTCTGTCTTCCCTCTCCCTACTGTCCCTACTGGTGGCACCGTGGCTTCTGTCTCACCTGTGGTCAGGTAGGTGTGCTTACCTGAGGCTTGGCTGATGTGTTTATAGGTGTGCTTACCTCAGGCCTAGCTGATGTGTTTATAGTTGTGCTTACCTGAGACCTAGCTGATGTGTTTATAGTTGTGCTTACCTTAGGCCAGCCGATAGGTTTATAAGTGTGATTACCTGTGGCCTAGCTGATGGCTTCTATAGGTGTGCTTACCTCAGGCCTAGCTGATTGGTTTAGAGAAACCTGCATATGACCTTCACAGCAGCCATGTTTTGTAGCTGACCACTTAAGAAGGGCCAGACCATTCCTATCCTGCTGGATGATTTGTTTGGCTACATTTGCATCACCAGACTGAACCCTTTTCCTCTGTTCCAAACCTATTTACTAATAAAACTCTCTAGATGTTACTGCAAGGCAAGGCAGGGTTTGTCAGTGCAATGTACTTTACAGAGAGTGAAATCTGCATGTGTCTCGCCGTTATGTTACGTTTGTTAGTTTGGACGTGATAATTGCAATGCTTCTGTTGTTGTCTGACACCTTGCCCGCCTCTTCTCCTGTGTTTGCTCTCTAACTCTGTGTTCAAACTGCAAACAATACAACCAACTACAGTGTCAAATGTGTCCCTCCCTGCCTATCTTTAAAAGGTTAAAATTTCCCTTAATGTAGCATCACAAACACTTAGTCTCCTCATTTCAACCAGCTGACTGTCCTCCACGTGTTTTATAAATGCATGTGAGGGTAATAAAAATAGGAGCGGGGC
>CM059285.1:23124776-23129776 GCA_030347295.1 Setipinna tenuifilis
AGAGACAAAAAGACAGACAGTGAGACAGAGGATGGGGGGGGATAAAGAGAGAGAGGGAGGGAGGGAGAGAGGGGAGGGGAGGCACAGCGGGGGGTGCGTTTCCACTCAGCGGCAGTTCGTGTTGGGGAGAGAGCGTCCCAGCCACGGGGAGTTCCTGTGGGCGCGAGAGGACGGAGGGGAGACAATGATGTGTGTATTTCGGACTCCACTAGATGTCCGCTATTTCCGAAAGGGGCACTTCCAAAGCCAGGGAAGGAGGAGTGGGGATGGGAAATTATGGTGTTTGAAATACCAACCACCACGCAGGGGGTTACCAGGGTCTAGGTCTGTGTGTGTGTGTGTGTGTGTGTGTGTGTGTGTGTGTGTGTGTGTGTGGTAGAGGCAGAGAAAGAGAGAAAAAAGAGACTTTGACTTAAAAAATATATATTACAAGATCATAAACAGATAAGAATACCGATAAAATAAAAACCCTTCTATAAAAAAAATGATAAATTAGTAACAAGACTAAAACCTGAGGCAAAACAGACACAATTAGTTATTATGTGTAGGTATTTCTAATATTAAATAGGCTGCTTTCTTTTCTGATCGTGCACAAGTAGAGAGAGACAGACAGACAGACAGACAGACAGACAGAGAAAGACAGAGAGAGAGAGAGAGTATAAGTCTGTGTGTTTTTGGTAAGGAGGGGTCAGGCTCCCATCACCCAATAAAATGGATGTGTGTGTGTGTGTGTGTGTGTGTGTGTGTGTGTGTGGGTGGGTGTGTGTATGGGGGGGGGGGGGATGGGACAATGAGACGCTTCTGATTGCCACAGAGGCTAAAATAACTTCCCCTCCGTCTCTGCTACTCAAGCAGACGCCTTCCCCTGCATCTTTTTGTCCCATTCTCTTCCTCTCCCTCTCCCTCCCCCCTCTCTCTCTCTTCATCTCTCTTCCTCTCCCTCTCCCTCTCCCCCTCTCTCTCTTCATCTCTCTCTCTTTCTTCCTCTCCCTCTCCCCCTCTCTCTCTTCATCTCTCTCTCTTTCTTCCTCTCCCTCTCCCCCTCTCTCTCTTCATCTCTCTCTCTCTTCATCTCTTTCTCTCTCTCTCTCTCTCTCTCTCTATTCATCTCTCTCTCTCTCTCCTCATCTCTCTCTCTCTCTGTCTCTCTTTCCCTCGCTCCGTCTGTGTCTCTTTTTGTCTCTGTCTGTCTCTCTTTCCCTCGCTCTGTCTGTGTCTCTTTCCCTCTCTGTCTCTGTCTCTGCACTCTCTTTCCCTTATGGCAAACTGGATCTGCACATAATGCAGCTATAGAACAGATAAAGACTATGTCTAAAATAGTATGTTTTCATTGTATATGTTTCATAACGTAGCGCCTTCGATTCATTTGAGCCTCACTACTACAGTACCCCAGCAATGCTGAGCCGTAAATAAACTGTCATTCTGATTTTGAAACCGCGTCCCTGTGGATTTATTTGAAACCGTTCTAATGAGCATGGGTGAGACTGTAGATGTTTACTGTAATTGAATGTATGGTTGTGTTAACTGTGTGTAGCATTTTGACAAAATGTGTCCAGTTTTTTTTAAATGACAGTTGTGAAAAACTGTTAAATACTTCAAAAAAGGTATTGACAATGTCCTGGCATGGATGCCAATCATTTTCAGTTGAAAAAGGCCACATATAGCAATATAGACGACATAGTCTTAGTGTCTGATACTTTGTGCTGTTTGGGCATGAGATGCACTCTGAGCTTTTCAATATGTGCTTGTGTGTGTGTGTTCGTGTGTGTGTGTGTGTGTGTGTGTGTGTGTGTGTGTTTTACATCAGCTATCCAAAGAAACGGGAAGATGTTTACAATAAAACCCATTTAAAATAATATAAACCACATCAGCACAAACAAGCACACTAGAATAGTGACTTTAAAAAAGAAAATGTACACACATGCACATGTAGTGATGGAAACTTTAGAGCAATGTGAGTCTGGTTATACAGTACTACGTGTATATGTTAGCATCTTTGTGGGTGTCCGAAAAACATTTACCATTGAGATCTAAAATATAGAGGAAGAATTTTTGGAATAAAATAGAACATTGTTTTTGTTTTTACTGTCTAAAGTTATACTTTGTGAATTTAAAATGAGAGGAAAGCGTGTTTTAATGGACTGCACTGTTAAAACAGGAAGAGGAAGTCTACAAGATAGACATTTTTGTTTTCAACCGCTAGTTCAATGTTTTCTAGTTCTATTATCTATGGTTTCCCTTGTCACCGGAAATTCCTTGATAACACAGAAGCTTTGTTATTGCCCTTGCCAAGAAGGTTACATTTTTGATAACTCAAAAAGGGACGAATTAATCAAATCAAAATTTAAATCTTGACAAGATGTCGGTACTGTCACTGCCTCCAGGTGATTATTTTTTTGGTGACAGTCGGTTCCTTCCTGGTTACCTCACAAAAAAATTCCGAAAATGAACATAGGAAATTCCATTCAGGAAATAATTTAAAAATGGGGCAGAACTGAACTGCTTGGCAGAGGTCTGTGGTCTTTCTAAGTGCTTTCAAGCTTTTCTAGTTATTTCGGCTCTTGGGTCTGGGTCTGTAGTAAAAGCAGTGTAGAAAGGTGCTAACACCCATTAGGCCGTGGGGGCAACACCCAAAGAGCAGATATGCTTGTAAAACATCCACTGCCCTCTCTGTGATGCAGGCTGACAGGATTTTTAAAAAAACATTACAGCTGTCACAGGCAGGCTGAGGGTGGAAGGGTGAGTTCTGTCAAGATGGCGCCGGTGTCATGGAGCCTCTGTGTGTGTGTGTGTGTGTGTGTGTGTGTGTGTGTGTGTGTGTGTGTGTGTGTGTGTGTGTGTGTGGAGACAGAGGCGGTGCAGCAGCTGCCAGTGACACGAATCGGGTGAGTTATGGGAAAATGGACGGAGAGGATTATCCGTAATTACACACCTCAGCAAGCCTGCAGGTGACACACTGTGTATGTGTGTTTGTGTGTGTGTGTGTGTGTGTGTGTGTGTGTGTGTGTGTGTGTGTGTGTGTGTATGTGTGTGTGTGTGTGTGAGTTGAGGTAATGAAGGGGAATGTGAAGAATGACAAAATAACAGACACCGTTCCTCCAAACACAAGCCGCGGCAACAGAGTACAGAGTCAGCAAGGCAAAGAGTGACTCAGGTGGCCCCTTAAGGAAAGCAGCTCATGTCTTCTGCTGTCTGGTCTGGTGTCAGTTTACTGTCTTTACTTAAGCTGGAGAGTGTTCTGGAGAAGACAGACGGAGGCTGACTCCAGAACAGCTGTTCCGGCAGACGGTAACCAAAGATGGGGAGGTAGAGGGGGGTGAGGGGGGGACGTAGGGGCGCGGGTTAAGTGGCATGAACTAGAGGGAGAGAGACCCCCACATGCCACACACACCTTGCTGTCACCATGCCAATTAAACACACACACACACACACACACACACACACACACACACACACACACACCCTCTCTCACACACCTCACTGTCACCAGACCATGTGTAAGTCAACACAAACATGTCAGTGGAGGAACACAAACACCATTCACCCATATCATACCATGGGCTCGCAGGTGCACACACACATCACACAAACATATGTGGCACCCCTTTCACCCCCATATATGTGTATGCACACACACACACACACACACACACACACACACACACACACACAAACACACACACACACATACACACACACACACACACACACACACACACACACACACAGATATACAAAACCACTGGGAGGGCAGACACACAGTCACACATGAAAACATACATCAACACACACTTCTTTAAAAGCACTACTCATGTTTCACCGCCTGACTGCCCTGTGTACTGCTCCTCTCTTCTTTTCCTCCCTCCTTCTCTCTCTCTCTCTCTCTTTCTCTCTCTCTCTCTCTATCACTGTCTCCCTCTCTCTCTTTTTTTGTCTCTATCTCACGCCCCCACCCCCCTCTCTCCCCCCCTTGTCTTTATCACTCTGTCTCCCTCTCTCTCTCTCTCTCTATCACTGTCTCCTTCTCTCTTTTTCTGTCTCTATCTCACGCCCCCACCCCACCCCCCTCTCTCTCCCCCTTGTCTTTATCACTCTGTCTCCCTCTCTCTATCTCTTTCTCTCTCTGCCTCTATCTCTCTATCCCTCTCTCTGTCTCGGGACAAGGGACAGATGGTGTCCTTCACTGCCACCCCCTTGTAGAAGGTCACAGACGCCGAGATAGGGCCTGGCACCATACACTCAGATAACTGTACTCTCCCTCTTTCTGTCTCTCTCTCATTTGCACACACACACACACATACGCACATGCACACACACACACACACACACACACACACACACACACACACACACACACACAGATAACTGTACTCTCCCTTTTTCTCCCTCTGTCTGTCTATCTCTCATTTGCACACACACACACACACACACACACACACACACACACACACACAAACAGACAGATAACTGCCGTCTGTCTCTATTTGCCTCCCTCACATACTCACATACACATGCATTCATACACACACACACACACAAACACACACACATACAGATAACTGCCGTCTGTCTCTATTTGCCTCCCTCATATACTTACACACACACATGCATACACACACACACACACACACACACACACACACACACACACACACACACACACACACACACACATACATACACACACAGATAATTAGCCACACTGGCAAAAAGACAGCATTCAGTATGTATGGTCTGTACATGTCTATGTGTGTGTGTGTGTGTGTGTGTGTGTGTGTGTGTGTGTGTCTGTGTGTGTGTGAGTGTATGACACACACACCCACTCTTTTTCTCTCTCTGTCTCTCTCTTCCACACACACACACTCACACACATTGACACACACACACACACACACACACACGCACACACCCTCTGTTACTAGCTCAGATAAAACTTTCACTGGAATTCATTTTTCATTATCACACAATGATATGTGTGTGTGTGTGTGTGTTTGTGTGTG
>CM059285.1:23139776-23142276 GCA_030347295.1 Setipinna tenuifilis
TATGCCCTATTCAGTTAGTGTTAGCTACCAGTTAGCTACCAGTTCATTCAGTGAAATTATATTTCATTTGATTTTCTTGTTCTTTTTTTTCCTGCCAACAGCATTCTGTGACCTAGAACAAACAGAGCTATGGATTGATTCACACCAAACTTCTCCTTTAAGAACCTGGAAGGTGCTGGAAGAACCTTACCTGTTTGACCAGAGCGAGCGTGTTTGGAAAGAATTTTAAAAGGAATGTGTTTTTTTTCTTTTTCTTTTCCTTTTTCTTTTCCCAGGAGATATGGTCAGCAGTTTGAATTCTCCCAGGGCCCCCCTCTGTGGCTGTTTGTCTGAGAAGTAATCCTCCTCCAGCAGCGCTGGTCAGCTCCCAGGGCCAGTGTCCAAACACAGCACCGCTGACCTGCCCTTGATCCTCCGGCTGACCTCGGGCCGAAAGTAAACAAACACACACATGTATACACACAAACAGACAGGTTGTTTGGGGTGGGGGTGGGGGGGATCAGTGTCGGTATCAACCCGGGGGGGATCAACTGACCTCGACAACAGACAGCACACACACTCAAAGACACACATAAACACACATACACACACACACACACAAACACACAATCACACATACATAGACAAACACAAATTTATTCACGAATACTATCTCACTTTACCACTGTTAGTCAAAACTCCACACCCACCCACACACACACACACACACACATTCCATTCTTTTATTGTCTTAATCTGCCTTCAGACTGAAAGACAGAGTCACAGGTGTAAGATCAGTGAGCTGGGAGTCTGAGACTGCACACACACACACACACACACACACACACACACACACACACACACACACACTGCTCTGCACTGTGCAGCATGACCGATGAAAATAATCATCTTATCCCATTAGTCAGACTCTGAAACAAGGCCTCGACCTGTCTCTGACCATAACAAAAAAAACCACACACACACACACGCAAACACACAAAGATAGACATGCATACACACACAAACACACACAAAGACAGACAGACATGCATACACACAAACACACACACAAATACAGACAGACAAGCATACACACACAAACACATTCACACACACACGCATACACACACTAACACACACACACAAACACAAACAAATACACACACAAACACACACACACACACAAACACGTGCATACACACACACACACACACACACACACACACACACACATACACACACATACACACACACTCACAGTACAGCTGTAGGGTATGATCAGAATGTCTGCTCCCAGGGACTTGACCAAATCCCGTCTGTCAGGTTAATTACAGAAAACAATGGGAGTGAGACGATGTGCGTGCATGTGCGTGTATGTGTGGATGCATGCGTATGGGCGTGCGTGCATGTGTGTGTGTGTGTGTGTGTGTATGCACGCATGTATAAGCATGTGTGTTCGTGTGTGTGTTTTGTTGTGTGTGTGTATGGGCATGCCTGTGCATCTGGTCTGTGTGTGCATTCGTATGTGCCCTGCATGCATTCGTGTGTGTGTGTGTCTGTGTGTGTGTGTGTCTGTGTGTGTGTGTGTGTGTGTATGCATGCTCTGAGAGAGTGCAAGCAAGCTGTGTAGTAAGAGTGTGTCCCCCTATACAGTACGTGGGGGCTGGTTGTGTTTAGGCGCCTGCAGATTTGTTTTGCGAAGAATGTGGGCTTTTGGAGATTGTGCGTCACGTATAATTAGCAGAGACTGCGGGCAGCATTAATGCAGCGGTGCAGCGGGATTAAACTGCTTAAATGTTCTTAAACGCCGGCCTCTGCCAATTTAGGCAGCAACACGAAAGCGCCAAATGCATCCCATAAAGCTAGCGCTTATTAGATTTGGTTACTGTGGCGACTGGAGCGAGTGGGCCAGACGGGATCCTGGGGAGTTACCTCAGCAGGGCTTGGGGGGAGGAAGACAGGGAGGGAGGGGGGGTAGGGGGAGGGAGAGGGGTAGGGTAGGGTAGGGGGGGTGGCGGTTGGGTGACTGGTGGTGGTCCATGAAGCGTTTAGACATGGCAAAACCCCCCCCCCCCCCCCACACACACACACACAGGGGAGTTTATCACAGATAGCACTGCTGGAGCTGGAGGACAGGAGCAGGGAGTGGGTCTCGTCTCGGTTTCAGGATGGCGCACAGTGTGTGGTCTGTCTGGCTAAGCCCAGGGCTTTACTGAGCTGTGGCGATGATGGCGAGCCGGGAGCTGTGCTAAGACTGGGGGGGGGTTACTGCTACTGCTGAGGGTGTGTGTGTGTGTGTGTGTGTGTGTGTGTGTGTGTGTGTGTGTGTGTGTGTGTGTGTGTGTGTGTGTGTGTTTGTGTGTGTGGGTGTGTATGTATGTGACTGTGTGTGTGTGTGTGTGTTGGGTGGGGGGGACATATAAGGGGTTGAGGGTAACTCCAACCCTGCCTGTGCCACCCAACACATCGCTGCTGTGGCTGACAGCCCCTGGGTAATAAGTGGTTGGTTAATATGGGCCTG
>CM059285.1:23147276-23152276 GCA_030347295.1 Setipinna tenuifilis
TGTGTGTGTGTGTGTGTTTGTGTGTGCATCGTTTCTCAGGGCATTTAGCTAAAGCCGTGCTCAACACGAGGCCAGGCTCACCCTGTGGAGTGCAGGGGCACTTTTCAGCCCCCACAATCCTCTCCTGTCAATCAGCGAATATTAACCTCCCGCCCCCCTGCCAGGTCCCACATTCTCCACTTGAAGTGAAAGAACACTACACCCACCTCACAGCGAGCAGGTCAGACAGGCACTATAAACACACTGCCTGTGTAATTCGGCCCTAATCTGAACGGTCAGAGTCAGAGTTGGGTTTTTTTTTTTCGTATTCCTCGTAGTGGTGGCGTTTCTGAGTGAGTGAGATTATGGGACTGAAACGAGGGGGGGGGGGGGGGCGATGGCCAAGGCACTTCAAAGAGACCCGTCACTTCCTGTCAAAGACCCCTCTCTCTCCCTCTCTCTCTCCCTCTCTCTCCCTCTCCAACTGCGGGGGTCTCCAGTATCCACTCCCCCATAACAGCAGACATGCCTATGTAAACACACACACACATACACACACACACACACACACACACACACACGCATGCATGCACGCAGTGGTCTGGCCAGTGTTGGGGAGACAGCCTTAATGTGCTTTTCACCCTTAATGCTGCACAGATGAGGGGCCTACCCTCCATCCTCACCCACTGAGAGAGGGAGAGAGAGAGAGGGAGAGAGGGAGAGAGAGAGAGGGAGAGAGAGAGAGAGAGAGAGAGAGAGGGAGAGAGAAGGGGGGGTAGTAGGGAAGTCAAGAGAGACAGAGAGAGAAGGGAGGGAGAGAGAGAGAGAGAGGGAGAGAAGGGGGGGGGGAGGTAGGGAAGTCAAGAGAGACAGAGAGAGAAGGGAGGGAGAGAAGGGGGTTAAGAAATAAAGACAGAGAGAGAGACAAGGAGAGAGGGGGAGTTGAGAGAGAAAGAGAGAGAGAGAGCAAAGAAGAGAGGGGGGGTTAAGAAAGATAGAGGGATAGTGAAGAGAGAGGGAGCGAGAGAGAGAAAGAGAGAGAGAGTAAAGGAGAGACAGGGGTTAAGAAAGAGAGAGGGATAGTGAAGAGAGAGGGAGAGAGAAGGGGAGAGGGGGAAGCTAAGAGAGAGAGAGAGAGAGACAGAGAGAGAGAGAGAGAGAGGGAGAGAGTGATGAAGGATAAGGAGTTAAGTTACACTGGCTTTAGTGTGTTTGCTGAGGGCAAGGCCCAGTGCCACTGCCAGACCACTCAACTTAGAGGAAGAACTTCCACCTCCAGTCAGTAATCAGCATGCTCTTCCTCCTCTTCTTCTTTCTTTCTTTTTTTCTTTTCTCTTATCCTCTTATCCTATTCCTTCCTATCCTCTTTTTTTGAAACGATGTACAATGGAGAGAGCATCTATCCTGTGCTTGAAAAACCAAACATCGTCTTCCACAAAAGAAGGTTCCTTGTTCTTTTTGAGAACTTAAAGAACAGTTTGCGTGAAGTGTATGCTGAGGCCTGACATGTTATGACATCGCATCAAGGCATGACCCTCTCTCCAACAAATAAAAATAGTACAAAAAAGGCTATTCTACCTCCTTGTCTTGTACCGCGCTGTTGCTATGTCAGTTTCTGGATGTGTTTTCTTTTACGGTCTCTGCTCAATGGCTCTTCAAGCTGACACCCGTTTCCAAACAATCTCTCCATCTGACGGAAGCCAGGTAGGCACTGGCTGGTTGCCGGCGCTCAGAGGGGGTGCTTCTGTCATCCATGGCGTGTACCGCAGCCCCCCCCAACCCCCATTACCCCCCCACCCCCATCCCCGTTCCAACACAAGGGAGCCGCGTTGCTCTCCAACGTAAACTGTTGGCCAGATATAAATTCATTACGGCAGAAGCTTTTATGACAACACTCCACTTTATGGTACATGGGCTCCTTAACACCGGGACTTATCGCTGTGTTTTTTCCACCTAGACGCGCACTCTCTCCCTCTCTCTCTCTCCCTGGTACAAACGGCGGCTGGAAAAAATGCAATCGCAAAAACGTGATCCCCAGAAGACGCCAGTGGTTCCTCACACAGACTTGGGGGGGGGGGGGGGGCAGAGACAAATGATCTATGCGTTTCTTATGGTGCGGGAAAAAGCGTTTAATTGCTCGGCTAATTTATTAGAGCAGGTTACGCTTGGGCTAATCCCTGCTGCATAAACCAAAACGCTGTGCAGGCCGGAGAGGGACCTTCTGTGTTCATAAGGAATTTCCTCCATTCAGTCAGCGGTAATAAAAACAAGCGTCCGTTCATAAAAGTCCAGCAGAGGGTTGACTCTTCCTCGTCAAGTGCCTCAAACAGCGCATAAACCAAAATGGGAGAACGGCACACTAAGGGGCTTTATGGAGTTAAGCAAAAAGAAGAAAAAAATTAAAAAATAAAAACATGCACACCCTTGTCTCAGGTCTGTGTGCTGGACCGTAGAACACTCCTACACCATGAAGAAGATAAAGGCCCCAAAAAAACACTCATATGCTCCAAATAATTACATTACATTGCATTTGGCAGACGCTTTTATCCAAAGCGACTTACAATCAAGGGGGACATAAGCAATAGAGGAGGACACAGAGTAGAGACACAACAGACATATGTACTTCTGCATAGGGATAGAGAGAGAGAGAGAGTTTAGATTAGTGTTTGTTAGTTATATTAGTTTTGTTAGGAAGGGAAGCAATCTCGGAAGAATCTCTTATAATAGTGACGCTTCAGGTATGAGCCCTTTATCTGTCTTACGTGTTTTACATCTAATAAAGTGCCAATGCCCCAAACATCATCAATAAAGGAACTATTGGGAGCAACTTACTACTGCAATTGACTTTATGTTCCTCATAGAGAAACTCTGCCATATTAAATGGCACAATTTAAAAAAAACTCAACAATGAATTTGAAGGTGTCTTAACAATGGACTGAAATCATAATATCTGTCAGGGTAAAACTGTTCTGTGTAGCCATTTATACTTCGCCCCCCTCCTGCCCCATAATAATAATGAAATTATAATTCAGTTATCGATTGTAATTGCCTATACTATACATTTGTGTAGCCTTAAATGAGCCTCCATGTTTGTGTGCCCGTTGGAAAGGGTAGTTGGGGGCGGTTAAAGTGCTTTAAATACACTCAAAGCTGCGCCGCCACCTCTGTTTTTCTATGTCTTTTATCCAGTTGCTCTAAGCACACACAATGCACACACATCACAGCCTCCGTGCAAGCCTCCAGGCTATAATAGTGGCAAGGTCTGTGTCAGGGCGTGTGCATGTGTGTGTATGGGCGTGTGTGTGTGTGTGTGTATGTGTGCGTGTGTGCTTGTGTGTGTGTGTGTGTGTAACTGTGTGATTTTAGGGCAGAACAAAGAGGATCAACTGGAAAGAAGCCAACTCTACTTTAACAGAGCTGTGATTAGTGTGGGCAGACACGCAATGTTCTCTTTTGTGGCTCGTTCTCTATCTTTTTTTCCCCCCTTTAATACCACCCTCATCTAATTTCATCCCTTCATCATTTTCCTCCTTCATTAAAGGGTTCCGGTATATATTGGGGTAGGGGGATTCGCAGTCAGAAAATAGATGAACTGTAGTAAAGAGATTCTGAAAAAGAAAAAAAGGCATTTCAGGAAATGTACAGAAGAGCAACCACAGCACATACCTGACTGGGGAAAAAAAAAACATTTTATGTAAGTACAACACTAGTATATGATATTACATGTTGTTACACAGGTTGTACCACTGTACCTAATAAGCCAGATACACTGTAACCCTGACACTGTAAAATACAGGGTAAAAAGTAGAACGTACTCCGCGCTTCGGGTTGACAATCCCGGTGCAACCAAGACAGGACACAGCATACAATAAAAGGGAGAGATTTGGTGCAGCATGGGAGTCTTCTTTTTTACTTTTATTTTATAGGTGCAAAACAATTAACTAATGTTACGACGCCATGCGTCTTCATCAGAGTTACCAATACAGTGTTACCAAAAGGCATTTTCAGGAAATGTACACAGCACACACCCGACTGACTGGACAACCTGCCCAAGGCTGAAACTCTCAGAGACCTGATGGATGGTATATGCCAAAATTCACCCCCACTCCCCGAAAGACTCAAATTAAAAAGAGGTTTCAAAGCCCCCAAACACACACACACACACACACACACACACACTCATGGCCATTCTGCCTTCATCCTTATAGTCTCTTTGGGCAGGATGGGCCTACCTCAGCACTGAGAGCTGGACGCTCTCATGCTGCCAAAGACCACTTGGCCCTGCCAATAAGTCTGTGGTTAACAATGAAGATGGCCTTCCCCTTTATAAGGCATTTGGTGGTTAGGTGAGAGGATCAGGATCAGAGGCACTTACAAAGAAGAGGCAGTAGAGAGAGACAGAGAGAGACAGAGTAACTGAGCAAGAGAGAGAGAGAGAGATGGAAAGAGAGGGACAGAGAGAGAGAGGGAGGGAAAGAGACTATAAGGATGAAGGCAGAATGGCCATGAGTGTGTGTGTGTGTGTGTGTGTGTGTGTGTGTGTATGTGTGTATGTGTGTGTGTGTGTGTGTGTGTGTGTGTGTTTGGGGGCTTTGAAACCTCTTTTAATATGAGTCTTTGGGGGGGTGGGGGGGAATTTTGGCATATACCATCCATCAGGTCTCTGAGAGTTTCAGCCTTGGGCTGAAGAATGACTTCTGTAGAGTTCATCAGGGTCACCCCTCAGAGATGGCCGGTGCACTCATTCATCACGGCCCCTCAAGTGGAAGATCACCATTCAGATGCCACAGCAACACCTCCACTAAACACTGCCATGCATTAAATGCAGTGGACAAAACTAGCTGATCCTTATCGTGGTCCAGCCCCTTGTTTCGAACTAGTCCAATAGCCTTATGCTTGCTGAATTCTGTTGTCCACTATGAAAAAAACGGACATTCAATGATTGCCTATTTTTGGCTGTCTTGGCACCCTTAGACTCATAAAGCCTTAAATATGGCGAGAGGCAGGATCATGTTTTTGAT
>CM059285.1:23157276-23212276 GCA_030347295.1 Setipinna tenuifilis
AGGGGTGGGTGGGGTGGCGAGGGTGACTTTCCCACTGCCTGGGCAAAAAAACAAACCACACAGCTGCAGGGCTTTCTGGTCTTGGACTCTTCCAGGGAGAACCCCCCCAACCCCCCCCTATTTCACTCCAGTAATTCAGGGAGCTCCTAGGTTCTGCTTTTGCAACGTTTTTTTTTTTTTCACTTTTGTTTTGATATAAGCAATGACTATTCAAACCTCAGTCCTGAGTCACCACCCAGACCTATCCAAGATATGTGGTAAATTCTGCACATGCAAACACACACAGAAGCACACACAGAAGCGCGTGCGCACACGCACGCACACACAGACAGACACAGACACACACACAGACACACAGACACACACACACACTCTGAAATGCACAGAACAAACGTTCTTGCCCTTGAACCCTTAAAAGTGCCAAAGTCATCCTTGAGTTTATGTACTTAGCTGGTGCTGTAGCTAAAACATCTCGGGATGGGTTGGCGTAACGAACGCCACTGTGGCACGGTGCCCTGACCGCTGATTGACAAGCACGGGGAGAAACTAAGCAAGCCCCCCCCCCCTTGCCCTGCCAGTCTGCCAATGCCCGACAGAGAGGAAGGGATTACTGGCATTAGCCTCCCTCATAATATAAATACCAACACTACTTCCAGGTTTAAGCCCTCCATCACTCGGCTGTACAGGAAGGGGGTGAAGGGAGAGACAGGCAGAGAGAAAGAGAGAGAGAGAGAGAGAGAGAGAAAGAGAGAGAGAGAGATGGTTAGACTGTCTCCTGCTTCCAACAATAAAAGGGATCTATAATTCTACATTATTAAAAGAGTGAGAGAAGAGAGAGATGGGGGGTAAGGGAAAGAAAGAGGGACTGACTGCCTCTTTGTGAAGTCTAATATCTGACCTTTGGAAGTAATTCAAGAATGTCAGAGAAACTGCGGGGAAAATGGCAGGGTGGAGGGAAGGGTGGGGGTGGGGGGGGCTGCGTTCTTACTGCTGAACAATACCTCAGATGGAGGCTTCCTATGTGTATGCCCTTAAAACACACACTGAACAGCCTGACACAAAGTCACACACGCATTACAAAACAACAGAATTTTACACTGGGTCTACATAAAAAGTAACGCTGAATGCCTGTTTATGAAGGCCACCACACTGGAAATACCTGTGGATATCCAAACTGTGGTAATTCCTGAAGGGTAAACATGGTCGATGACTTATTTTACTAAACAAATACTGACGAAAAAGTACAAGGGCTCTACAAAACCCTTTTGTGGCACATTTAAAGTCCTCTTTTGAGAGACACTGTGACTAATGTAGGGCCTTTACCGTGTTATTTTCCCTTTAAGATGGTCGTCCCTGTGCTTTTAGTCTATACTGTGTTTCAGCCGCTATACCTATATTTAACTCCCCTCCCAGTATGCAAGATTTGATTACATGGATCTCCCAAATCACAGAGTCCAGATATCTTACATGAGTTACCCTACAAGAAGGCGCATGCTAGATTCAGCAAAGCAAACCACAAACACACATACATACACACACACACACACACAAACTCACATCCACATCATCTAAATTAAAAACAGCATGTAATGTATATTTATGGAAAGAAATACTGTATAACCACCAACTGCCTGCCTTCTCGACTGGTAATAATGAGAGGTACACACAAAGTGATTTACGTGTACAACACTGGATTCTTTATTTTATAGAATATTTCAACTCCTTGAAAAACAAAACAAAACAAAACAACAAACAAGTCTGTACCCTGGTGTCAGTGTGAAATTCTTCTAATTGGCTTCTTTTAAAGCAAAACACCCTAGTTTTTCATTCGTTCATTTACTTATCCATCCATTCATTCATTCATTCACTCGTTCTTTCAAATATCATTCTCTTATACAAATGTGCAAAATAAGAGGGATCTGGAGTCCTCCAGGATCCACAGGACTGAGTGGCCGTACAAAGGGACCAAGTGCCATACACACATACAGTACGTGTGCTCGTGCCCGCCACGTATGCCCGTGCGCAGACACACACACACACGCATGCACACACACACACACACACACATACATACTCAAGGTCCCTCAGTCGCAAACCACTCAAGATTCAAGTAAAGTGCTCCTTAGATAAAAACCACAAGGCATGAATCCATATTTCTGTTCTGGTTCTCTCTTCCTCCATTCCTCCCTCTCCCTCTCTACTGGTCTCCATTTTGAGAGGAAGGAAAACAGTCAATAGACAATAGAAGAGGAGGACAGGGTTTCAAAAATAACTCTTTTTCTTTCTGAAAGAGCAAAATCCTGTGTCTTTTAAGTCTCTGGTGAAGTCCTTCGTTCCTACGCTTCTGGTACAGGAACCACAGAGGTAAAAGGCGAAATGTTTCTTTTCATGAAAAAAAAAAAGTCAACACCCTTTTACTCTGCTGCCAGTCGAGAGAGAGAGAGCACGAGCTGTGCGCGTCTGGGCCGTCATACAAACTCCAGCTTCCCGTGCCCACTGTAGACGCCCCAGTGCACCAGAGACAGGATGCGCTCTCCCCCAACCCCTCCGCCGCCGCCCGCTCCCGCACCCACCCCGGCCAGCTCGGCCTGCCGCAGCTTATCGCAGGCCAGGCAGCAGCTCTCGGCGCCGGCGCCCAGCGGCACCATGCACTCCAGGTCCAGCTTGGCCAGGGCGGCTGCGGGGCCCTTCTTGGCCTGGTGTCCGTGGAAGCTGTAGTGCAGGCGGGACAGCATTTGCTGCCGCTGGGCCTGCAGGCGCCGGTTCTCGCTGCGGAGCATCCGCAGGGCCAGCATGATGAGCAGCACCAGGATCAGGCCCCCGGCGATGGGCACCGCGATCACCGCCGCCCGGAACCACACCTCCTTGCCCGACGACAGCTCCGTCACCCGCGTCACCAGGTCCCTTTTGTGCCCGCTGTCCACCTGTGACCGCCCGTGGTCTGAGAGAGAGAGAGAGATTATTAGATTAGATTAAGCGTCATTGATTAAGCATTAGGAATACAACTTTCTAGTTAACCATGCGTGCACAATTTACAGCAAAACTGTGTTAAAGGAAATAAGGGGGGGGAGAGAGAGAGAAAGGAAAAAGTGGAAACACAGAGTAATAAAGAAACCAAGAGAAAAATAGAAAGAAAAATAGGACAAAGGCCGGAAAGAAAGAAAGGAAAAAAGAAAGCAAAAAGAAAGAAAAGGGATAGAGGAAAAACAGACTTGGGATCTAATCTAAGCATACCCTGGTTGTTCTTAGCGAGCTGTGGTTGGCAGTAGAGAGAGAGAAGAGAGAGAGAGAGAGAAAGAGAGAGAGAGAGAGAAAGAGAGAGAGAAAGAGAGAGAGAGAGCAAGGGTGGCGCGCCAAAGCTAGAGATGGAGTTTCAAGAAAAACAATCCGAGGAAGCACTAGGACATGCCTGACGCAAACAAACGTGGAAGTCTTTAATAACACGTCTGATCCCAGATAAAATGCAGTGGGGGTGAAAGCGCTTTTATATATTTATTCCATTCAGAGGGAAGAACAAGCCAAGCAGATGACTGCCTGTTGATGCAGGTAGAGCTGCCTCAGAAAAAGGGCCGCGTGTAAGCGTGTAAGCTAAAGTGCCAAACGTAAATATTTAAGAGGATATTACACGAGTAAACATGTGTAGGGGACACAGCGTCGTGTGTAGGCCCTCTCTGGTCGAGTGTTTGCACGATGTACACACGAGAATGTAAGTAACATCAATAATAAGCACCGGGCACAGGAAACAGGCAGCCGGAAAACACCTCGACACTGAGACTGACACGCAGATAAAGGCCCACCTCAGTAGAGCTGGCTTATTAAGACATGTGCATGGCAAATACGGCCAAGGTGCCTTGTACGTTATAGGGCTGCCTTTGCTTTGCGTGTGTGTGTGTGTGTGTGTGTGTGTGTGTGTGTGTGTACATATGTGTCTGTGAGGAGTGAGGACGAGCTTTTCATAGACACAAGTCCTGTTCTCTGTGATCAGTAGACACAGTGTATGAACCTCATTTTAGTACAGATACATAGATTTGAAAAAAAAAAAACATGTGCACTGGTAAGGAAGCATGTGAACTTCAGCTAGCGTCTTCATTAAGTGCCCTCCACATCTCCAAAGCATACTAATAGGCTAAGACACTCTTACCTACTCTCGGAAACCTACATATGAACTGTGTAAGGACTGTAAGCGCATGCGCAAACATATGGCAGCCTGCTTGGGGCCAAAAGTGAGGCTTATCATACAAAGCCTCCATGCTATGACTGGGGTCAGACTATGAATCGATTACAACTTCCTAAGCTTCAATGGAGCAACATGAACATGTGTCACAAGCCAAAAAACAAAATCAATTAAATGTCTGCTTCGCTCACCTGTTGGGTCACCTCGGGGATGGCCAGGCCCTCTGTAATTGCACATATCTTCGTGGCAGCACTCCAGCATGGGAGCGCCTCCGGACAACACATCCGAGCTTTTCGCCACACAAACTTCCACGGGGTTGGAGAATGAGTCCACGCAACCATGCGTGAGGGGAGAGTTCGCACTCAGTGGGTCCAGGACCCGTGTGAAACATGCGCCCAGCTCGGACTTGCACATGTAACCCGTGGCGACGCAGTGTGGGGCGTCACAGTAGCACCTGATTTCTCCTGCAGAAGAGATTACAAATGTGTAAGACATTAATTGGGCTCACAACATGCAGTAAGAGTAACATGTAACAACAACATCACAGAGAGACATCAGTTACATAATTTCTGTTTACTCTGCATCTGGGCTAGATTTTTCAGATAATAGTTTGACTTGAAAATGCCATGTAAAGAAATGTGTTCTTGTTAAAAATGACGGTTTCTGAAATTAAGGACGTATAGGAAGTATATATTTGACCAGTGGTAAAAACAAGAAAGGCATCTACTAGGCTAATGCTCTGGCACCACCCAAGACTGTCACAAGCAACACAAGGGTACAAATGGCTGTAGGTCTACCCCACGACAAATGAGACGGTGTTTATGTCGGGGATTGAATTGAGTTAGTTTGGATTCGCATTCGGGCTACTTTTTGTTCGTATTCATAAGGCTGCAGAAGGAACTGCTTTGCTTATAATTGGTGGGTTGTTTGCCAAAGTCAATTTCTTTAAACCTCAATGGAAACTCGTAAACGGACAACAGAGCGTCTCGGGACTTCTTTTTTGCACGCCATCTCACTGGTGGCTCAGGGCGGCCATGCAAATAAGAAGAAACTTTACATCTCAAAACACCTTATAGAAGCAGCCTACTTACTAACACGACACATGCGTGGGCCATATCAATTGCAGTTTAAACCAATCTATAGTTGTTTGTTACATTTAGATTTCTTTAGCTTTTTGGCTTAGTTTTCCATTTCTTGTAGGCCTCCGCAGGGCTTGGCGTCTTCGTGTTAAATCGACTGACATGGTGGGACATGCAAAGATGTATACTTGTAGTGACACTAATTGAGTGTCGTCGTGAAATCCTACACCAAAACAAAAGCACACATCTACAACCCAAAACAAACACTGAATTTGAGTACCGTTTTCTGTTCATGAACTTTATGACGCTGGAGTAGGCTACAGGTCATTTTTAAAATAATATATTTGACACTAGGTCGCAAGACATGCGTTCTCATCCGAAAATATACTAGGGACGTTTAAGTCGGCACTATGGGCTAGTAGACACATAGTGTCTAATGTTCCATAAATAATCCGTAAAACAAACACAAATATACAACATATGTAAATTGTTAGCAGGAGTCCATCGTAACCCATCGTCTGTATTATGTTATGCAAATCTGCATTGAATACCCAAAGTTACTTTGACTGCGTTGATTTACAGCAGTGCTTCTTTTTAGTGGCATGGACTACATGCTACTGGATTTTATTAATTTTAGTATAAAAGAGCCTGTGTGGTACCCGACAGAAGACAGGATCACGATTCGCATGTTTTTCATTTAAACAAATACTTTAATAGTCCTAAACGCATTCAGATTTATGCTGGACTATACTTAACTACATTTTAATTACACACGTATGTTCTAAACTACTACCACTGTGTAAAGCAGAAACTGTCAGGCACTGGTGCCTTTAGGCCCACGACCTCAAGACTTCAAACCGGGTGGTGTACACGTTTCTGCCAATGGTTTTTACCCATGAATCCCAAGGCCTGTACTTACATTCCGATTTTCTCTAATGTTTTCCACAAAACCTGTAACCTCATAGGCCTACTTTGAACATTTTTCTGTGCGTAAACACGCGATAGTAACACTGTTGCTCATACCTAGGAGTAAACGCAGCCTTGTACTCTTTAGAGATACAATTTAAACCTGGAAGTTGAGTTAAGGAACAAACTTTCCACTTGTAGCTTGCTTTGTTGTGATAGCCTAAATCAGTGTAAGTCGGTATTGACCGAGAGCAAAGTTTACCTTTGGTGAGGAGAACAGCCATAGCACATAGTTCCAACTGAAACCAGATCGAAATGTAACTGGAATGACGATCCATTTACGCCTTGTTTCTGTCGAGTCCAAATCTGTTAAATCCAGTGGTCAGTCCATACAGTGCTGGGACTGGACGCTCAGTTACATGTGTCCTAATGATGATGCTGCATTCTTGGACTTAACACGGAAAATTCCCCCGAAGTAGGCTACTACTTTGAAAAGGCACCGGTGGCAAATGGAGCCGTGTTTCTATGAGAAGACATTGAAATGGTAGCCAAGTTTCAAGCCTGCTCTAACAGGAAAAAAGTTGCCGTAATATCCCTTGCGAGTAAAAAGAGAATATGTAGTTGAGTGTCCCTCAATCCGACGTCTCGAGCTGCTTTGACTGTGAAAAACTAGTCCAGCAACTGTGGCACGTCGTCGCATCCCCTTTGCAACGGTGACCGAAACAACAACCTCTACGATGGACTGGGAAATATCAAGCTCCGCTTCATAGCCTCGCCTGTCCCCGCCCCTCGTGTGCATTCATTGGACTGGAACTAGGCTCATTTACATAAAGGGGGCGACTTTCTTGGTATTGGTTCACCCAGCGGTCACACAATTCATCAGGCGTTCTATTATGGGAGACAGAACCAGCCCGAGCCTTTTACGCTTACTGCGTGCCAGGTAAAATAACTATGTCATATTACAACAAACATTCAGAAAACAAAATGCAGGTGTGACAGAACGACTGCACTGCGTTGTAAGTTTGTCTGAATGTCATCTGAGAAAATGTTAACCGAAAGTGCAAATCCTACGACTAAGCCTGGTGGTATTCTAAAAACTAATTCGGTGTTGCCAGAGAAAATGGTTATTTGGGAACTGAAGGCACAGCCTTGCTGCCATTTAAAAGATAATTCGGTCGGTGATCACTACCTCAGGCTGCTCTTGATGAGAGGTAGAGAGCGTCTGTCGAGTCTGGATGGATGTCGTGGGCGGGGCAGTCAGGCGGTTAGAGAAATTAGCAATCCAAAAGGGCGCATGGCGCCAGCGAGCCGCCCGAGACAGACAGCGACACTCAATTACCTCTAAACAATTCCATGCAAAATACACAAGCTCTCCCTCCGATCGATATCTCGGACCAGTCCGAATCTGCCTGAGCTGACCACTCAGCACCGTTTGAAGGTGTTCTTAGCAAAGGAGTCACCAAAGATGTTAACATATTCAAAGGTGGAAAATATATATTAAAAAATAGGCGTAAAGAGAAAAAAGTACCATTGTCATATCAAGCTGTTTAATTACTGTTGTTATGTGTAGTCTACGTCTAACAATTAAAGGTAGGCTATAATAAGCAAAGATAACTTTAAAAGATCTTAGACCTATAATTAAATTTAGATTTAACAATAAAACTATGTTGACTTGCAGGTAGTGTGCTTTTAAAAAAAAAAAAAACGATGCACTATTCTCTCCACTCTACTCCCATACTGATTTAAATAATATTAAAAACATATCCCACGACCAGTGACCTGTTTGGGGCAAATTGGCTGTTATAGACTACTTAAGAATTGAGTTGACATTTCTATGTGACATATTTAATTGTGTATTCGCTTGTAACATAGTACCAACACACAGGAGTGTAAAGACATGCACATGCAGTTGTAGACCAACGACTAGAAACATGACAACTTGGAGACTTGGTAGGGTCGCCTTGATCTGCCCATTCAGCACAGTCTCCTCCAACCCCCAAGCAGCTGTTACTAGATCTCGGAACTGACAATGTATAGAACAAAGTCAATTTTGAAACAATACTGGTCTGTTTTCCAGCTCAGAATAACCCGGAGAGGTCTTTTGGTGCTCACCAAAAGCCCATATAGTGCGAACTGGACATCAAAAAACATTCTGTCAAGACATCTATTCTAGCACGTAAGGCAACTAAACTGGACACAGTGGTCAGTCAGCCTTGCTTTCCCACAACCTACCCGATGGCCTAAGGAAACAGGCTTTGATGACCAGGTGTGAGGAAGGGAACAGACAGAAGAGAGAGAGAGAGGGAGAGAGAGAGACAGGGAGGCGCGCAGGCTAATTGTCCGTTGCCCACAGACAGACAGGCTTGATTGTGAAACGCTAAGGACTCACATGAGTCCGCTCGGGGGGACACACGCACACTGAGCAAGTGATAGACGGCAATTATCGTAATTGTGGTTAATTTCGCCGAGGCGCCAGCTTGAGACCTGCTCTGGATCAGTGGACTCTATCTACCCACCCTTCACACTTTCCCGACCTCAGCTTAACAGACCACTGAGGATCACTCCCCTCCTCATTTCAACTGCCCTATGTGCGAATTTAATAGCGATCACCTCCCCTGACCCACTGTATTTAACCTCTGGGTTTACTGGCCTGTCTCCGTTTGCTGCAAGGGGGTTGTCAAATCATTCTGAATTCTGACTGTGGTTATGTTAGTTAATTTTTCTTACACGCATTATAATACAGTACAATATTTTAAGTATTGGCGCTATTAATACATAACTGTGCCATATCCGTTATCTACACACCCCTTACGTATAAGGTCAACAAGGCTCAATGAAATATATGAATGCCTCATTTCTCATAGTTTAGCAGTCGTGTCACAAGTTCAATACGAGGTTGCGGGAAAAATATTGCCGGTTCCCACTGCCATCTAGTGGTAAAAATATACAAAAAATGTAGTTTTGCTTTAATGTTGCCAATGCCCTGCGAGTATACGTATGTGCGCAAATAAGGCGTTTCACCTGAGCACCACCGGCATATCTTGAACAACCTGGCTGTAAATGCTGTATTTGTCTCTGTCTAGTCACGTAATTTCCCTATCAATACTAAGGTATAGTTCGTGCTAATAGGCGAAGAAAGACAGGACAAAGGTGGGCACGTTTTTCTGCAGAAGAGATTTGCATAGTGACAGCCACCCATAGACAGAGACAGAGTAATGTCTGGGTCGAAGGCAGTTGAAAGAGCTTTCCACAATGGTGAGGGAAAATGTGTCTCCTTTCACACCGGTATTGTTGGCCATTCGCACATTAGGGTGGGATAAATGAGCAGAACACACTTTGGGTTTGGCTGATCTGATAGAGATGAAGGGCAACTTCAGCTTCCAGATGACCAGAAACTCCAAAATTGCAGGCTTACAGCACAGCGTCCATGCCTTCTGATGTGAACTATTAAAAATTAGTAGAAGTGAACACAGATATTTACTTATTTGATAGGGACATACTATATACGTAGACGGACAGTGTAAACAGACTATCTGAGGCAGGTATCATAGTGTTTTTAGCAAATACTAATTTTCAACACTTGTCCCTAGGATGGCTTATGGGAGAAGTTTGGTATACATGAGTACTAAGTTACTAACACACTCATGTAATACCACTTTGTAGCACAAGTCTATGCAGGTGTCTCTTACCTACAGAACTGTTAAGAAAATTCAGTCATTTTGCCCATGTCTTCACATACACAAATAGGTGCCCATAGTGTAGTGTTATCATTTTTGTACCACATGCAAAAGGTACCCATGTTAAAAATGCCTGCAAAACGAGTGAGTTTGTAAATGACAGGCGCTTGAATGACCAGCACTCTTCCTCAGTCTAATTCACCCATGAAGGGCCCATGGCGGTGGCCATCTCTCTCCTAACGTCTCCCTGGGTGTGGCAGCCTGCATGTCTAAGCGTTCACATGTGCATCAGAGTTTGCAGTGACTGTGTTCGCTCCTACTGTGTGCCCACTACTGCCTGGGTTAAATGAGCTTGAATAATACACATCATTTTTTATTTTTTAATCTCTACACCTGCTCACCTCTATGCTACAGTAACACGCAGTTACAACTTTTCATGCAATTTTCATTCGACTGTTTTTTATTGGTAGTATTAGTGTCACACTCATTTTAAAGATTTAGGATATTACATGAAGTGATACCATGTTAATCTCAAAGGAAAATGTGGAGGGAAACCCATAGGTCATTAGTAAGGACACAGCAGTAAACACACATACACACACACACACACACACACACACACATACACAGAGACCAAACCATGATCTCCTGGGGCAGTGGGCAACTCGCGCTTGCTCCAGTACCTGGGGTGCAGTTGGGGGTTTGATGCCTTGCTCAAGATCTGTTCATTTACTACCCTATACCCCAACGTTTTGTTTCCCTGCCAGCACAGGTATTTGAATCTGCAACCCTCCATCTAGAGGGTCAAATCCCTAATGTGTAGGCTAGAGCTGTCCCAACACGTCTGTATTTTAACCCTGAGCAACATCAGTTCAGCCATCACGTCTGGTTGATGGGGTCGATGTAAAAAGCAGCAAATGAGCAGTAAAAACGTACGCATCTGCACTTACAGCCAAACCGAGAGGCTTCCTCTGAATTACTACCTGTAATGTTGGAGAATCCCTTTGAAGTCCTACAGTCTGAAGTGCTGTTGACTCCCTGAGCTTGGCCCCATCAGCCCCATCAGCCCCATCCCACTCGTCTGAACTGGAGCCTGGCTGACTGGAGACAGCAGGCTGCCCCACACCTCTCTCCACCCTTTGATCCACCTTTGATAGTGTCTGCAGCGTCTGAGCCAAAGGCTCCAAAGCAGCGCCATAAACTAGATCTCCAGTAGATTCAGTCAGGGGAAAAGACGCCAGGACAGTTAGCATTAGAATTACGCAGTCAGAGCATTCGTTGCCATTTCTTTCTCCACCACTGTCTATGGTTTCATCTCGTTGTGAATATGTGGTGTAGAGAGAGGCTTTTAGTCAGCATAGCGTTTTAATAACATCATAGGGTTTTAATTATTTATTTAATTATTTAAGCATAGCTTACCCTGTCTTCCATGTTTCACTTTTGCAATGAAAAAAAAAGCATTTTGGAATTCTGTAACCATGGCTATGTTAAAAACCTTCATCCGTGCCATGCTGTGAGTAATTGCACCAGCAATGGCCAATCTGAATACAGATAATAAAGATATGTCCCTCCTCTCTCACTGGCCACTCTGTTACTGCAAACCCAGTGAACTGTTGGTGGACTTTTAATATAGGCATGTGTTAGCCCTATTGTCTCTCTGTTGACCCCCTTTTTTAAATAAATAAAATGAAAACTAAATTACATGAAACATCTACAAAATTAAAATGAGATTCCTTTTGATGTTGAATTTAATATGCTAAAACCCCCCATACCACCTTAAAGCAGAGCATGGAATGATAAACCTAGTTTATTGAATAATAAAATATATTTGCAGGCAAAATAAAATTGGACACTTTTCCTTAGTATTTCTGAGTATTCAAAATACTCTGGCCTTTTGTATGTTTATGGGCATTTGTTTGTGGAAACAACAAAAATTCCTAAAATGTGTAACAACTCTATTGAACTTTCTCTTTATTCTGAGAGGCGAGTTGAAATTACATTTAGTCTCGTTATGTGTCTTTTTCCAGATGATATTTAAAAAAAGAGAAAAGTAAAGGTCAATTTTACTCCCAGAAAAAGTAAATATACAAATATACTTATTTATATTAGAAATATAGCATTCCAACCACCCATTTAATCTTAGGGACACCCTGTTACAGTGATGGGGGCGTTTGATGGAATGTACTGTGAGCCATATGCAACAAATTCACTTGAAACAATCAACATCCTCAGCTAAATCAATATTCTTTTTGATAGTTTCATATCTTTCAGATGAAATAATAAAAGAAATAAAATTTGCCATTTGAAATGAAATGGTGACCACTCAGATAGCATCATATGTGAGGAATGACCCAGCACTGTTGCAGGCCTGACAGTTCTAATGTGGTAACAGCATACACAGCTTCTACAACAGACTGATGTTGGTCTGGGCATGTGACAGACTAATTGTGTCAGATTCTCTCCTATTGTTGTACAGGGCCCACACAGATGAACTCAATATAATTCAATGTCCAGTTACTGCAGAGGAGCTCAAAAATCTGACATTTACAATATGCACGGCCTCAGGTCCCATGCAGTTCGTTGGGTTCCAGGTCAGTCAGACCATATCACTTCAGTGCAGTTTTCACGACACATAAACCTGATGAGTTTAACACGCTTGACCGCCCTCGCTCGAGTGTTAGGGGTGCTGTTGGTGTGTAGGAGCTTGCACACTCTTTCAGTTGCATCGTCTCTCAATTCTGACCAACTTACTGCTGACTTCAGTATTTCATTAATCCAGGTGGACTTGGCATTATCACAAGACATTTCTCTTTTGTCTTAAAGAAACACAGTAATTGGTAGCTGAACGTTGTCAGCAACAGCGAACGATGAAGCCACATTAAGATAAAAAACATGCATCAGACCCTTAAATGATTTTTTTTTTTATTTATCATTATGTACTTTTTTCCATATATGTCAGGAAAACATTACAGAACAATGAACTGAACTGGTTGTCCTGATTTGAGGGCGTGAACGAGTTACAGACTGGCGCTTTGTGATGATGTCAGCGCTGTGGCCAAGGCAGCGGAGCGTCTGATGAGTCCTTGTTGGAAGTCATGGGACAAAATGAGGCGGAGGAAGAGTTGGTGCTCACACTCGAGCAGTGAAACAGGAGGTCAGACTTTCAACAAGGCACTAGAAATACCCAGACCAAGGAAAAAACAAAAACAAAAGGAGGAAACAAAACCAACCAAACCAAAAAAACAAAACAAAAAAACAAACCAAAAAAAAAAAAAAAGAAACAATAATCAGAACCAGTGCTCGCTTTAGTTAGAATGTTTATTACAATACATACAATTCACATTTGACCTTGTGACCCCTGCGTGCCTCTCTGGCCTGACCCTGACCCTGACCCTGACGATGAGGAGGGGAGGGGTGGGGTGGGTCACGTAATGTCCAGTCCTTGCCTGTGTGAAACCCCCACATCCGACACCCCCAGCAGCTCAACCCGCCCCCCACTTTCCGCTCCGTCTGAACGTACAGGGTGCAAATGAAAAATGTGCAGCAATAATTTATGGATACAACATATCTGATATACTAATAATCACTGCAACTTTTTGAAATAAAGCGGCTTTCTCTTTTTCAATTCCATTACTACTTCAGCAACTGTACAAAGGAATGATCTTTTGTTTGATGTGAGGGCACGCCACGTTTTTAAAGCAACGCGCGGCACTCTTTTTTTTTTGTTTTTTTTAAAGTACAGCTTCAAAAACAGATGAACAGACGGGCAACAGAAATACACAAGAAAAAGAGAGTCTGGATGGAAAGTAAAAAAAAAAAAAAAACGGAAAACAAAACAAAACAAAAAGAAAAAAAACAACAGTTGGGAGAGATGTGGGAGTTCCAGCAACTAGACACCACTTTCCACGCTTGGAGAACAACACCTAATTGGTTCGTGGTTGCGTGCGGGCTGGGTGGGGCCCCAAGTGGGTCCGTTATGTTGCCTTGCTACAGCAAATGGTCCTTAGCCCCTCACTCACCCAACTGCGCGCCGTCAACTAGCCCCTCAATCCTCTTTGCCTTGTCCCCCTGTTTTCTCTTACTCCACCATTCTGGCAGGCACTGGTGATTGCAGTACTGGAGCCAAGTCACAAGGGGGCAGTGTAGGCAGGCCACTGGAGGCACTGCAGGCAGACAGGAGAGCCCCCCACCCCCCCTCTGAACCAGGCCGTCAGGAGACAAACAGAGGATACAGGAGACTACACTGCTAAACCAGGGACACTTCAGCATTACAGTCCATACAATGAAAAAAACTGTCAAACTGAGTGTTTGTGTGTGTGTGTGTGTCTGTGAGCGTGAAACAGGGAGGAGGGGGAAAACTGCATACGTGTATGTGTGAGTCTCCGTGTGTGACGGTGAGACCGAGAGAAAGGGGATATCCAGGGTGGAGAGGACGAATGGCCGTGACTCTGTCCTGTTTGTTTGTGGTGTGTGGGATGTTTTGTTAAGTGTCGAGGACAAAAAGGGGGGGAGGGGGGGGGGGAGTGTGGTGATGGTGATGGGGGATACGAGTTCAGTGACACTCCTGTTCTGATCGTCCCATCATATCCATGCAGGTCCGTGGTGCGTGCTCAGGGCAGAAATGGTTCACCGGTCTGTCTTGTGAGTCTACCACACAAGGAGAAAAAGCTTGCTGGCGTCCCCCCACTCGCCGAGAACCAAGAGAAAGTTCTGGAGGGCCGACATGGGGGGCCCAGTTGATGTCTGTTCCATTGTTTGGATGTTGAAAGCTTTTTTTTCCCTCCCCCTCCTCCTCGTATGTTGTTTTTTTTTTCTGATAGGCATGGCTTTCCATGGCTTCTACAAAACCTATTTACAAACATGGAAATAACATCTACTGGAAATCTACACGCCCAAGGCAGAGAGGAGAGGCGTGGGGCGTTCCCGTTTAAACACCCGAGACTCACATCCACCCACACCACACACACAAACAACCACACAGGCACACACACACACACATACATACACATACATACACACACACACACACACACACATACATTCTCCCTCTTGGTCCAGAAGTGGATGCAGTTCTGTTAATGGGCATAGCTGGGCCCAAATATAGCACAACCATGGCTCTCCAGGGTTCTGAATGTGTGCAACATGTTGATACACCACACAACACACACATGCAAGCGCACACACACACACACACACACACACACACACACACACACAGGCACACCCCCCACCCACACACACACTCTTAAACCCCTCTCTCCTCTCCACTCCTTTTTCCAGATCCCCAACACTCTGGCACACTCAACTTCTCACATCATGAAGGAATTCTGATTCTTCAGCTTTTCAAGTTCCTTAATCTGTTGTCTCAAAAATAGTATCCTGCAAAGAAAAAAAGAGAAAAAACAGGGTTAAAAGGTTACTACAATGGACTGTTCCTTCACATGTAAAAGCAGAGATCTGACACGTATCTGGGAAATGACACACAGGACTGACAGATGGGGTTGTTTTTAAAAGCTCAATGTTTTTAATACGGTCACAACAAAAGTAACCCTGTAAACCTGTGCTTTTCTGTCTTGCCTTTATGTCTCATATAAGCAATCAGTGCATTAACAAAGGGTACATGACGCTCATGATGAGTAGACTACACAAACCCGTGTAAAACAAGTGTGTTTGAATCCCCCCCCCCAATCAGAGCAAATACTCACCTTTGCTCACGCAGCGTGGCCTGGATCTCACACACCCGCACGAGAGAGCGCAGGTTCTTCAGCTCCGTGCAGTTCTCCGACATGTAGATGCTGCCCATGGTGTGGGCCTCCTCGCGTAGCCGAGACGCCTGCAAAGCACAGGGAAGGGGGGGTTGTGGGGGGAGAGAGAGAGGGGGATTTGGCTCCAGTTAAAATTTGGGACTAGAGCAACTGGGCGGAATAAAGGGGGGGCAGTTTGAAGTCACTTGTAAACAAATTGAGCTTTTGTAGACAGTCAGCATGCCTACTGTGCGGCATTTGCAAGTAAAAGCAGGCAGCCTACACAAAAGCAGGCAGCCTACACAAACACTGCCACCCAGCCATGCCAAACATCAAGGAGAGACGGTGAAAGAGACAGACAGAGAAAATTACTTAGGAAGACAAATAAACAGGATAAAACTGGGTAGAAAACTGACTCCATCTGGACCAGTGATTGTTTTGTGTTTCTCTTGGATAATAAAAAGAGAAGTCACTAGGCTACTTTTGTCTGCCGATTCTATCGTCTTGTGCCAATAACGACATGTAGCCTAGCCATGTAGCCTAGCCATGTAGCCTAGCCATGTAGCCTAGCCATGTAGCCTAGCCATTCATGTTTGGCTTCTGCATGTAGAGCATGATTACCCCACGGAGGGTAAAAAAAAAGAAAAAAAAAAAAAAGAATAAAACCCACCATAATGGGGTTAGTCGAACACACCCTTGTGTGCCAGTGGTGCAGACCCTTCCCAAGGAGAACCACCAAACTGGGTCACTTAAGGCACAACGCCCTAGTTGACCCAGACAACCCAATAATGCGAGTCAACCCATATTCCTCCTGGCGCACCCAGCAAGGTAGGTAGGTAGCCTGACAAGCCAGCCCACATCAAACTGTGTGGTCTGGCCACGATGGCATAGTCCCAGTCCCGTGATGGGGCATCAACGGCTGTCTTTCAAACTGCCTCTGCACTCCATAGGAAGGCGCTACTGCCATTCAGAGCAACAAGCTTGTGTGCCACAGCACTACACCACACTGTCATCGTCGTGTTTAGCCCGGCCAATGACTCTCTACAAGCATAATCTCATGCAATTGGACCGACAACCAGATTTTTGAGAATAGCTAATGAACTCCAATGGATCGTTGCTCGACTGCACCCAGGATAGAAATAGATCTACATTTCTGGGCTACCAGGAAAGCCCATCCTCACTGATATTTCAGAAAGAACAAAACCATGTTCTTTACTCCTCACATCAGCCCAAGTCATTTAGTAAACCTTAATTTTAACCCCTATTATGGGCTAGGACTTAATTAAGTGGAGAGTGAATCCCACAGCTGAAAAATGCGTCCAAATGTCAACTGGCAAAAGTACATTAGCGTAATTATTTTCCAAAGCTGCATAAATTTGCCTATGATTTATGTCAGCGGTGGAGCTGCTGTGCAGTAGGGCCTGCGTGAGGCATGTGATGCTGGACCACCAGCACTGCTTTTCCTCAAACAAACAAACACTTCCATCTCTCTAATTGGTGCTACCCCACAATATGCAGATGAAATCAAAAAGCACTGTGGCAGCCTACAGTGGCAGACACTGCTGCTAAAAGATGACAACCTGAGATTCAAGAGAGACTGAGACCCAAGATGATGACTCTAACCCCAGACGCGATTCATTTCACAAATGTTAATTTTGCTTTTTTTTTTAAATTTACAGTTATTGAAGTTTAATTACTTCATATATTTTTTAATTCAGTTGTATAGTTTAAAACAGCCTGTGTTTTTATTGCCACCCCGTCTCATGAAGGTTAGGAGCTAGTAGGTCCAGTGACTGCAGTGACACATAAAATAAACATGATCGTGTATTTCATAACATATCTCTGATGACATCAAATTTGATCACTTTCCATTTTTCTCCCATTTTAATGAATTCACTGATCTCCACAGTCCCCGATGGTTTGGCAAAAAGAACTGGACATTTCGACACTTGCCTGTTTCTCCACATGCTCTGCTGGCCAGCCCTGCACGTGCTTGATGAGGTTCTCGTCAAAGTGTGCTGCCAGGGAGGGGGTGAAACAGCCCGCTCTCCCTGTGGGGTCCACCTGGGCCGGCCCACCTGCCCCTGCGGCCACGCCCACTCTACTACTGCTGCTGCTGTTGTTATTGGTGCTGCTGTTGCTTGGGGCGACATGGTTGGGGCCAGGGGAGGGGCTTCTTTGACTGCTGTGGAATAAGATCAATAAAGACATGGGTAAAAAGCCTACACCGCACAGACATACATACATACATACATACAGCCAAAGCCAGGCCTATTACATAAGCATAAGTTGACTTTATAGTCAGACAATCGCTATAAAGGGCACATCAGGGTTGTTAGGCAGGTCTCTGTAGCCTAGATCAGTGTCATGACAATACAGAATTAACCTAAATAATGATTTCGCTCTGTCTAGTTATTTAGGCATTGCTTGCATCAAAAACATATTAACCTTCTTGAAACTCTTCACGTGTGTAGTGTTTCTTGTATGTTGCCCTCTACCCAGGACGATGTGTTAGACACACCCTACCTCCCCAACATAAGCCACTGGCTACCAGCACAATTTACTTCAAATCTGTAGAAACCACAGAGGAACGTACCTGAATAGCAGTCTCAGCATTACACAGGGCCTAATACTCTAGCTCTCTGGAGCCAGTACACTACAATACAGACAAACACTATTGCCAACACAAGTCTCACTTCTGGCCAGATGCTCATGGAGTACTACATTTTTGTTTTTATTATTGAGACAAATACAAATACGATGACATGAAGGGGACTCATTTATAATCTTCTAATTATTTTATAGACATTTAGTCAATCAAAAGCTACACTTGGGATTATTTTGTACACTACAACAATATCCAGGAGAGCAAATATTCTGACTGGTGTACATTACTAAACTTGTAAACACCCTCTCACTTGTTTCTAGACCCAATAAATAAAATAAAATAAAATAAATTGCAAACAGCGCTGCTGAACTGCGCACATAATACCAACAGACCTTCCATCTGCCCATCACAGGGTGCAGTGTTCTTATTTCACCACTAGATGGCAGCCTCTACCTGCTCTGCCAACTGCAGCCATCATAATGAGGCAGGGATCAGAGACTCTCCAGAGCTCTGCTGTCAACTCCCATTTAAACTGCCCATTCAGAAGCCTCTGCACCGTGCTCCTGACTCACTGACTCCAGAGCAGACGGCCATCTGCAGCGCACCACAGACGGCTGCAGGCAGCCAGACTGCAGCGCCTGATCCCAGTGCAGTGTGTGTGTGTGTGTGGGGAGGAGCACGGGGAAAGGGAAGTGGGGCACATTTTACACACTAACACACGCATGACCCACATTCTGCCAGGCCGTGTGTGTGTGTGTGCGTGCGTGCATACAGGCCAGCTTACATGCAGCCTGCTACAGGAGCCTATTTCACAGGCTTTCTAGCATTGGAAAATAAACCAACACTGCACACATGTACAACGATAAACACACACAGTGGTTTCAAACAAACACACACACTCAGGTCCCTGCAGGGAGGGGGACACAAATATGGACCATATGTCAGCTCAGCAAGGACCAGCACATGTACACACACACACACACACACACACACACAGAAAATGGTGCAAGAGCACACCAAAAAGACTTCAGACTGCAAGCGATGTCTTGTCGTTGTCTTGAGCTCTCTCAGAAAAGTAGCAATTTTTGTGTTGCGCAGACGGTCAACAACCACATATATTATGCTCTTTTGCGAAAGGAATTGTTATGCATTCACTACAGCTGTTTGTAGCATGCCTACCCTCAAAATGCCTCCAATGTAGGCTACTTAGAAAATAGATTTGCCCTCCTGTCAATGTACATACTACAAATTGTTCAAAAATCTTCATTTAAGGTTATCAGTTAACTATGTTGATCTGTTATGTCCAAAGTATCTCTTAGCAAGCTAACCAAAATGTAAATAATAGCAACTAAAGTTAGCCCACTATCCTAGGTGTTGTGCATATAAACTGGCATAGCATCAGCTTCCCTTGACAAGTGGATGCAAGTAAACACAAGTGTTGGAAGAGAGAATTTTTTCACGTGTTCCCTAAAGTAGAACTTATATACAGTCGATGAGTAGAACAAATGAAGTGTAAAGCATGTTTTAGGTCTAATACTGAGTGAATTAAGAATTAAGACACACAGAAACGGAAACGTCTGTCTGCAAATTTACTTCAAGAAATGGGAAAATCGATACGCAGTCTTAACTTATAAGGCCACAGGCAACAGTCAATCACAGGATTATCCTCCTTCCACAGTGTGCTAGCCCCTCACACCCGTCATCATCAGTGACATGAACTAAAGTCAAGCAGCCAATGACAGTGATCCCCATTACTGACGGCCCTGTGTCAATTCAACACTTTGGGTGTTTGACATGTCCGACCTGTTCAACATGTTGAATTGGCCACAAACCAGCTAGCCGTCTTTCTATGTCGGCCGCGCTTCCCAAACCTCTAATTTGTCATCAGTCAAAGACTACCCAACACTATCAGACGGCCAACATCGGGGCGGTGAGTGCCCCTTTAGAGCATGGCACTACTCAGCTTGAGGATATCAGCGAGAAGTCAAGACTGCCCTTACACACGCGCGCGCACGCACAAACCCAAACCACTACCACCACACAACACATTCAGCTTTCACACTTTTTTTACACTAGACACACATCTGCTGCAGTGGTGGGCAGGCTGAGCCAAAACAAGTGAGTGATGAGATGGTATGAGAGTGTGCGATGGTCAGGACAGATCAATTCATCATAAATACACACGCCAAGAAAAAAAAAAAACGGCGTGTGGGGGTACTGTGGAGAGCTTTCTGATGGAAATTACGGCAAGACTGGTGCTGCAGCATGTTGTAACTGGCAATTACTTTTTCATTAAGCCAGTCAACCTTGACATGGGAGCTAATGGGTAGGCCAGTAAAATTAGGCTCACACTATAAGGCGCTGTATTTCATAACTGCCATCACACTGCATAATCCGCCAATACTTTACACAGCACTATGGTGCCCTGGTCTAAAAGTAGCGAGCCTGCTCTCTAAACAGCATGCTAAAACCTTACAAACACCACTTATAACCCTGCTGGGACAGATAAAAACTCCACATCCTAACTTGCCGCTTATGGTGATACTGTTGGCAAAACTGGGCAGTGAAGACTGGCCTACGAAATGTATTGATTATGTGCACAGCTTCGGGAAAATGGTTTGTTTGGTTGTCCTTGTAAATATACGCCATTTAAATTAATATCAACATACCAAAAGCAGTTGCCGAGAACTTTCCAAAATGGGCAAAACTGTCAAGAGTTTCATCATCAATAGTTCTGTTCATTGCAAGAGAATGCTGGCGTTCAGGAGTAAGCCAAGTTTTCCTGCAGGACGAATGTTTAACTCCCCCAAAGAATTGCACAAACGATTTAGCAACGGTTCCAGCTCGTTCAGGTCACTTGAGACGCCCACACAGCACTGAACTGCAGCCAACCAGCATAGAGCACCTCTACTGCAACCCAAAAACACACACACACACACACACACACACACACACACACACACACACACACACACACACACTTGTGAGAGCACTCACCTCTGTCTCTGCAGGTTGCGGGGGGAACTGGCCGTGTCGTGGTGCTTGTCTGTGGGGAGGGGCTGCTGGGGGGTGGGCTGGGGGAGAGGGCCCACCTTCACTACAGGTGTGTTCACCTGAGAGAGAGAGAGAGAGAGAGACAGACAGAGAGAGAGACAGACAGACAGAGAGACAGACAGATGACAGCCAAAAGAAGATGATCAGAGAGGTAGACATAAAACCCGTCAGCCGGTTAAAGAAAGGCTTGATTGGTACTCAAGGCGAAGGCCATTTTTAAGCAATGCACAAGCTGACCGTAATGACAGAGCAATGACATCCTCTTAAACACACAGACGAGACTCTGGTACCTTGGTCTGAGTGGCGATGGGCGGTGTGCTGAGCAGGGGCTTATGGGACGCGGTGTTGGTCTGGGGGGTGCTGATGCGGGGGGACACGTAGGAACGGGGCGAAGAGGCGTCAGAGGTCAGGGACATGGGCGACTGGCTGGATGGCTGAGCTGCTCAGAGAGAGACGACAGACAGACACACAGACAGACACACAGACAGACACACACACACAGACACACACACACAGACACACACACACAGACACACACACACAGACACAAAATCAGATACATTCCACAAAAGACTGCTCTGCGACCTTGTGAGAATGTAGTTACACGTTTCCTTCCTATTCAGGATGGTAAGAGTGCTTTCAGTGGCACAGGTATGCAGATAAACTCAAGTGTCCTTCAAACCTAGTGCTGTTTTATGCCAGCAGGGTTTGCATCCATGCATCCTTGGAAGGCAGCTAGGTCACAGAAGCAGCCGTATGATGGCAATATTGAGCATGACACCAAAAAAGGTAATAAGTCTGTGGTGTGTGTGTGAGCATGTGTGAGAGTGTGTGTGAGAGCGAGTAGAGGGTAAGACTGTAAGGCCGTGTGTTGGGTGCGAGAGGCTACCTTGGTTGGACAGCTGGGCAGCCTGGGAGAGAAGGGAGGTGATGTTGAAGGCAGACGGGCCGGCTGTGAGGATCTTGTGAAGCATCGACTGCAGGGACGCCTGAGTCACGGCTGCCGTCAGAACTACACACAGGCAGGACCAGGAAGAGGAGGGAGGATGGAGAGAGGGAAACACACACACACACACACGCTTGCATTAAAATTAACTCCATCTCACAGAACCTCATATAATCCACATGTGTGCAATAGATTGGAACTTCAAGTCATCAACATTGTGTCGCACGGGATGGGGAAAAGAGTCCTGTGGCAAGACACCTGCAGCAGGACCTTGAGAAGAACCACTGGAGGCCCCTTCAGATCCAGCACGTCCCTGGAACCTTTCATGAGCACCTAATCACGCTGTCACAGATGCCACACGCTCCCAACCCCAGGGGCTAAAAGTCCCCCTTAGTCTCATTAGCTTTGCTAATAAACACACACACACAAAGCGCCGCGCAGACACACGCTGAGGGTCGAACGATGAATCATGTCCTGTCACCACTTCCTGAATGTTTAGTTTTAAAACGCAGCAGAGGGGAGAGATGAACAAAGCTGACAGCACTGTAGACCCAATGAAAAGCACTATTCCGATTATCGCACACACACACAATTTGCTGCCTTAAATAACTTGCATTCAAAACATTTTTTATTTTTTTATTTGACTTTTTACTTAACGACTGTAGGCTAACAAACAAAAAACAATCTTGGCAAAGTTAAGAATGAAATGCTACACTACCTAGAGTTGAGCAATGCACTGACTCAGCATGGGGGGCGGGGCCATCTTGATGACGACATCATCAACTTCATAGATGAAATTAGCTGGCCACTGCTTTGATCGTGGCGTACCGCCTGCAGCCAGCACCACAGCAAGCTATCCACACAACCCTGCTTTTTAATTACCCAACTATGATTGCCAACTCTGAATGTCAAAGTGCAAAAGTCAAGTTTCCCTGCAAGGCTAGAGACTTCTAGAAAATTAGGACCCACCATGCAGAAAATACTGACGACTGTCAGTTTCTTTCCTGTCTGAAACATGAAAAGATGCATGTACTAGGATGGAGAGACAGCCCTGGATAATCACCGCTGCACAAGGTTTCAGCACGCTCCAAGAGCCCAAAATTGCATCTTTCAATCTCAACTCACCTCCACAGAGAACCTCAATGTATTCTTTGTAAGGTTTATACTATTGACCGAGCATCGCAATACTTCCAGCAATAATGTTACGCTTAGCGTCAAATGGCAGGGGATTGGGGGGAAAAAAGCAGGCAGCCGAGACGACTAAAACTTAGAATCAAAACAAAACCAGAAAGAGCATCAAATTCCAGTGGGTGGTTATGACGGAACCATTCTCTAACCAGAACAGCAAAATGGCCACCAGACAGTGTCACTAAATCAGCTCGTGCCCCACTCCTGTGGAACATGGCAGCATCGTTAAATCATGCACCGGCACCTCTCCAAGAGGGTGACAATTTATGGGCACATGCAGACAGACAGAGGAGGGGGAAAAAAGGACTACTCAGCCTCCACATTTGATAAACATTAAAGGCTGAAGGGGTTTGGAGTCTCCGGTGACTATTAAAAGTCGGCTTCGGTCTTAATCATATGGTGGAGGCTCAGGCTCGGGCCTGGAGCCCAACCGGTGCCACCGCGGCCCAGCGCTGCTCGGCAACCTCAGCCAGCCCAGTTGGTCCAACCTGCTCGCTTAAATAATAATAATAAATAATAATAAAAAAAGTTTCCAGACTTTCCAGCCGCAGTTCACAGTCTAGTATGTCACATTAGGTTAGCTAAACAGAGAGGAGGTGTAGACAGACGGAGAAAACAAAAAAGTGGTGGAGAGACAGATCAAGCCGAGGAGAAGTGTTATATAGCGCCCTTTTCGATCGAGACCGCAGTTTAACATACAACACCGCACGAGCCTTCCAAATAAAAAGCCAAGGCGCTTGAGGAGCTTCCTAGGGTCATCCAGGAAATTTCCAACATCAAACGGTGTGTGGAAGTGGAAAAGTCCACAGCAGACATTCCTCGCTCAGCCTCTTCCCGAGAGTGGTCGGGTGTGTGATTACCGTTGCAGGCAAGACTTTTTTTTTTTTTTCGCTCTCTCTCTCCACGCACGCTCGTCCAGAGCCGCACGGTGGAAAATGAAATATTAGCTTCGTACGAGCCGTTCGCTGGTGTGCGGACTGCGCTGGATGAGCCCATCCCTGAAGCCTGTAAAAAAAAACTGGGTGACATTACAGGCAGCATCGCAGCACTGGAGACAGACAGCTGCTGCACATCCAGCCCAACAGACAAGTCACACGGGCCCACGTGGCCTCGCACCAAACTTGTAAAAGACGTGACGGAACATCAGCTGAAGAACTGATAGATTATCATAAAGTAGGGGTGTAAGAGACAGACTGAAAGTGAGAGAAAGAAGGAGAGCGAGTGAGAGACCGCGAGAGAGAGCCAGAGTGTATTTCATCACCTATAAAGGCAGGTTTAATGACTGTGCTGAGGCATTGATCAGCTGTGGCCTAGTGGTTAGAGAGTTGGTCTTGGGAGCGGAGGATCACTGGTTCGAATCCCTTTCCAGTAGGGAGAATGGAGGAACAAACAACTATTTATCCTCATCCATGGCTGAAGTGCCCTTGAGGAAGGCATCTAACCGCACAGTGCTCCAGGGACTGTAGCTGAAACCCTGTACCTAAATAACTGTAAATCACTCTGGATAAGAGCGTCAGCTAAGTGTAATGTAATGAAAGTAATCAACATCTGTAGTAAAACAGCACAGAAATCACCAAACTAAAGTGATGAGGCTGAAGCGGTCATGGTTTACACTATTGGCCAACACTGAGCTTATTTACCCAGCAGTCGCTAATAGACATAAAGTCATTAAAGTAACTCATGACTCCTCACATCAAGTCCAGTAAACCTAGAAGCACTTACAGATACACATACCTTGTGTCATTAACAGATAGCCAACTGCATGTGTTTTCCACTTCCCTGCTAACTTAATGTTGCGAAAACATTTTGCAGATACCATCCTCTCCTCCCATAAATATCCAGATTTAATTTAAATATTTGTGATTTTCTATACTTGTGTGTGCTCAAAGTATCTTATTTAGTCCAAAGACAAAAGCCAACAACTTAGGGCCAGAAAACATTTGAGAGTTTCAGGAACAGATGAACATCCTGACATGAGCCTGCCTCATCCTCTGCATCTCCACACAGGCCATGACAGCAGAGGCCCAAAGGACTACAGATGGACATAAACAAGACTCCCACCCGCCCAGACAGACAGACAGACAGAGAGAGAGAGAGAGAGAGACAGACAGACAGAGAGAGAGACAGACAGACAGACAGACAGAGAGACAGACAGAGAGAGAGGGAGAGACGCACACACAAACACAGGCAGACAGACGTACTCACACAGACTCATACACACAAACACAGATGCGCGCACACACACACACACACACAAACACACACACACACACACACACACACAGACTGGGAGACTCACCCTCATTGATCTTGGCCATGTCCACGCTGGCGTTGTTGAGCTGCAGGGCGGTCTGCAGCGCGGGGAGGAGCTGCCTCAGGAGGGAGGGGTCCTGGAGCAGGGTGGGCGTGGCCGGGGACTGCAGCACCGGGGACACCGGCACCGTGGAGGCCGAGGCCGAGCCAGAGCCGCCCTGACCGCCCGCGCTGCCCACCGTCACCGCCGAAGAGGAGGAGGAAGAGGAGGAAGAGGACTGGGACGTGCAGGACAGGGAGGAAGCCTTCTCTGCTGCTACCTCTGTGGAAGGCGGGTGGTGGGGGGGCAGTGTTAGGAGGGAGGATTTGGATAGAAGAGGAGAAGAGTTTGTCAGTCATACAGTCACAGTTACATATTCGCTGCCAATGACACACTGCACAAATACTTGGATATATATATTCTAATCATTCCCACATATAGAGAGGTTAAGATATCTGGTGACTGCCAAAAAATCAAATCAGTTAGTACAACTAAGAAGGCCTTATGATTGAAGGAGGTTGAGCCTTCGGCAAAATGCAGCTAAAGGGCTATTTTGTTTAGTCTATGAAATGTAAATATAATGACATTGTCTGCCGTTTCAGTTCTTCTCAAATCTTAATACAGAAAAAAAAAATTACGACCTAAAATGATGTAACAGCACATCAAAATTGCCCCCATACAAGTAGGTTTTTCTTTTAGGGGTGTTTGCCATGTACACAGTCCCACACACGGATCTCCACAATCAAGACCAGCCTTTACAACTTACTGTACTACTGATACACTGTTCAGGGTTGCATGTGAAGTAACTACACCTGTATTGCCTGTACATTTAAAAACTACAAACACTTTGTCCAGGTAGCGCACTCCAAGCTTTCTACCAACATGGTAACAAAACATTCGTCCAGGATGACTGTCAACTTTCACATGCATCACAACAGCAAATTCAGCTTGGTAAGTTTCTGCCGAGTAGGAGTTTGTCAGTAGCTGCATGAGACTAATTCAGACAGCGGACGTGAGAGACTGCAGGCATAACACACACAGAGTTCAGTCGGTAGTCTAGATTGCTTCCTGGTTCTTTTTCCTGTTGTGGTCTACATAAAGAGTAGTGGGCAGAGCCAAGGGAAATCCACACACACAGCAAACCTGGCTACTTGCAATTTCAGTTTCAATGTTTCATCATTAGGAAAAGGTAATGGGCATTCAGCAGACTATCCAAACTGACTCCCTACGACTGGCAACGTCTGGGATTCGCACCACAGCTGACTGCTGCCTCGGCAACACCACGCACTGCACCTCCGTTGTCAATGGTAAAATAGCTGGGGGGGGGGGATTCAGCTAGTGAATTTCAGACTGGAATGCAGCCCACTTCAAACTTCACACCCTGTTGCGAATGGTACTGCCAGTTACATACAATCTGTGTGTGTGTAAGACTTGTCTGGTTCAGTTTTTGGATGAATCAGCTGGATGACGTCCAATCCTTAATGCTAGACAAAACGAAGAGGACGCAAAGAGCCGCCCATTTCATTCCCTCTTCATAAATTTTACAACCGCAGACACGTGCAACAACCCCTCATCCCCTGACCTCAAACACACCCCACAATATTTTATTCTGCCGCTTTATTCAGCCATTCCCTTCAAGGCTTTTGGGCTCTAATGACTGAATGATGAATCTTACAGTCGTTTTATCATTTGTCTCACAAATATGATTGTACCAAATACATAGAAAGGTAGTGTTCAGCATTCACAGAGTTCTCAAAGCAATACACTACAGCACTCAAGGTGCAAGCAAGGGTCTCGCCACCATTAAAACTAACTTGACTGACTCACAAATTATGCTGAGACACTCAGCCACACTGTTGGGCCCGTATTTACAACATGATGTAACATACACACAACATAAACATTTTAGGGCAAAAATCAGTCAATTTATAAGAATACCAAAAAACACAGGGTCTATCAGGATTAACGCTGCAAACTGCTCCAAGTAAAAAGGTAATCCCACAGTCCCTTTGTGCTGAAACTAACATCTACGTACAAGGAAAACTAAGCAGTGGTCAGGGGGACTCGGTCAATAAGTCCAACAAACAACTTCTAGCATTCTATGCTGCAATGTTTTTAACACCAAACACAGAATTGCCTAAAGACTGAATATTGATCACAAAGAGGCTGTGGGGCTTGTAACCCATTTACTGCAACCATGTTCTTTTTACTTTTTTGTGGTGAAACTGCCTTCTCCAAAAATGTGAAACCTTTGCTTTGAGCTACTCAGTCTGTGGGTAAAACTATGGCACTACTTTTTCATTCATAACACAAGGGCATGGGCATCGTTCTTCGCAAAAGGATACGAAGAGCACATATTCTAACCTGCACACACCACCTATTACTGATCAGTTTCCAGGTTCTTAAAAGCCAGCTTGAGCCCAAAATCAGATCAGTCTCTCTTTTACGTACAGAAAAAAAAATGTTCTTTCTTTGAAACTTAGCATTACTCTGAGTGGCAAGACAAAGAATGGTTTTAGCAAACACAAGACCTTGTCTCGAACAGTCATTGTCATTATCGAACAGCCAAGGACCACTGCACACACACCGCATCTCCCAGAGTGCAACAATACTCACTGTTGGGGAAGCTGGAGGCAACTGTGGCCTGCATGGCCTCCCGCCTGTAGTCTCTGTCTTTGGGGAAGTTGTTGACTACCGTTGTTTTGGCAGCCTCCTTCTGCCTCTGCTCTCTGTTTTGGATAGGGAGAAAAAAAAATGGATTACAATGAGTGGTGTGTCTGAAACACTTCTAGTCTGACAGACCGGGTGCCTCCTCAAGCATTTTTTCCAACCAAAATATAGGAACACGTACAGAACCACCGGGCCAGCAGAGCCTGCACTATCTAGGTTAAGAGTTCTAGGATGATGAATGGATCGTTAAATATTTATAGGTACATCTGGCAATGCAAACAGATCTGCCATTCTGAATTCGAGTAGGCAAAGAGTCGACTCAAGTGTCTTCAATGGTGTTCATTAACAAACTACAGACCTGAGTGCCAAAAGTCACCTCGGATATCAGAACTTGTCATCAGAGTCTTTGGCAAGTTTTGTGTCATAAGCTGAAGCGCAGGAAACCGCTCAGCAGACTGGGTGACATGTTGGCTGCAAGTGGCAACTAAATGACTCTTGCTTGCGTCCCTCAACCTGCAGGGACGCAAGCAAGCTCTCCTGGCACCCAAAGCACCCAGGGCTGAAACAGGCACACTGTACACATTGGGTCCTAACATCTGTCCCTGGTGAACACGTCCTAGATGCCAACCCACCAATAATCCCCAATGTGGACATTTGTGTGACTTTAACGTCACAACCACAATTTTTACTAGTGAACTGTGAATGTCAAAAGATAAACCATCTTCAGCAGTATTAGAGGAAATTACATGTACTGCATAAAATCTAGCTGCAGCACTGCATGCCAACATATACAGGAAATAAAAACCAGCCTAGTCAAAGACAACTGGCCCTATTTAATCACACACTAACAAAAATCTTAGTTGAATGTTATTCAAGTATCAAGCATCATCATGGTGATAAATCAGCAACTGCAAAAAAGGCCCTATACTTACACACACAGTATGTCTTCAGCTGGTAATTTCTATTTTTTTCCCTCCCAAACAACCTAAACAATTGTGCACTCAAAGACTTTAAGACACAAACGACTTTAACCTATTAAAGAGAGTGTGCGCGTGCACGTGTGTGTGTGTGTGTGTGTGTGTGTGTGTGTGTGGCTACCTTTCAAGCCACTCCTTGGGCTTCTCCCACTGTGACACCTCTGTCCTGCAGTTGTAGTAGTACTTCTTCCCAGAGGAACTAATGTGCTCTGACCAATCATCTGCAGGTTCATAGGGCTGAAACACACAAACAAACAGAAAAAAAGGCATGATTACCACATAAATTCACATACATGGTGCACAACAACAGAGGAAAAAAAGGCATCAAGGACATGAGATGTAGGGAGAGAGCCAGAGAAAAGGGGGAAAAAAAGGGAGGGAACGACAGAGCAATATGGATGGGCTTGGGTGGGTTTGGGGGGGGGTTGTTGTGGCAACAGAGAAAAATGGGTAGGACAGGATGAGAAAAAAACAGGGGCATGGAGGTGAGGAGTGATGCAAGAGGCAGTAACGGAGGAGAGGCAGAGGATGTGTGCTGCTCCCCCGCCCGAAGGCTCGCTAATCAGGCAGCATCAAACTCCAGCCCCTCCAATTGATGCCACACACGCAAAACACGCTCAGGACTGACACACCATTCAGTGGTGGAACGGAGACAGTGTTATTCAATTCCTAAGCTGATAAGCAAGTTCCAGTCTGCTATGACCAGCCCTGTTTGGGTCTGAGCTATTTGGCTGGCCACAGGCTCTGGACCAATCGAGATACTTGCAGGAGGGCAACAGAGCACTGCAAAGAACACACGTCTGCTCCTGGGGTGGGGATTGCAAAGTGTGTGATGTTTAGTGATGGTCAAGGAGTAACATGGCATCTCTGCAGCTTCTATGTTGTGCACTGCAAAAACACTAGGACAGATAGGTCAGTTATCTGTACAATTTCCTTGGACTAATTTGAGAGATTATTAAAGCGCTGTCGTGCATTTAATTTGTACTCTTGCATGTCTCACATGTGTACATGCTTGCCCCACCTGTTCAAAAGAGAACTCGCATTGTCATTTGGTTTTGATCATTAGTGATGCTGTTAATTACTGCTGACAGGCCAAATTGGCCAATTCCCAGAATCCTGTTTCATTTAGCATCACCATCCATTAAAAACGTTTGGAAATGAACACTGCAATATTCGGTTAAAGTTCCGCAAGAAACAAGCTGATGTACATGAAATTGACCTACACAGCATAAACAATCCCCATATGAAGTGCATACACCATTAAATGGAAAAATTGTCATAAATGATACTTGAATATGGCAGATGTTTTCATACGGAACTTTGTTTTAAGTATAGGCAGCTTGGCATGTTGGACGAGCCATAGAAAAACCTCAACTCTATCTCTGACCTCCTAGAAATGGCCGCAGTAAAATGGGCCATTCTAAGCAAAGCTGTGATATGTCGTCATAGGCGCTCCGGCCCTTTAGATACACCTCCTTAATCAACTACAGTTTGATTGTGGTTCCCAAAAGAGGGCGCTATTTAGCCTAAGTGGGCCATTTTAATCCCCAGTCTAAATTTAAGATGTTACGAGACTTGTAAAATTGCATTTTGACTTATTTTTGATGAATGAAAGTAAAATGCATTTAATTTAAACATCAGAGAACAAGATGCAATACTCAATTTAACTATTCGATGTCCCTATTAACATTCTTTTAATGAGTAAGTATAGCATTTGCATTTACAATTAAGAGTATATAACATAACCGGTACATGGCAATTAACCTTAGTTACCTGCGTATGTTAGTTGACAAGATATATACTCAGATTTTCAGGTGACTTTAGAGGTGGAGTCTCAGTTCTAGATTTTCTGCTAGGCTCCTAAGGTTGGCAGTTTCAAATCTAGACTCAAGACTAAACTGTTCTCAGGTGCTTTCTGCTTATGATTTATACTCATCATTCTAAGCATTTACCCTAATTTATCTTTTATGCCTTCTTCACATATTATTCTTTGCTTTTATTTTTCATTAAGCACATCCAACTGCCTTTGTGTATGAAATGCGCTATACAAATAAACTTGCCTTGCCTAGGCACTAGTTGCTGGGCAATGCTACAAAAGACTGCTGCTGACAAAAGGGATCACTCAATAAGCAGCTGGTGTTCCATAAACTTTGGCTGGGTTAAGTGTCTGTCTCCAATAATTGTCCACTCTACTCCACACACAACAGCCAATTTATCTTTTCCTTTTTTCCTTTTTTTTTTGAGGGCAAAAACCACAAACTCGCAGCTCTAGTAGGCAATTATGCAGTTCATGATACTGCAAACTCATGCCTATTTATTTACCCTCATACACATACACACCTGTAACACACCTTTGTGCTGCCTAGGCCACTTAACAGGCCCATGCAATGGTGATACACACTTCTTTCACATCATTATGAGAGTGTGTCTGGCTGAATGTAAAGACCTCAGTAACACACATAATAAATCCCCACGAATAAAGCCCAGGCAAACTCTGCCCTTCACACATAAGCAGCTAATCATATCCCTTGATGGGGCTGCATGCCACAAAGGAAATACACAGCCAATCATGTATTATTGTGTATTGTGTTGACTGACTGCAACCTCTTTGTATTGTACAGAAACACACAAGCATGCTTATGTAAAACGGTAACAATGTTAAGAAGGAGAAAATTTGTATTTATTTCTAATATATGTCAACTCGTTTCATCTCTGCGCAACAGCTGCCGTGCTTTCCAATTTAGGGTATAACCACATTTTCCTCTGATCGCCTTTCAATGTGTTCTCTGTGTTAAGCCTAATCAGACTACAAGACGTTCAGCCGCATCAGATAACTACACCATTCAAAATATATGACTTTCTGGCTTTTAAATCCTCAGTCTGTAAGGGCAGGGTTAATCTTCCTTTGTGCGCTAAAGTACGTGTACACAACATGATGCGTCTGTGTACACACTTGCCGGAGATTAGCTGCAGCCTATACGCCCAAAACGCACAATACTGGTGGTCTCCGCTTGGAGGCAGACAACAGGATTGACGCTGCGTTTCCACAGAGCTGGCCAGCAGGACAGCCATGCATCTTGTCCAATGTCAGTTATCACTTCAAAGGACAATCATTGCAATGTCTCTGGCTGGCCAGCATGCTATAGTTGTCCAGCTTGCTAACCTACATCTAACAGCAGCCTGGCACAGAGTTGTTTCAGAATTGTCTACAGGGCCTTCATGGGTCAATTCCTATTGCTGTGTTGTCTAGACAATATTTAAGTGCTGTAATATCATTCCACAAATGCAAGAAGTGTACTTGTGACTGTATACGTAAGCTAGCTTGCTAGTAGTTAGCTTTTCGTTAGCAAAGTCAGCTAGTTATTAAACATTGTGCCTCCTACCAATCAATCAAGACAAATAAATGACTCATACTACTCTACCAATCTTAAAGACAGCCAATAACAGGGAGTTTAGGACCTGTGGACCATACACACTTTGATATTCATTGTCAATTTGTTACCCGAGGTAGCTTAGCTAGCATCGCTATGCATCTTGACTGATGTCAGTGATGACACTGCCGGCGGCTAGCCCATCATCCCTGGCTGGCCAGCATAGTAGCCTTCATCTAATGACATGTCTTGCACAGAATTCACTGTCTACAGGCTTCAGTTCGTCTGACAACTAAACATCAATCTGTGGTCAGACTTTTAAATCTTATAAACATGTCTGTGAAGATTCTCATTCATCCAGGCCATGAGTCATTTATCCCATTATGTCTGAGAGACCTGTAGTCAGCATATAGTTTCAACTACACTCACCAAATTTGGTGGGTGTGTCGAGCTCACCAAAACGACCATTACATTGCATTAGCCAGAAGTGGGCTAACTGGGGTTAAATGCGTTTGGACACATGATCTATTTTAATGTACTAGATGGCTCATCGTGTCAAGATGTTGCTGTTAAATTGCAAAGGGATTTTTGATGTTGTAATACTTTGAAATGGTGAGAGGATGCATACAAGACAATATTATGCATGTGTGTTTCTGTGTATATGCCAATACCATGCATACGTGTTCCAAAATCACCTCTTAACTCTGAGTCACTAACCACCTAACCGACACCTACATGCACACTCAATTTGTGCTCCTTCCACTTACTCTGCAATCACTTACTTTGCCTGAGTGTTCACTTACTTTACCTTGACTGTTTTCCTCAATTGTTAGTCACTTTGGATAAGTGTCTGCTAAGTGTAATGTAATAGTTGTGCCCATTCTTAGGTTCTGTTCTGCCTTACTACTGTTTGACATCATGCTGCTATGGTGTTAATGCACAGCACATCACCTAATGTGCTGTATATCCCTTGAAAACCGGTGATACTGTGGTTTACCTGGTAGATCCGGCAACCAGTGTTATATCGTACAGACCGAACTGAAAGCTGTGTAGTAAATCAAACACATTTAACCTAAGTTTCACAAGTTCCTACATAGATGTGATCCTATCCCCAGCTCCCATTACTAATGGGACACAGCATAATGCCTGCTTTGGAGAATGAAACCAACTAACTAACCATCCACACAATGTGACCAAAACGAGGCAATCACACTGGCTTTGGTCCAGTAGATAGAACTTACATAGGACCCGGTACCATACCATACTGATACAAGATGAGCTACAACCTCAATGCTGACACAGTATATTTTTTAGCCCTATTACACACTGAAGGACCTTGAAGGTTGAATGACTCACTAGTTGTTGAACTCACTGTGCTCACTGGCACAGATCCCATCATGTTTCCTCCCATGAGAGCATATCATTACCTGTATGTGCACATATGCATAATATAGGCATATATATATTTATATATAGGCACACACACACGGTTCACGGGCCTACTTTTCTAATGTGCTTACAACATCTAAATATTACGGCCATGAACACATACGCTGAATATGGAAAATGTTCATAAAAAGTACAGACCAAAGTGTCCTTGCGGCAGGATATGGCAGAACCTCACAGGTATGTGCGCTGGTAGGTCTTGTTAGAGACTATGCAGCATCATGTGTGCTAGTAATCAGCGCAGTGGAGGGGAGGAGGAGGTTGGGGGGGATGGGGGGGGTGTAACGGCACTGATGCACAGCTAACGTTCTTGTGTGCTGATGGCTAGCTCGCTAGGGGAGAGGAGAGCATTACAACACCACTTGTATTAGCATTCATGCTGGCAGCTACCTCTTTAAGAAAGGTACTCACTGTGTCAGCCGTCCTGTTGGGGTTGGAATGGGAGTTGGCGCTGTGCAGAGCGCTGTGGTTGTGGGAATTCTCCTGAGGGGAATAGCTGGTCCCTGTGAAAAGACACAAAACGCCAAATCTTAAGCGATAATGCAACCAGACAAAAACACGATTTGTAACATAACCGAAAACACACAGCAACACACGAAAAATGTTATATTTTACCACCATAACCCAATTCTGGAGACAAACAAAAAACCCAGTGGCCTTTGTAGCTTTTTGCCTAGGAGATGAAAGGCTCAAATGATTGTTTTGATTCTGTGTCTCTCTAATCCCATCTCTGACTTTTTTACAGTGAAAAAAAAAAGCCACAACTGGGGCCCAACATTTTTGTTCCTGCCTTTCTGTGCTTCTACTGAACCACAGGCACACGCAGCAGAGTAAAATAGGCACACAAAAAGGCAAACATAGAGGGTTTGACTATTTTCAGAGGGCCTTTGATTCAGTCCTGCTAGGAAGGAATTCTGAATGCACGCAACAAGACGTACTGAGTTTGCTCTGTGCAGACAATGAGATCACAGGTGATTGTTAAGGCTCTGGTGCAGTAGATTAATAGGGACAACACTGCATCAAGCATTCATTATAAATGCCAGTGTCTGTTTAGAACATTTAATTTGGTAGTTTCTCTCAGATGTGGTCGAATTTAGGTTGACAACTATCTGTTAACTACCTTCCTCTTTCCTGTTTTGGTCACCACACTGCTCTGGCATATTTACCTTCGCCAAGGAGGTTATGTTTTCGATGGCGTTGGTTTGTTTGTCTGTTTGTCTGTGAACAACATAACTCGAAAAGTTATGGATGGATTTTTATGAAATTTTCAGGATAGGTCAGAAGTGGCCTAACTTACAACTGATTTGTTTTTGGTGGTGATCCGGATAACCATCTGGATCCAGGATTTTTTTATTCAGTGAAGTTACCAGTGTAGCATGGAATCTACAGAGACTTATATTGAAAGGAGAAAATATAGGTTGGTATGGAAATTAGGCTCCCGTTGCGGGTCAAGGAGTTGTTGAGTTTTTGGTTAGAGGGTTCAGTGAAAGACAGAGGAAAGTTAGAGCGGTAGTGGTGAGCAGCCCAGTAGTTCATGTTGGCAGTGGAAATTAGATAAAGTACTTTCCTGCACCGAAGAGCCAACCAAGTTCGTGTGAGCATGAGTGAACAAACCCACTAGTTAACTATTACACCAGTAATAAAATGTTTTAACATGATTAATGTCTTTTAATGTCTTAAGGTGAGAATGACAATGAGGTGGAGACTTAAGCTGCCTTGGCGGAGGTCTGCGCTCTCTGAGTGCTTTTCTAGTTTGAGTTTGAGATAAACCTCAGAAAGACAGTTCACAACCGTTCACAAACACCAGAAATACCACAAGGCTCACCAGGCCAGTAATACTTCAGATATCAGAGTAAAGGTACTTACTGGGCAATGTATATGAGCTGACAAGGGTAAGTAAGGTGTGTGCATGTTTGTGTGGATCAGCTCAGCATTAGGTGTGACCAATAAATGATATTAGCCATGTAATCCGTGTTGTCTCTTCAAAGCTCAGCCCTCCATCAGCCCGTTCTCAACCTCCCACCCTGCAACACCTTGAACTGGGAGTCGAGCACACTATGAAGTCAGGTGCTACTAGAACTTACTAGCACATCTGTTGTGGTGTCATAAAAGAGGTTTACTAATGCATGCACTACACAGCTACTGTTGTAGCTGGCTACTGTTTCACGTAACTTCCAAATGGTCACCTCCCATCTGGTTGACATGGCACGATTGTAACCTGTGCCATCCCATGAGGCTCATCTGATGCATGGCCTGGACTTGAACACGCAACACACTAACAAATGAGCTAAAACCCAAGGCTGTTTCTTTCACATACTAGCATGTCTCTTAAGAAGTTGGAAGGGGGTTTACTGACATACACGCTACACAGCTAACCAACCAACTGGGGCTTTATGTTATACCAACATAAGGCTGCATGCTTAAAAAAAAAAAAAACCACCATGTGCACTCAAACAGATTTATGTTTCTGAAGTCCTAGGTCTGTCACTCAATATATACTCAACCAACTGAACCCGATTAACAATCTATAAGCAGCATTTACTAGGTTCACTAAGAATGCAGCTGGATTTCCTTGTAAGGCAGCCAATTTACTACTCCCAGATATGGGTCAGACGTCCTAATGAAATCTTTTTGTTTTTACAGTAATTTAAACGCCATGGTACCCTTTTAATGACAAACCAGCTTCCTGTCTCCAAAAATAACACAGATCAGTACTATGGTGGCAGCAGGCAGTAAACATGATTGTGTCTGAAACTATTTTAGACAGTTTAATTGTCAGACATAAAGTTCAATCAGACTTTAAATTGGGCTGGAGCCCTGCGGAGGTCCGCTCCGCCTCTTCACCTCGGCAATACAGCCAGCCAGAGCCGAGCTCCTTCTGCTACAGTATTTGTAGTAATGCAATGGAGTGAGATATTGACCACTGTGAGTAAAGGAGGACTCCCCCCTCCTTACAAAAGCCAATTTAACCACTGAGTTCGATCTACTAAAGTTAACAGTACAAGCTAGTCAGTCATTTGAATTTCAGAGGCTGCACTGCACACAGAAAGCAGAGATTAAAATATTAGCATGCAGTTTAAGTACATCTAAAAAAAAAAAAAAAAAAAAAAAAAAAAGTCTTGGTGACTTTTGGAAAATGATTCATGATGCAAATGTGGAGCCAGAGCAGGTACAGGTGTGCCAGTGGGAATGACAGATAAGCAGGTGGACACACACTAAGGGGGGTGAAAGACAAATGCAGGGCTGGGACCGAGGGAGTTGGAAGGGGGGTGTGTGTGTGTGTGAGTGTGAGTGTGTAAAGATGTGGGAGTAATAAAAGGTGTATGGATAGTGTGTGTGAAGACTCACATGGTATGCCAAGTACACAAAAGAAACCCGTTTTAAACAGTCAAAATTACCATGTAATCGGTCTGTGAGTAAGAACCTGAGTGAGGATAGGAGGAGTGTGGTGGTGGTGGTGGTTGTGTGTGTGTGTGTGTGTGTGTGTGTGTGTGTGTGGGGGGGGGGGGGGGGGGGGGTTGTGAGTAAGTCAGTGAGTGAGTGGGTCGGCAGAGATGAAGGGGGCCACCAAGACACCCTGCACCTGCGCATAGCAGGGATTACCCACCCCAAAAACCACACACACGGCACCAGAGAACCATTACTATGGCAACCGCGAGTGCAATGAGGACCCCTAGGACACTGGCAGCTGTGTGTGTGTGTGTGTGTGTGTGTGTGTGTGTGTGTGTATATACACACATGTGTGGGTGTCATCAGCCGCTGTCACACTGAGTAAGGAGGAAATGAGGGTCGAAGCCAGACACAAAGCATTGAGGCAAAGGGAAGGTATAAAGACACTAGCTAGCATGATGCTAGCATGAGCCAGAGGGTGTCCATACCCTGTAGCTTCTGGTGCGCTGCCCTTCTGTAGCTTTTATCTAATGCATTGATGCACCTCACACTGAGCTCACCGGCAAACGGAGGAGACAATAAATAGAGATCTAAGGCATTTTATGGGTTGAAATTTTAATACATTTATGTGTCACTGACCAGTTAAGCACTGACCGTGTATAAAGGCAATCTCATGAGTTTTCCTGTAGGATCTTCATACATCATTTTACCTACAAAGGGAATGAAGAAGTATAGCCTAGAGAGAATAGTCGAGCCAAGACCGCATTCAGAATTTCAATATAATGTCAAAAGAGCAGAGTTACCTTTTCAGAGGGAGTCCACCAAGTTATACCAACCATACACCAGGATGGTGGTGTCGTGGACCTCTATTAAGTTGCTTTAAGATCTTGGAAAGACCGAGTGGCTTTGGAAAATCAATTTCAAAACACCCACCGGACAGAGTTAAGATGCCAGAGATGTGCGCATCTGCCCAGTCCCAAGAACCAAGACGGACTTCTCCCTGATTTGCATTCAAACCTGCCACTGGTCCGTTTACCGCGCTGGACACCTCCTATTGATTTCTACTGAGAAGCGGCTCTTTTGACATTGGAGATGCACTCTCCCCCATCTCTGGCCTTTAACGCCAGCCCGTCCACTTAGCATTCCTTCTGCCTGCCCCAAAATGGTGATTAAATGAGCTGCATGTCAACTGCGTGGCCCCCAAATAGAGCAGGTCTTGCACGTGGAAGACTTAGCATGAATAACACATCTGCACCACAACAACCATACCTTAACTGGAGCGCAAACCTGTTACCAAGACTGTAATAACACTTGCTTGTGCTAAGGTTCACGCCTCAACACTGATGTTCTGACCGTTATTACTATTGCCTTGTGTGTATGTGATGTGGCAGCTGATACAACTTTCATTTCCCTTCCCCTCACAGACTAGCCTAAGACTTACAGGTGCAGCCTAAGCCATGATACACGTTCATAGTAGTAAGCCCTATCTGTTTGTGCGTCATCATGTCTATACAAGAACAACAGGAGACATTACAACTCTGCTGAATGATCCCCTGAACCATGGGGGGGGGGGGGTTCTGACTGGCTCTGCTAATCAGAACACTTGCTTCGGCTTGCTGGTTTTGATCCGTTTCATACAAGTCCCAGCTTTGGTGGTCATATAATAACAGTGCTTCAGTCAATATGAACTGCTCAGCTTGATAATGGAATGACCATTAGGTGTATAGAAAAGCCTTGGAATAACTAACTTGGCAGGGCACAAATTATGGTGCTTTGGTAGTGATGCTGAAAAATTGCCCTTGCTTTTACACTCCGGAAATGACATATTCCAGAACTGTCTTAATAACAAAGAAAATGGACTGTCTGATTGAACCGCCAGCATTAAGTGCACCACCACAGCTTGCGAATGCATTGCACCCACTGTGGAGCGCTGCCTTGCAATGACCACTTGACACATTTGCACTGATTCAGGATTAGAGGAGAGGGAGCATGTTAAACCTTGCTAAAGACACCCTGAACTGCGATCTCCTGGTGTGACAGCCTGGCTGAGACGCAAGCGGGGAAGCAGGATGCAAGCAGGCGGTAAACGCTGGATGGCGAGCGAGCTGTTCCTGTCTGGGTGAAACACAAGCAAAAAAAATATCTCCCCTTTATCATATCTGACATTACTGCTCAAGCTGGCTCCCGCAGTGGATAATGCCTGGCGACTCACATTAGCGATGCTGCCATCGGCAGCAGAGAGGGCTCGGCTCCATCCGTGAGTCATGGCCGTCCAGAGGCCCAGTCAGACTGCAGGCCTTTGGCCTTCACACATACCTCATCTGCTGGAGCACTCATGTCTAGGGATGGGAGACCTTGGCCATCTGTGCTGAGAGGATGTGAGCAGGGCGAACCTGTTCTTCGTTGCCATTCGTTTCTCTTTATTAGCAGGTCAGATCCCTCTGCTCTAAACTATCAATGACTAATCTGGATTTCTTGATACGAGTTCTTGAGTTTAATTACTGCTCTGATAATTTTAGCATTGTATTTGAAGTAACCACGGGACTTTCTCTACACTTGTAGAATCCAAAATGCACTTAAAGCATTAACACACCTGACAGTTCAAAACTAGCAGTGTCAAACGTCAACTGCAGCACTGTTTGTGTCCCACCAATACTCACTGTGGATACTACAGTCATCGCGAACTAGCACCTACATTCTTATGGACAGGCAAACGTGTGGATATATTGCAAGCTGTAAACAAAGCACCATTGCTTCCTTTTATTCTGCTCTAGCTCACCACAGATATAATTAACTACAAAACTAAGGGTACATCTGACTAAATATTAGAAATGACACCAGCGTGGTCAGCTGTCAATCTTTTGGGGAAAAAGAAGAGCAGATATAGGAAATAAGGGGGAACTACACTTTTCCAAAAAATGGCAGAGCACTCACTTCAGGGACTGCATCTAGATGTGAGAGTCAGACTAGTGAGAGTCTGACTGTTTCTGTGCTCCTTGGCAACAGGTAGGCAAGCTGAACAACCAATCAGAGCAAGTACCATGAGGTAAGCTCACTTGCCGCTGGGCTCAGATGTAGACACCCACATGTTGAATCTACCCAAAAGCTACTTATAGTTTTTCAATGGGGACGGACACGCTGCAAAGGACATTGTAGCAGATAATTGCTGGCCTTTAAAAATTGCAGCTACTTATAAAGACAGGAAAGCCATGACTATACGAGTCCAAAAAAACGTGCCACAAGGCCGTAAACATCAAAAATCATACGTCGAAGGAAGATAATGTTCATGATGACATTAAACAAAAATGTATTAAAAAAAAAAAACCTTCACAAACATCTCATACAGCTCTCACCCTCAAACATAACATTTAAAATGCATAGCTTTGGAATCTTTATACACAAATGCCTGTATTTATCCCCCATTTATCCCTGCTACCTGCCGAGTGACATCCATTAAAATGACAAAGATTTTGTCTAAGTGCATAAAACACTCTTCATACAACCTGCTGTATTTGTGTGGTGACAGTCACCCAAAAAACTACACACTGAAGTCTTTGCTATAGATTAAGCCAGACAGGAGGTAAGAGATATGGGGGGGGGGGGGGGGCGCAACAAAAAAGACATAGGGAGGAAAGATCGTACAAAACAACCAAGAACTGAACAAACAGAGGGAGGAGAGAGATGATGGAAGACAAAAGAACAAGACGGGGAGGGTTTTGTCTGGATTAAATATAGAACAGGTTTAAGCACATCCATGTATTTAATCATGCTTAATTACACTGTCATGATTGGCACTCAGCGTTCATTATCCGTCGTGGGAGAAGATCGCCCTTCTCCTTCCCTCCCCGTCCCCGTCTTATCGTCAGACTAACTGCTCCATTCTAGCCAGTCACGCTAATGCACTCGCGTCCCAGATGTTTGGGCAGAAATTGATAAGGTGAAGAGGATAGCGAGGCAGCGGCGTGAATAAATAATGAGCTGAGGTGGTTATCTCGCCCCGCTCGAGTGTGCCACTGGGCGAGGAGCGCTTGACTGATGCTGCCAAAGACTGACCATGTCACCCCAGGAGAACGCAGGGAGGGCACTCAGGAGCACAGATGGCAACACGGGTGAGGATCTCATCAAGCAGCGTGAGTAACACACACACACAAACACACTTTTCGCGCAGACCTGAATGTGACCGTTTGTGGACGTGATTTCTCACAATGTATGTAAGCCTGAATCATGTGGCAAAATAAAGTCTCTTCTGCAGTCAAATCAGCCGTATGGGAACTTTTCATGAACTGCTGAGTCAAAGGTAATGTCGAGCTTTCTGCGACAGACGACAGCCTATTTCATGCACACCAATTTGCTCAATGCCATGCGTCTCCTGCAGATTAGCCAACTGGTTTGTATGAAAATGTTGACAGCTGTAAAAACACTGACTTTAATTATTTGAATCTGGTTTACATGACATTTTAGGTTGTGTGGGACATAGCCTTGATAATGTGCACTGACCGAAGGCAAATATTGGACTGGATTAACCTGCTGCTGACCGTGTTTTTACAATACCCCATCCTTAAATAAAAAGTCTCGTGATGTGAGGGTTCTCAACTATGCATGCCATAAAGCGGACTTAAAACAGACGACAGGATCATCTTCGAAAACACTTCAACACAGAAGGACTGCCGCAGCTACAGGAAGATGACTAAAAGGCTATTCATCTGGGGACCACTGTCCTTATGCTTGGATCCAGTATTAGGACTCATCTGCTATTCTGCACCAAGACTTGTGGAGACATTAACTTCAGAGATTATCCAAGAGCAGACACCTATCTGCACAAGTGAGGAGGATCCATGATGCCACACAAGTTGTCAATTAAAACCTAAATCTGTCTTAGTGCTTACAACTGGCATTAATGGTCCAAACCGCTTTCCCACCCACTTAAATTAAGTTTCAAAAAGGAAAATTGTTTTTCTTTTTTACTTGGTCACTGTGCATGTTTCAAAATTTCCAGCATGGCTAGGGTAACAACGGAAATAACCATACTTAGATGAAGCAGGACATCAGCTGAGCCAAGCTGAGCTGAACAGTTTGCTGGGCTCTTTATCAAACATTAGTTACGGTTCCAAATCTGCCACGTGTAGCCTAATGGATGCAATCGCCCCCTTGATTCCTCATTCATGTTCCCGTCAGCGTGTCTTCCTGTCTGCTCCTTATTGCATCTCCAGGGATATATTATTGTGCATTTCTAAGCAACTATTGGTCACGATTAGATGCTGACTGACTTACCATAAATCATAAGCAGGAAATCTAAGCATCACATACAGATGCTGATGTGACTGGGTGTTGTCTGCACAACAGCAGGTAACCATTTACTGAATGAGTAAACTTAAATGTTTAGGTCTCGCTAATAGCTACAGTATGTAGCGAAAGTTTCCTCACTGATTCAGGTGTTTTAGTGTGAAGGTTGAATATGTTTTTGTAGTAATGCATTAGACCACAACACTCATCTTCCACAGTGTCCCCTTTAACATACTAACGTTATATAAAAAATAATAAAGCTACACAATTATTCACGCATAATCACATCTTTCTAGTGGCAGTAATTTCTTAAGAAACCACAGCAGATTATAGGTGTCTGTGAGGCAGCGTCTTTATACACATTCATTTTCTGTCTCTGGTGTTGCCCTGACTATGTGCAATAGAGCAGGCACCAAACCTTTTCATATGTGTTTTCATAAAGCATGTGCTGCTTAGTCTCTGCAAGTGCATCATGTGATGTCTACTACTCTAAGCACATTTGAGTAATATGACAGCAAAAAAAGAAGGAAAATGCAATAAAGGATACTGCATACGATAAAAAGTTGAGCAACAACAAAGTTTTACTTTGCCTGACATACTGGACCTCCGCAGCAGTTACAAGTATCTTCCTATCCGTGTATATGCATGAGATGCAATGATGTGCCAATGTTTGTTGACAATTGTAGCATTGTCATTTAAAAAAGAAATTGAATTTTACATGGCCAATTTCTAATGCAAATCTATTGGCAGTATGTACTGCCCAACCCTACAACCAGTTATCTAAATATGCATTGATTATTTGCCCTGCATAGTGTTTTAATTAACTTTTTTTCCTAGAATTTACAGAATGCAATTTGGTCACTTAAACCAGGACCATAATTTGAATTACAAACACACATGTATGCATGTCAACCAATGATTAGAAGTGTAGGGTACTACTATAATTCATTAAAGGATGCGTCCACCTAGTCTCATGTTCTGCTGGAAATGTCAGCATCAATTTTGTATGCTATGAAAGCAATACCACCACTTTTTATTAAAAACCTATAGGTGTGGTTCATTTCATCAGAGTAATGAGATGAGGTAAAACATTTCAATATGTAAATGTGAGGTTATTTAATCATTCTTACCTCCATCCCTCTCTCTGCCTCGGTGTGTGTGGATCGGTTTCGCCCGGCCATGACTTGAACTGTCGGTGTGTTTGTTGTCTGGGCTGTCAGATCGACGCAGGATTTTGCACGGAGGGGTAGCATCAGCGGGGTCTCGCACCTTGTCATGTCGGTGGTCGCTACCGGGATGACTCTTTGATGAGTATTTAAGAGTCTGCGAACACATAGATTAAACACTCACAGCTAACGTTTGTGATAAACAATCTTTTCTTGATTGCAATATGTCATAAAATCGGTATCTGTTATGCCAACTTAAATATGACTACACTGTGCATTTTACATAGAAATAAAGCAGTGTCTGTTTGCGTGTCTTTTTAAAATCCGACTTAGACCATAAGAAAATAACATATAGTCGTGACTTAAATTGAGGTGAAGACATGGCTGTAGTACGTCACTGGCAAGCTAAACATAGCGATCCAAATAGTTTTTAGAAACCTTATGACATAAGGCTGCTAATGTTTATTTTCTGGTCTACCATGGTTTTAAGTGCTGTTTTCGCAAATATATTTTGACATCCGCCCTAACACTTTGACACAACTGATTACGGCATTTCGCACTAAGGCTGCTAGATATGCTACATGAAAAACAACCCATAGTGCTACTCAGCCGGAAACCATGTACGTGATCATACTTCTATTGGTTGAAAACGACGTTACTACGCATTCTTCTAACTACTGCGAATATATTTTGTTTTTAACATTAAATATGAGCATTGCCTTGTTGGTTTCAGGGCCATCGACCAACAAACAGGCCTCAGTCTTACCAGACAAGCTAAGTGCTGTAGCTAGCTAGCTAATAAAACTCGTTAGCAACATAATAATGTTGCTATATTCGACGGTCAAAATCGCCTAGCCAATATCAGAAAGATAATTAAACGCTTAGGGTGGAAGTCACTGTGTTTCTTGTTCGAAACCAACCGAAACAATACACTTTTCCTAATATTTTCCGCACAGCGGCCTAGGTTGCCCTAAAAGCCTGTGCTAGAGTACCCATTTTTAATCTTATTTGTTTCTTGCTAGCTTGTAGCTACCTGATAGGGCTGTGAATCCCTTCGGTCGTTGCACCTGAAAAATAAAAAGGAAACTGGTTAGTTGGGTTGAAGGCATAGGTTATTACAGCAAGTCAGTAAATAATTGCAACAGCTGAATTAGCTTCCTTAAGTTTCTGGCTACTTATTTTGGTTTCAGTAAAAATGGCGGATTGTCAAAGCGGAGAAGAGGAGGAGGAAAATCGGAATATAGCTAGCATAAACGAAAAGCTGTTTACCCATCGCCGACTTTCGCTGGTCTCCTTGCATACATTACCATCAATCCCGTGTTGGTGTGTGTGGAGCGGATGTGAAAGATAATAAAGTTATTTGTTTTGTTTTCAGGCTAAAGCCAATCGAGTCTGTTTTATCACTTGCTAAGTGAGTCTCTGTTAGCATTTGCTAATCGGAAGAGCACCCTAGGTCCATCTCCCACTCGCACACACACCAGACTCTGCCCCGGAGAGGAGAAGCGCAGCTCGACAGCCGCCCCGCCTCCCCCTCCCACAACGACATCCGGGACATTTTTGCCTTTTCATAAGTCGGAAAAACTCGGCTAGATTCAGCTGGTGTCCGAATGAGCATCACCCATACAGTCTATGCATCACCCAATTCAACAACTCAGTATTTACAGTATTTTGAGTACTGTAAACAATTTTACTTTCATTTGAAGACCAGCGTAGTGCGACATATATGTGTCATGTTAAGTCAAAAATAAGATCACCTTTCACTATAAGACAAGTTTCTAATTGAACGGCATATTAAAGGCCAAGCCGTTCTAAAGTGAGCATTTACCCAGTCGGACTTATATTCAAGAAGAATGAATTTCCTGCAACATTTACCTATCACGAGCAATCTACAGCATGCGAAACAGTGCAGTGTTGTTCTCTACAGACATCTGGTGGTCAGATGAGGTAGTGTCATTTTCGAGGGTATTCTTGCTCGATTATGACAAATTTACAGCCGAGCTTTAACATCCACAAATCATCAGGCTAACAGAGATGGACAAAAATACACGAAATCCGATAGAATGTGGTTGTTACAAAATCAAGTATCCAATCCCCTATGCTCTAGCTTGTAAGGCAGGACCTCTAGACAGAGTAGCCTTTGCTATTCAACCTCAACCATGTGAGACTCCTGCAACGCACACAGCCGGCCTTGCCATATCAGATTTCTGCAGCGTAAGAAAGGCAGAGTGGATTTCTCTCACCACACGAGTCTTCCAAGAGGGAGCAGAGGAGCAGGAGCTACCCCCACTACTACATCCCATCTTGACCCCCCCCAACAAACACACACACACACACACACACACACACACACACACATGTTTTTGTTCTTTCAACCATTGGGATGATAAGGCCAACATATCCTTAATCCTATATCCTTTAGTACAATGGTGGCCTTATATGCATAACAGCTCACCAGTCCACTGGAATCACAATATTTGAACATGCTGGAAACCTCTCTGATTGGAGAAATTTCTTGCTGTTGCAAAGCTCCTGGAAGAGCTCTTAAAACAGAAAGAGAGCATGACACTGTGGCTGGGATGAGGCAAGAGCAAAACACAAAGCAAATGCAGCTTGTCAGCAGAGTGTATTGTGGAGCCAGGTTCAATGGGTTGGCATGGAGGGCATCTCTTTTTGTAGGGCTAGTTTTCTAGAACTATCCTGCACCAAGGCCTTTGCAATAAGAAGACAATGCACTACATGTACTGCAACTAATGGCTTTGATAAGCTTGTTTAGTTCAAGTAGTTGAGCCATCACTGCTGATACCCCATCTAAATATAGGCTATATACACTCACTGTTGTTATAGTGACAGTGTTACTGTCAGAGAGGGGTGGCTATTCATAGCGTAAGATGCTACATGTATTGTTCCACCTATTTACAAAACCAGCTGATTCTAATAGCTTGTCAACTGAGCGGTATGGCTTAGTTTGGAATATGGTACGGAAGCGTTTGGATTGAAATAGCATTTCCACCTGCCAACAGTAGTCTACCCTTTATTCGTTAGGCAAAACTGCCCAGATTTTGACAGCAATGTCAGCACCTACATTTAAAGAATAGTGTTTAAAAGTACAACATTTTGAGTATCATTAATTTAAATATATCCATATTTAAAACAGTCTCAGTTATAAGTCAACTGGGAGTTTCTGGACATTTTGGTTGCATTTTAGTTCTGTTCTAGTGAGGCACAAAGTGCTTACAAAGAAGAAGAAGAAGAAGAAGAAGAAGAAGAAGAAGAAGAAGAAGAAGAAGAAGAAGAAGAAGAAATTAAAAATATACATTAAGCACTTTTCAAACAGAGGAGGTAGCTGAAAATGCTTAACAGTTTGTGAAAAAAGAACACAAAACATATTGTGTTTTGATAATATTAAGGTCTTGAAGGAGAGTTTGAATCAGAGGCTTTAGGAGTTCAACCCTGGACTCCAGCAGGGGTGAAGACAACCGATATGTATTTTTGTTGTTGTTGTTGTTGTTGTTGATGAGGAAGAAACCTTAAGCAGATCCAGGATCAAAAGGGGGAAGTGTATATGAGGCTAGATGAGTATCATGGTGAGTTAGTTAATAAACTCCAAGTTACTGGTAGGTTATGATGGCAGTATCTTCAATTCAGGAGCATTAAAGGCTAAGTTGAAGAGATATGTTTTGAGCAGCGGTCTTGATGTAGACCACTGACATTGAGTTTTTTGATGCATTGTGACAGCACATGCCAGTTCCTGGGGACATTGTGGGGTAAAAGCTGCTTCTCCAATGTTCTCGAGCAATGCTGGAGTCGAGCAGTTTCCAGCAGGCCAGCCAGGTTTTGAGGGCTCATGCAGGGCCATATGAAGAGTCAGCAATGTAAGGCGGGTCATGCTTATTGCTTGCATTTTAGCTAATCTCAGGAGTGTGCTGCCCTACAAAGCCAAAAGGCAGTAACTACAGAATTTGTCAAAATGGGTTTAGACTGGAACTTGACTTATTAACAACTCCTTTGTGTTGTGTCTAAATCTCTCGCTTGTTCGTGTTAGAAAAGTGCATGAAAGCATCACCACTATTATGCCTACTACATGTTTGACTGGGCATTGGTGCAACTCTAAAGGCCTTTTTCTCAGTTTCTATGTTCACGCAGTTACTGCACTTTGCCTTTGTAAGGCAGTGTGTACACGGCCCATAGCCTACGTATGCCTACACAATGGTCCCGTTAGAAACAGGTTAATTTGCTGCCTTAGCAGTTGCCTAATGTGGCAGCAAGTCATCAAGTGCAGTTCCAAACAAATAAAATTCTTTTTTCCTGTCTACTGATTTTTGCCTTCAAAATACCCTTGTAACAGTCATTTTTGAAGGCATCTTCGATGTATCCTCAGTGATCAGGTTTGCAGAAGTCCATGAGCACCTCCTTGGTTTCTCTGGTGTTTGAGGGTGAGTTTGATAGTCACACCATTCTGTCAGCCACTGGATCTCATCTCTGTAGGCTGTGTCATCATCCATTGTGATGAGCCCCACCAGATTGGTGTCGTCAATGAATTTTATGATGGTGTTTCACAGATGTGTGGGAGTGAAGTCATAGGTATAGACGGTGTACAGGAGACGTTTGACGTTTAAAATCCCTTTATTGAACCATCACAGGTCCCAGTATCCACTACATGAGCCCACAACCCCTCCCCCACCACAATCCACCCCCATTAAAAGAAAAAGGAAAAGAAAAGGATTACCAATGAAAAACCAGACCACCACCAGCGTTGACTTACCACACACCTGGGTGGGTCTGTAGTCATCAAGACTGTTGATGGTGGTGGACTTGGGGATGGGGACTATTGTTGCCGATTTCAAGCAGTGAGGGATGGTGGCTTGTGACAGGGAGACGTTGAATAGTCTGCTGAAAATGGTAGGCAGCTGGTCAGTGCAGGCCTTGAGTACACTCCCAGGTTTTCCGTTGGGGCCTGCAGCTTTATCTGATTCATTTCCCTGAACACACTGCAAACCTGGTGATCTTGGAGGGTGAGTGTGTGTGGGGCTGAGCTCAGAGGAGGCTATGGACAGGGGTGTGTGTGTGTGGTTGTGATGTTTACCAGTGTGTCAAAGCAGACAAAGAAGTGATTTAGCTGTTCTGCTAATGAGAAGTCAGTCTATATTTTCTGTACTTGTCCCAGCTGCCTTTGTAGTTGGTGTGTTTCAGGCCGTCCCATATCTACCTGGGGTTGTTGTGTGAGAGGTGATCGAACAGCTTATCCTAATAGGCCAGTTTTACCCCCCTGATGCCCTTTCTCAGGTCTGCCCTTGCTCTGCTCTGCATTGCCAGGTCCCCAGATTTGTGTGCAAAGTTTCGTGCTATTAGCAATGACTGGAACTTACTCATCATCCAGGGTTAAAGTGAAAAAATTAAAGGGTAAAAAGGGTAAAAATTCATGTACTTAAACTTTTAAATTAACTTTAATTAAAATATATAGTTAATGTACTCAAAACTATTGACGTAATCAGTTACATCAAAAGTTTTGAGTTGTATTAACTTATCCGGGTTTACAGTGTGCCTATGTATGTCAATACAGAGACTGTACCTAAATCAGTTCTACAGCTTATTGCCTGTAGATAAGTCAGAGACAAAATGTTCCAAGAGTAGGCCTACTTGTAGCTGTCAGTCAGATAAGCTTCCATACACTACCTACTGCTGTTGTAAAATCACATCCCTCTCACAATTTAGATACCAAACAAGACATGTTTTTAAGCATGAAAGTCAATTTAGCTGTTTTTTATGGTTAAAAATTGGCCTGCGACACCCACCATATTCTTAAACTATTCCCTCTAAACCATTATTTTTTGCAAAAAAAAATTGCATTAGTACTGTACTTGTAATTCCACTAAGTTGTGATACAGGCATAAATCAGCTTTTCAGCATCATCCTGGTTCAAAAAGAGGCAAACGTTAAAGGTTGTTTGGATGGAAGAATGCAGTTTTAGCAACTTTGGAAATATTGAGTTTAAAACATGCCAGGACATAAAATTACTCCCAGACTCGTTACATCCATTTTAATATATCTGGTGAAGTTCTGCTTACCAGTGCATTTTGCCCATCTTGTGGCAAGTACTTTGGTAGTACTTTGGTCCTGTCCTGGTTTTCATTGATGCTGAACTATAGGCCATTAAGCTTAAGAAGCCATTCCTTTCCTTGTCCACAGGTCCAACGATTGTCTTGTGCTGTGGGCAGGGAACAGGCGTTGCAATGGGCAGACATAAGATTGAACTGATAATGTGACGGATCCATTACTGCCACAAGAGGGTGCCACCGCTCCAGTGGTTTAAATATTACAGTCAGAGGCAGACAAAACTATTTGAGAAAGTAAAAGTCCTGCCATATATCCCTTCTGCCTGTGCTTCTAACACAGGTGATTTCACTAATTAGCTCATCGACCTGCCTGAAGAGAGGTGCTAAATGGGATCAGCTGGTTCAGTGAATTGACTGAAACAAATATGTGGCAGGATTTTTACTTTCTGAACCCAGTGTGTCCGCCTCTGATAACAGTAAAAACTGAGGTTTGATTGGAGTTTAAAAGCTCAGTGGAGAGGGCTTCCTTAAGTGAAAGAAAGGCATGGCCCAGAGAGGAGAAGGTGGAGGATGATGAGAGAGAGAGAGAGAGAGAGAGAGAGAGAGAGAGAGAGAGAGAGAGAGAGAGAGAGAGAGAGAGAGGGAGAGAGAGAGATTTAAAGTAAATGGAAGTCATCAGGCACTCTAGCTCATGAGTGTCTCTAGAGAACCAGAGCAGTGTTTCTGAATTCATGACTGCATGGTGAATTCAGAAAGATTGTTTGAAACACTGTGTGGCCGAGCTCCAGTGACAAAGCGTATGTATCCTCAATCAGAAGTGCACAGTGAAACATGTTGGATCTCCACTGGGTCAGCCCAGTTTTGTTGTGGTCATTTTCCCGAAAAGTCCTGTTTGTGTATTGCAATAACAAAATGACAAAATCCTTGTAATACACATTATCTAGCCCTAGGCCAAGGTTTATGTCAAGCTTTAATATTGGACGAGATTGGCATCAGTGAGTATATATTCTGCATTAAAAAAAAGTTTTTAAAATTCATTGTCTTTTATGTTCTCTTAGTAATTTCCCATTTTATACGGTGTGATAGACAACAGAATAAAAGAATCAAACTATTTTTCCCAAGGAATGATCAACATTACCACAAAGGTTATCCTGTAGGGCTAGGCCTACTTGTTAAACCGGCCAGCGCGGTTTTGTTCCCCGGGGCATGTGACTGGCACGCATGGACTGCTAAAGCGGTCCTGCATGCAAAGACAGATCAAGATGTTGTGTAACTCTAACACCTGATGCGTGGCAGAGCAAGTGGATTTCCCTCTCATAATTGAACTACCCGCTCGTCGTGACGCAAAAAAACACAGTTGTTCTTTTTAAAATACCATTTAGTCCGATATTTACACATTGACTTTTTAAAGGGTCCCAATGAAAACAGATAAACATATGCTGGAAACAATATCTGTAATGTGGATATGGCAATTGGCTATGACGGATAGTTGCTGTTTTACATTATTCCAGTCAAACTCAGTTGCGTCAAAATAAGACTTAAAATATTGATGTCTGAGACCGCGAGCTGTGAAAGAACATGATTGATTATTTGGTTCAGCCACTAAGGTCTGAGTATTCAGAACAAGAACCACCCTTTTTCTGGGAGACGGGCCAATCAAGGAGCGGATTGCTTCCGCCAGGTTGCTCCATTGAACGTGTGTCGGAGCTCAGGACTGGGCGTCTCGCTTGGAGAAGAATCGCGTCGCGAAGGAACGGATAAATAACAACCCGGTTCACAGTCCGACAGACTTAAGAATCATTACTGAAAGTTATATTTGGTCTTGACGTTGGTGCATATAGACACCGGCGCAAGAAAAGTTTCATGCGAAGTGAGAAGAAAGAAGCTCGGTGACAGTAGGATCCAACAAGCAGTGCTAGTAAGTAACTATAAGAGACAGTTGAACTCATGTGGGCTGAACCATGTCTCTGTTGCGTTTTCATATTAGGAAGCGGTGGTTAACCTAAAACTTGCCTAGGCCACTTCTGTTTCGTCTACATTGCTGTTTAGCCCACACAAAAGGACTAACATGGTCATGGTATGTTGTTACCACGGGGAAACTGCGTGGTAATTATGTTCTGAGCAAGATTATTTGGAGATCTCGCTGTTGGTGTCTTGCACACTTTCTGGGAGATGCTTTGTGATATGTGATTGGACTCTACTTTGCGTAGCAGAGGGCGATACAGAAAAGTCTGGATACCCACCAACAGATTTGTTTTTCTTGGAAAGAGTTGCTACATTGTCTCACTACTGCTCTTCCGCCTCACTATGTAGGCAACGGTGTCTCAAGATAGCAGTTTTATCCAGCCGACATCAAGGCTTGTAGCAAAAGCTGTTGACTTTGCTAACACACAAAGGTGCATCGTAAGCTGACATACACCCCCTTGGGAAATTTCTCAACAATGCATTTACGCAACACTCAATTTCATTTCTCAAACATATGCTTTGTAGATTGCGTAAACTTTTACTCGCTATTTTTAAACAACATGAGTGGACGTGCACAGTCATCACAAAACACACAGTCCAATGATAAATCAAGTATTCAAAAACAGAAACTATCGCTTATACAGGTTTTACGCGATATAGTTTTATGATGTAGCAGGGTAGCCTATGGTCTGTACAAACTCTTATTCAAGATAGGAACAGAAATTTAGAAAGAGGAGAAGAGTCTAGGCTGCAGGTTGATTTGAGAGTCACCATTCCAGGCGACGCTAGGACGCTATAGGGAATCAATAATGGTACACATATAAACCAGCACTGCTTTGCGACCTTGGCCTTGACTTGGATGTGAGGCGAGCAGAGAGGGAGAGGGGAGTGTCTGTTCTCTTATGACCCCCCTACTAGAATGCTTCAGTGCCATGTCGGTCTGGTGTTGCCATCCCTGCCTCCTGGGATGCACACTGGTGGACAGCGTTGACACTTTGGGGTCACAGAGTAATGTACAGCATGATGTAAGCTGAAGGTTAACTTGTCTGCTAGACTCTCACTTGATGCATGCAGTAAGAAGCAGGCTATCTCCCAGCACTCCCTCTATCCGTCTGTCTGTCTATACAATGTTATGTATGTTTGTTGTATCTAATGATATAATCTTGTCGATATATTACATGATATAATGTAATGTAATATATTGACAATCTAATAGTATAATGCAAATGCAATATTAGAAAGCTACTGTTGAGCAGCAAGGTTAGTTCTGTGTGATTTTAGATGTAGACCAATTTTATTCCAGTTCCAGTTCACCCCCCACCCCCCCATTTTTCTTCTTCTTCTTCTTCTTCTTCTTCTTCTTCTTCTTCTTCTTCTTCTTCTTCTTCTTCTTCTTCTTCTTCTTCTTCTTCTTCTTCTTCTTCTTCTTCTTCTTCTTCTTCTTCTTCTCTCTTGTTCCCTGAGGTGACAGCAGACTGTTTAGCTGTGAGTGTACGGCTTGTGTGCTTTCGTGGGATCATCCAGATTTGACCTTTTAACGTGCGAGTTGAGAAAGTACTCTGAGAATGTCAGGCACCGCATTCTTACAGCAGGCCGGAAGACCCCGGTCGACTCCAGACATGGTGGCCCGTACCCGCTGCAACACTCTCCTCTTCTTCTCTTCTCCTCTTCCCACCTTTACACCTTCTCACTCACCCTAATGTCCTCATCTCAGCGGTCTCCTGGCTGGTCTTTGGTGGTGCTGCTGCTGTGCATGGGGAATCCTCTGGCCTAAAAAGATTCCACAGGAGATTAGAAGGGGCTCTTAATGCCTCAGGGAGAAGTGAGATGGCTACGGCCCCAGTAAAGGGTCAAGCAGGCTTAAGGGTCCTTGTCCACCCCCTCGTCACACACACACACACACACACACACACACACACACACACGTGCACGCACGCACGCACAGTTGTCTGTAACCCATGTGACCCTAGCTGACACCAGAAAGCCGGCAGATCCACTGGCTATAGTGGTACTACGCCGTCCTGCCGTCAGCCTTCGAGACACACTCACACACTTGTGTATGCGAGGCATTTCCGGCTCCTTAACATATGAATTGTTTAATGCAGACATTAACACATAAACACACACACACACACACACACACACAAACACAGATTCACACAAAGTTACATGCTCAGTTGCTATGTTGTAAAAAGCCTCTATGCAGAGACGCACGCACACGCACCCACGCACGCACGCACGCACACACACACACACACACACACACACACACACACACACACACACACACACACACACACACACGCATACAGTCTCTCAGTTGCCCTCCCCTCAATAATGGTTGAGAGCTCAGAGCTTTTGCTCACCCAGCACGAGTGTATTAATAGCCCCAGTACCTCGGGGGGCCAGACATTCTCCACGCGACTGCTTCTTCCTGCAGAGCACTGCGTGTGTGTGTGTGTGTGTGTGTGTTTGTGTTTGTATGTGTGTGTGAGAGCGAGTGTGTGCGTGTGCGTGTGTGTGTGTCTGTGAGAACAAGTGTCTGCCTGTGTAGGGTCTTGTGCATATAAAATATCTGCACATAAAGCTTTAATCATGTTTGGTTGGTCAGCAGTTGTTATTGTAACTGTCATTATGTGTGTGTGTGTCTGTGTGTGTCCGCACATATCTAATAATTGTGTGTGGGTGGTCTGAGTGGGATTTGATTTGGATTTCTGCCTCCCCTCCACCTACTGTAATTTGTATAGAATGTACACTATGGTGTGTGTGAGTGTGTGTGTGTGTGTGTGTGTGTGTGTGTGTGTGTGTGTGTGTGTGTGTTCGGTGTGTATCGGTGATTTTCCTGCAGCAACAGGTGTCTGCACTCCGTCCTCAGTCCAGCCCGGCCCCTGTCTCTGTTCCGCCGCCGTCCTGCATAGCTGGCATTCCTGCGTTTTTGTTCCTAAAACCACAGGTCACTGCCGTGGGGCGGGAGAGCCCGGGAATGTTGTGGGAATGCTGTGGGAAGGCT
>CM059285.1:23222276-23232276 GCA_030347295.1 Setipinna tenuifilis
TGTTTGTATTTCATGGCACATATCACCACCAGTGTATCAGCTGGACTTTTCTTCCCTCTTTCTCTAGACTCATTCATCCATTTAACATTTTAACAAATGACTCTGTCACTGTCTCCTTCTCTCTCTCTCTCTCTCTCTCTCTCTCTCTCTCTCTCTCTCTCTCTCTCTCTCTCTCTCTGGACCTCACATTCCCTCTCTGTCCCATTTTCTCTCTCCCTCTTTCTCTGTCTCTCTCTCTCTTTCTCTCTCTCGCCCTCCCTCCCTCTCCACTGATTTCTATGAGTCAGTCATTCTGCAGATAGACAATAGACACCATTTTGCCATTGCCCCCTTTCTCAAGGGGTGCCCACAGCCACTGGCCTGTAATATAATTAACTAGGTGTGTGTGTTTGTGTGTGTTTGTTTGTGAGACACAAAGAGAGAGAGAGAGAGAGAGTGAACATTGCATTTTGTGATTGCGAGAATACATGTTCAGAAAGAAATTGTGTGCATCAAAAAGATGTATATCCATCAAGTATGTAATGTACTCTCTTACATAATGCAACAAGTGGATGATGACGATAAGGAAAAAAAAAAAAGAAAAGGCGATTATGTAAAATTGTCACTGGCTGCCTGGAAGTGTGTGAACAGAGTGTCATTGTCTGCAGGAACACAGCTCTGTTTGAGGGGCCGGGGCCTGCTCATGCCCTCTGGCATGATTGGGTCCGGTGTGGAGCCCTTCCCCACACGCGGAGGTCAGAGGTCAGCATCCGTGAGGTCTCTACACTGAGCACGTGCAGCTGTGGAGGCCAGCTGGAGAGGAGGCGATGGCTCCCAGCTCGTATGGTGTAGCTCAGGGGTGCTCAATACGTCGATCGCGATCTACCAGTCGATCGCGAGGCCAATAGTGGTAGATCGCATACAACTTTGAAAAAAAAAAAAAGTTCCCTGTTCGTCCTACACACGCTAGTTAGCTGATGGCCCATCACGCATCCACCGGCAGACAGCGACCACCCAGCCATTAGCGGGCTATCTCCAAACATTTGGACCCATGAACCTTTGCGCTGGAGCCAGTTGATGGGCCCAGCAGATGTGGAAGGACATCGGAGATTGCGAGTGGTTTTCACTGCAGTTGGACGAATCTACGGACGTGAGTGACACAGCACAGGTGTGCATTTACATTCGTATGGTGTTCAGTGACATGACTGCAAAGGAGAAGCTATTGACAGTGATTCCCTTGAAAGAATATGCGCGAGGAGAGGACATTGTTCAGTCGTTTAAAAACTTTATAGACAAAACTCAGCTCCCACTGTACAAGTTAGTGTCCATCACCACGGATGGAGCGCCCGCAATGGTTGGTCGCGTGCATGGGTTCATTGCCAGGTGCAGACAGGACGATGCTTTTCCAGACTTCGTGAATTACCACTGCATTATCCACCAACAAGCATTATGCGCGAAAATGCTGAACATGAAAGAGATCATGGACGTGGCAACGAAGATCGCCTGCTCAATTAGAGCTAGAGCGCTTTAAAGACGGCTATTCCGGGCACATCTGGAGAAGGCTGACAGCGACCACTCTGAGTTGTTGCTACACACTGACGTGAGGTGGCTTAGTCGCGGGAAATTCTTGCAACGATTCCGAGAGCTCTGTCCAGAAATCAAGGAGTTTTTCCCTGAAAGTGGACATGCAGAATACAAACAGCTGAATGACGGGCAGTGGCTGCTGGATTTGGCTTTTTTAACCGATCTGACAAACATACTGAATGACCTTAATCAAGAGCTGCAAGGAAAAGACAAAACGGTGATCGACATGATCAGCTCAGTCAATGCCTTCAAACGAAAAATGAAACATCTGTCCTCAAAGCTTCAGCGCCATAACTTGGTAAATTTCCCGAACCTGCAGTCAGAGTTGGAGACGCAAGGGAAGGCCTGTGCGCAACTAAGCAGCGCACGCTGGCTGTCAGCAGCTACTGTCCGGACTACGCATCCTTGGCTGAGTCAATGCAGTGCAAGTCATCAAATTAAACTCTGAACTAATTATTAATACTATTATTATTATACATTGTCACTGTATTATTATTATTATTATTATTATTATTATTATTATTATTATTATATGGTAATTACAAAAACATGTTCAGAGCTTATTTTGGTGCAATATTGGCTTGGAATTTTCAATAAATTGTAAAATAACATACGCTTTTATGGGTCGGTAGATCTTTGTGACTTGGTCATTTTAAAAGTAGCTCGCACACTGAAAAAGTGTGAGCACCCCTGGTGTAGCTCCTCATGCACATGAACCATCATCTGTGCTAGGTGTGATTCAGGGCTTACTCTCTTCCTCTCTCTCTCTCTATTGCTCTCTCTCTTTCTCTCTCTCTATTGCTCTCTCTCTCTCTTGCTCTCTGTCTCTCTCTATTGCTCTCTCTCTCTCTCTCTCTCTCTCTCTCTCTCTATTGCTGTCTCTCTCTCTCTCTCTATTGCTCTCTCTCTCTCTCTCTCTCTCTCTATTGCTGTCTCTGTCTCTCTCTCTCTCTATTGCTGTCTCTCTCTCTCTCTCTCTCTATTGCTGTCTCTCTCTCTCTCGCACTCTCTCTCTCTCTCTCGCACTCTCTCTCTCTCTCTCTATTGCTCACTCTCTCTCTCTCTCTGTCACTCTCTCTTTCCTTTACTCTCTCACTCACTCACACTTTTTTCTTTTTTCTGTCTGTCTCACTCTTTTTCTCTTACTCCTTCACTCACACTTTTCCCATTTTTTTGTCTGTCTTCATGTCTCTTCATCTGTCTCTATGTCTCTCTCTCTCTTTGTGTGTATGTGCACATTTGCACACTTTGCACACTTGTGTCCCTGGCAGAAGTGTTTGTGTCTGCCCAGGTGGCTGTGTGTGACGTGCCACTTGCCTGGCGCTCAAATGGCCCTCAGCCTGGAAACTAATAATGGGCCTGAGAAACGAGACTTGCTACGGTAGCCTGGAGGGGTCACACTTGATTAGGTTACAGCAGGCACAGCGGACAAAAAAAGCAGCTGTCATTCATATAAAAACAACACAAAAAATGCAGTACGAAATAAGAAAAGAATATACCCATTAAAAATGACAAGGGATTGAACATAGAATTCTCTTCTCTCCTCGTGCTTTGACTAACGGTAATGCACTGTGGTTCTAAAGACAAACAGTCAGGTATCACATCGCTGTCATTTGCATTCTCTTTTCCGGCACAGGCGAGGCACTGACCCAGCGCTAACTGTTACCGTGTCCCTCTGGGGGGAAATGTAGGTTTTCTCAGGTCACCAAAGCGAAGTCTAAAAAAAAACACCCCGACACACTAAATGTGGTGGTTGTGGTACTGGGAGCTAAACAAGGCTGGGAGTTTTCTCCCAGTCGCCCCTGGCCGACTTTTTAAGGACAGGCAGCAGGAAGGGCACCTAAGCTCCTTTCTGCAGACCTTTTGTTTACACTTCATTGAAGGTCAGGCCTACACGTTCCTGACCACAATGGATTTCTGTTACCAGCAATAGCTCATCTCGTAATGTGTAATCTTAAGGTCTTTACTCTATGGGGTCAGGTACAGTAGAAAGGTATGGGGTATGTACTGGGGTATGTTTGGTAAACACATCTTTCTCTCCCTCCTCTTTTCCCTCTCTCCCTCTCTTCCTCTCTCCCTCTCTCTCTCTCTCTCTTGCTCTCTCTTTCTCTCTCTCTCTTTCTCTTTCTCTCTCTCTCGCTCTCTCTCTCTCTCTCTCAATTCAATTCAATTCAAGTGAGCTTTATTGGCACGACAAATGGGTCATTGCATTGCCAAAGCATAACATTCATAACTCTCTCGCTCTCGCTCTCTCTCTCTCTCTCTCTCTCTCTCTCTCTCTCTCTCTCTCTCTCTCTCTCTCTCTCTCTCTCTCTCTCTCTCTCTCTCTCTCTCTCTCTCTCTCTCTCTCTCTCTCTCTCTCTCTCTCTCTCTCTCTGCCTGTGTACTTCCGTTGACTGTAGCCCAGTATTCAACATGATTCACTCGTGTGGCATTAAGGTGAATGGGGTCTTCTACTGTGGAATTGGAGGTCTTTAACCTTAGAGCTTAACATAGAGCTGTACATGCAAACTAGGCCTACACTGCTACTGAATCACATCAGAACCAGTCTTTGGACCACTTTCTGTAGGCCTAATCCCTTTACTTGCAGTCAACCTTTTAAGTCAAAGCAGGTTGCAGGACTTTGGCTGGTTCCATGCCTGGTGGTCCTGTGTTTCCTGTCCATTACACGTCAGGTGATGAGAAGGATGTTGAGGTGTATCACAGTCTCCACAAACTCACTGCAGGCGGATGTGAAAGAGATCATCCTGCCAAGAGATCATTTGCATGCTTGTGGAAAAGGAGAGTCTGCCATGCGAGCGTGTCTGAACTGATCTTGACACACACACTCCTCACCTGCACTCTGGAAGGGGAGAGGATGAAACATGCCCATGGGAATAATTGTTCAAGCTTGTAAGTTGCAAGTAGGAAATCAAATAAAAATAAATGCCCGTGGACTTACAGTGGCATAGCTAAAGGCATGATAAACACCCAACATTACTATAAATTACAGTCCTCATTCCACAGTTTCTGTATTTGTTTACATTTTAATTAATCATTAATCTGGTTCTTCTGAAACACCCTAGGAGTCTATAGTCTAGAAGATGCATTTTGAAACTTACAGCAATTGATATCTATCTATATCAACTTAATGGTTATATCTGTCTAGGTTAAGAGTATAAGTTTAAAAGCATAGATAGATGCTTAAACTGGCTTGTGCTAACATTTAAATGCTTTGTTTTGACACAGTTTAGTGTTCTGACATTGAAACTGTTATTGTTTTCTATTAGTTTAATCCTAGTGTAGATGTTCTTTGGCCTGAAACAGATTTTCATCTGCATGGCAGGATGTATCCGGCCACGTGTGAATTTACAAAATGATTTTGGAGAAAAAAATGAACCTCTAATGTTTTGGGTATGTGTTTTGGCATGGGGGAATCATCAATCAAAACAGGTTTTTCTGTGAGTATTTGACACTTCCAGTCTTTCTCATCGTAGTCAATGATTGACCACCCCCCACATACAACTGGCCACACACACGCACACACACACACACACACACACACACACACACACACACACACACACACAAATTAATGAACTGTATCACGCATAGAAACTGCACATGGCTGAGACTGTCTGGGAAACTTTATAACCAACACCAAGCAGAGTCAGTCAGGAGACAAAAAAGAAAGTGAGGCCAGTCTTTACCCTTTGTGTTAAGTTTGTTTGGCCTCAGAAAGACTGAAAGCCAAAGCACCTCATTCGTCTTGACTTGAGGCTTTAGTTACTTTAGTATATTTTTCTAAGCTCTCGAGTTCTTAGCTATTTCCAGGCCCAGGTATTAACATGTAACTGCATCTGGGCTTTATGAAAACCAGCATAATCATGTGAAACCACGTGCTTAAACCACGGCTGTTAAACCACTGCATCAGCTGACAGGCCTTTACCTACTTTAGCAAATGAATCTAACCCTCCCCCTCCCACAGCCATTACACTAAAACAAGCAGGACTTCTGTGCTGGTATGTGTACCATTTACATGTTAACAAAATCAATTATGATGTGAAGGGTCCTACGCATTCACTGTAAAACCAGATTGTCAATACAACTCAAAACTTTTGATGTAACTGATTACGTCAATAGTTTTGAGTACATTAACTATATATTTTAATTAAAGTTAACTTTAAAATTTCAGTACAAATTCATGTATTTAAATTTTTAAAGTTAACTTTAATTAAAATATATAGTTAATGTACTCAAAACTATTGACGTAATCAGTTACATCAAAAGTTTTGAGTTGTATTGACTTATCCGGGTTTACAGTGTTATTTAGTGGGATGGACTGGACTGCATTTATGTAGCACATTCCCATACTCGGACTACCTGAAGGGTTTACATTAAATGCATTACATTCACCCATTCACACACACCCACCAGTTGCCAAGGCTGCCATGCAAGGCACCAATCAGCACACCAGGAGCAGTATGGGCTTCAGTCTCTTGCTCAGGGACACTTTAATCTAGCCAGGGGAAGGTGGTATAGAACCAGCGACCCCTCGTTTGCGAGGTGACTCCTCTAGCCACTGAGTCACTGTCGCCCCACTTTAGCCTTTATTGCTGAGTCATTTCACAAGACTCAGCAATAGAGTCATGTTGCTTTTTATGACTCCTGTAAACTGAGTTCTACACCATTTCATCAGGGACCAGTCATGTATCCCCCCCCCCCACCCAGGTCCTGAAAGTGCAATGGGTACATCCTGTAGGTGTCTCGCCAGTCATTCATTGGCCTTTTCTCTCTCTCCCCCCACCCGTCCCAAAAGCATAACGCCACATCCTGCATTGGCCTCCCCCCCCCCCCCCCCCACAGCGGTTCTGAAAGCATAACGGGACATCCTCCATCGGCCTTCTCTCTCCTCCCACCATCCCCGTAAAAGCACAAGGGGTACATCTTGTAGGAGTCTGGCCTGAAGTGTCCATCACGCTGGCCAATGAGCCTGAGGACACTTAGCTGGCTAATGGGCTTATCGTCTGATCAATGTGCTCCTGTGAGGGGGCCAATGGGATCCCTATGAGCTGACCAGCTCAGCCTGCACTAAGATATCAAATCAGCTTTCCATAAGCTGACCAGTGAGCTCCTCATTGGTTACGTGGGCTTGTTAAAGGTGCCATAAGCATTCCAGCGGGAACGTTTGGTACTGTTTGAGGTGTTTATCTCTTGCACAGCCAAACATGGCTTCTAGATCCATTCTCTCTCTCTATCTCTCCCTCCCCCTCTCTCTCTGTCTGTCTGTCTCTCTTGCTGTCTCTCTCTCTCTGTCTCTCTGTCTGTCTGTCTCTCTTGCTGTCTCTCTGTCTCTCTCTCTCTCTGTCTGACCAATTAAATCAGTGATATGAAAACTAGAAGAAAGGATTGGGAGAGCAGGAGTAGATGATGGAGCATGTGTGTGTTGTGTGTTTGTGTGTGTGTGTGTGTGTGTGTGTGTGTGTGTGTGTGTGTGTTTTTGCTGGCAGATTGGGGTCAGGGGGAGTGGTCGTGGTGGTGGTGGTGCAGATTTGGGGTGCAGCACTGCACTAGTGTTTGGGGGTTCAGATACAATGGCTTGCATTGTAGTGCCTGAAGCACAGTCATGCAATGAGAACACACACACACACACACACTCTCACATGCGCATGGCATCTATTCATTCAAACTGATTCATTCAAAGTGACTGTTCATTTCTCTCAGACTCGCTGACAAAGGCACACACACACACACACACACACTTTACATAAGACAGTCTATTCATTTTATGCGTACACTCACACCAGCACCCTTTAACACTGCATCCTTCATAGGCAATAAAGGCCTGTGGGCGGCACAAAGGCTCCTTTGGAGCATCAAAAGCATTCCTCTTATCATGCCTTATTAGACCCAGAGCTGAACCCCCCACAGCATTGTCTAACTTTTAACACAACACAAATTAGGACTGTCCCCCCAGAAAGTCCCCCCCTGGCAGACAGCTACAGTAAGTCCCCTGCCCGGCCCCGCCGCCATCATGGCATTTCTGCTGTCTCCCAGGCTGATTTGAGTCACTTAGGAAAGTCTGGGGGCTTTCCGCGCAAGCAGTCCCAACTCTGACATGCAGGCATGCAAGGAGACAGACAAGACAGAGACACACACACGCACAGACACTTTTTTTTTTATCCCTGTTTTAGCTTTTTTTCCCCTGATTTTTCCCTTCATTCTTTCCCCCTGTTGTGATTTGTGTTTGTGGGTTGTAATCAGCAGTAAGTTATTCCCATAGACTTTTGTGGAGACTATGACTCCTCAACCAGCTCCAGATCAGTCTAGAGTTCACAGACAGCCCTAGTTATCAGCGGTAGCCCAGGTTTAAAAAAAAAACTACACAACAATACAAACTAGACACCAGTAGCACAGATGCAGATGCAGAACTCCGTTACAGCACCTACTGTATCTATTAATGTCATTCATCTGCTGTGTGACTGCGGCTGTGTGGCTGCATAGCCTGTGTATGGATATTTGGAAATGTCCTGCAGGTTAGTGGAAGTAATGAAGTCTTTCATGTGTGTGTGTGTGTGTGTGTGTGTGTGTGTGTGTGTGTGTGTGTGTGTGTGATGTCCTGCAGGTTAATGGAGGTATTGAAAGATTTCATTTTTGGTGTGTGTTTTCATGTTTGTGTGTGTGTGTGTGTATGTGTTTGCGCATTCGTGTGCGTGTATGAAATGTCCTGCAGGTTAATGGAGATAATAAAGTGTTTGATTTTTGGCGTGCGTGTGCGTGTATGTCTGTGCGTGTGACGTGTGTGTCTATGTCTGTGCGTGCGTGTGTGTGTGTGTGTGTGTGTGTGCGTGTGTGTGTATGTCTGTGCGTGTGTGCATGTGTGTGTGTGTGTGCGTGTGTGTGTGTGTGTGTGTGTGTGATGGCTGCATGGTTTTTCCAGTGTGTGTAAAGGTGCGTGCAGAGGTGAAGGCTGCTTAAGTGAACTCCTTTTAGCCAAACGACAGCGAGGAGGGAAAGCACTTACGCTACGTGTGCATCTCCATCCAACTTTCCGCGCTGTCAGCTAGCGTAGCGTCTGCGGTGCCGGGAACGGGGCCCAAGGCCAGACCCGTGTGTGCGCGTGTGTGTGTGTGTGTGTGTGTGTGTGTGTGTGTGTGTGTGTGTGTGGGAGAGGGGCGTCAAGTGTGACTATGGTGTCTTGTAGGGCTGGGCAATGAATCGTAAACTAAATCAAACCGACAATCATAACCTTTAATCGACAGTGATCAAGCACATGACTGATGCTCGTTGTTCGTTATTGCTATTTATTATTATTTATTTTGTAAACTTTTGTAAACTTTCTTTATATTTTGTGCATTAATTCCACTGTGTGTGTTCATGTACTGTTCCTTGAAAGCACACTACCACAAGTGCTGCCATGTGATTCTGCCCAGTCCAGTCAATTAAGAACAATTTTGATTTGACATTCTGTCATCCAGCCCTAATCGTGATGGCAATTGATATCGAAATAATATATCATGATAATTTTTTCTGCCACATCACCCAGCCAGCCCTAGTTTGTTGTCAAGTCTGTGTGTGTGTGTGTGTGTGTGTGTGTGTGTGTATTATCTGAGCAGGGCAGAGTGCATTTGGCAGAGAGAGAAAACGTCTCTGATCTCCGGGATCTCGTTCCAGCCTCCTTGCCTGCCTCATCATGTCCTCTCTGGAGGAATTCACTGCTGGAAGGAAAAGAAACTGTTGAGGGAGTGGCAGATCGATCTCTCTCCTCCTTTCTCTTTCCCTCTCTCTCTTAAAATTCAAATTCAGGTTCCCAAAAAGCTTTGCTGGCATGACTCTGAAATCAAAGCTACTGCAAAGCTACACAGCTAATGCAATAAACAGGGGAAAAATCACCTATGAATTAATTGTTGTACATATACTTGACTGCTCTCTCTCAAAATGTGGCAGGAATTTATAAATTTCGAAGATATCGAATAGGATAGAAGACATGTATCTACCCCCCCGCCACACACACACACACACCTCTCTCTATTCGTCCTTCTCTTTACTCCCAAACACATTGGCTTCTTAGCTGTGACTGACTGACTGGTGAAGTGATTGGGAGCTGAGGAGGAGGAGGAGTCAGTAACCTGACATCAAGCACAGCTCACAGGCCTGCAGCCAGCTGGACTACCCTGAAGAGTGGTGTGTGTGTGTGTGTGTGTGTGTGTGTGTGTCATACACACAGGTGAATAATAAGTGTGTGTGTGTATATCTGTGTGTATGTATATCTGTGTGTGTGTGTGTGTTAAAGTACATGTGTATTATTTGTCTTACATAAATGAGTAATGTGTGTGTGTGTGTGTGTGTGTGTGTGTGTGTGTGTGTGTGCGCGTGTGTTTTTGTGTGTGTGTGTTTTTGTGTGTGTATGCGTTTTTGTGTATGTGTGTAGCTTGGCACTGGCCTGTGCGGTGAAAGC
>CM059285.1:23249108-23256608 GCA_030347295.1 Setipinna tenuifilis
GGTGTTGAAGATTAGAAGGAGAGTGAACGGGTGCATTTATTGACTTGGTTGTCTCCTTCTCTGTCTTTTTGTCTGTCTCTCTCTCTCACGCACACTTTCACTCTCTCTTCTTTTTTGTCTCTCTTTCTGTCTTTCTCTCTGTTTTTCTCTCAGTTTGTCCCACACTCTTGCACTCTGTCCCTCCTCTTTAGCCCCCCAGCACTCTTAGTCTGGCTGTGGAGGAGCGCAGCGCATAGCGCAGCTGTGGAGTGCTCACACTCATCTTTTTAAAGCTCTCCTCTCCTCTGCTCTCCTCTCCTCTCCTCTCCTCCGTTCCACTCTGCCCCATTCCTCTCCTCTCCTCTCCTCTCCTCTCCTCTGCTCTGCTCTGCTCTGCTCTCCTCTCCTCTTCTCCACTCCACCCCATTCCTCTCCTCTTCTCTCCTCTCCTCCACTCCACCCCATTCCTCTCCTCTCCTCTCCTCTCCTCTCCTCTCCTCTGCTCTCCTCTCCTCTCCTCCACTTCACCCCATTCCTCTCCTCTCCTCTCCTCCACTTCGCCCCATTCCTCTCCTCTCCTCTCTTCTCCTCTGCTCTCCTCCCCCCTCTCCTCTCCTCTCCTCCACTAACCCCATTCCTCTCCTCCACTCCGCCCCATTCCTCTACAGTGAAACATGCCTCTACACCGCACTCCAGCAGCGCTCCCCCAGCATCCAGTCTGGCTGTACTCCTCTCCATTTCTCTTACTCTCTCTCTCTCTCTTGCTCTCTGTCTCTCTCTGTCTCTGTCTCCGTCTCTGTCTCTCTCTCTCTCTCTCTCTCTCTTTCCCTTACTCTCTCTCTTTCTCTCTCTCTCTCTATTTCAATGTCAAATTTAAAGGCTTTATTAGCATGACAGTACTGTCAAAGTAATGTCATAAAAATAATAACAATACAAATAACTAAAGAATAACAAAATAAACAGTGTGGTTGTGCAGCAGTACAGTAGTTAATAGTGTGACTGCGTGCGTGCGTGCGTGCGTGCGTGCGTGCGTGCGCACATGTGTGTGTGCACAAGCATATACACATATATATGCGTGTGTGTGTGCACATGCATATATTATACACATATATATGCGTGTGTGTGTGTGTACAGTACATATGCATATACACATATACACTATTGTATTTGTGTGTCTCATGTTTGCGTGCAGGTTTGCGAGTTCATGTTCGACTAGAGTCCCCTAGGTCATGGCAATGTAGGATGTATTGTGCTGCCAACGCAGCTGAAGGTCCTTGGCCAAGAAGTATGGCCACTTTGTCTCTTGTTGTGGAGACTTTGGAAAGCATGAGATGGCTTTTTTTGCAGTGCAGGGAAAAGAGGTCTCTCTTATCTGATTGTATTTCTCACAGCGCAGGAGAAAGTGCTCCTCTGTTTCAACCCTCTCCGTCTCGCACTGACCACATATTCTTTGTGCTCTTGGCAGACGCTTGTTTCTGTGCCTGCCTGTTTCTACGGCTAGGTTGTGGTCACTGAGCCTGCACTTGGTCAGGACATGCCTCTGCTTTGCATCTCTGTCAGAGATGAGATATTCAGCCAATTCATATTCTCGTTTTAGGGCCAGAGAGGTATTTATTCTGCTTTGGATGGTAATTTGGTTTGCCCAATGATCTAAATAGTCTTTCTTTTTTGCTTGATTCATAATTTTGCTGAGTCTGATTGATGTTTGAGAAGCAGAGCCAGGCTGAGCTTGATGTGTGTTAGTTTTTCTTATTGGGTTAGCTGGCATAAAGGACACTATGCTCCTGGGTTTGTAGTGCCTCAAAATCCTCTCTCGCTCTCGCTTTCTTTTACTTTGTACGTGTGTGTGTGTGTGCGTGTGTGTGTGTGTGAGAGAGAGAGAGACTGTCCAAGTGCTTTGAAATGTTGTTGTTGAAGTGTGTGTGTGTGTGTGTGTGTGTGTGTGTGTGTGTGTGTGTGTGTGTGTGTGTGTATATGTATATGTCTTTGTGTGTAAATGTATGTCTCTGTGTGTTTCAGAGAGAGAGGAAAAGAGACTGTCCAAGTGCTTTGAAATTATATATGTGTGTGTGCTTGCATGTTTTTCTCTGTGTTTGCAGGGATTGTGTATTGTGTGTGTATGTGTGTGTGTATGTGTGTATGTGAAGGCAGTACGGTCGAGGAGTATAACTCACTCAGCACGTCCATGAGAGAAACACAGGCCCAGGACAGGCCTCATTTCCTCTTGTGGCCTTCCCTCTGAAGTGTACACTCACCAGAGCTCTTTTTCTCTCAGTCTCCCTTGCTCCCTCTCTCTCTCTCTCTCTCCCTCCCTCCCTCTCTCTCTCTCTCCCTCCCTCCCTATCTCTCCCTCTCTCTCTCTCTCTCTCTCTCTCTCTCCCTCCCTCCCTCCCTCCCTCTCCCTCTCTCTCTCTCTCTCCCTCTCTGTCCCTCTCTCTCCCTCTCTCTTTTCCTCTCTCTTTCCCTCTCTGTCTCCCACTTTGTGTCTACCCCTCTCGTTCCCCCTGCCACCCACCCATCTCTTTGTGTGTGTGTGTGTGTGTGTGTGTGTGTATGTGTGCGCGTGTGCATGCATGCATGCATGCATCTTTTATCATTTTACTCCAAGATATACAGTCTTGTTTTTGTTTTACATTTTCCATTTCTGTGAACCAGGTTTGACCAGCCACTGACAAATAAATGATGCACTTCACCAGCCACTGACAAACAAATGACACAACTCTCCAGCCAACAACAGTAAAAGTATTCTCTTGTGTCCAAAATGTACCGGACATGCACTTTTATATTTTACCAGCATTTGGCGGGTGGCTGGTCTGAATTTCCATGCCTGCTGTTGAAGGTGTAGTAGAATGAGTCTTGAGTCCTTGTGTCAAGAAATTAATTGAAAATGTAATCAAACCCACACATGACTTCTAATCATTGTTTCTTTTTATTACTTTTATTACTATTTATTTTGTACTACTTTTTCACATGTATTCCACTGTGTGTATTTATGTACTGTTCCTTGAAAGCCCATTACCACATGCGTTGCCATGTGATTTTTGCCAAAGCCAGTAAACCAAAGATAGTTTTGATTTGAAGTTCTGTCTTCCAGCCCTAATCGTAAGAAAAATCAATATCAGTTAATATGGAAAAAATGTATCGTGAGCATTTTTTTTTTTTTTTTGCAATATCACTCAGCCCTACTGTGGCCCTGTCACTGTGTCTGTGTCCCTGTGTGTATGTCCCTGTGTGTATGTCCCTGTGTGTGTGTCCCTGTGTGTGTGTGTCCCTGTGTGTGTGTGTCCCTGTGTGTGTGTGTCCCTGTGTGTGTGTCCCTGTGTGTGTGTCCCTGTGTGTGTGTGTCCCTGTGTGTGTGTCCCTGTGTGTCTGTGTCCCTGTGTCTGTGTGTCCCTGTGTGTGTGTCCCTGTGTGTCTGTGTCGATCTCTGAGCTGCATGTGTGTGAGCATAGAGAGGTGGAATGGAAGAGAAAAGCAGAGTGTGTGTGTGGGATGTGTGTGACCCGATCTGCCAAAAAAAAGAGTCTGAAGTCGTAAATTCTAATTTTAGGGTACAGGCCAATGTTGGTAGAAAACCTTCAAAATATCATTTTGTTTATATTGTGTTCTTTTATTAAACAGATGGTGTTCAAAAAAACATCTTCCCACTTTTCCGTGTCAAGATAAATATGTTGAGGTAAAAAATAGCGGTCTGAAGTTTAATTGCACCGTTAAAATATTACCAAAATGTCCAAAATAAATATGATTATCTTAGGTTTAGAGTTTTAAAAAGATGGTGTAATGTCATATTTGAAACAACTGTATCTTGTTGAGAAGAAATCATTCAAAAGTGTATTTTCTTGTATTTTCACTGGTACCAAAATCTCAATTTTGAATTTTGTGTCACTGTAACTCATTTTGGCCGGTTCTGGTCACCTGTGTGTGTGTGTGTGTGTGTGTGTGTGTGTGTGTGTGTGTGTGTGTGTGTGTACTTCGGAGTCGGAGTGTGAGCTGGTGCGGATGCCGATTTGCTGAGTGAGTGTGTGTCTTTGTATAATGTTCAGCCCTAAAAGCCACACAAACTGTCAACTTTATCTTCATATGAGACTATTTCTGGGTTCTTCACTCCTCCGAAAACATAAAAATAAAACTTCAAAAAACCAAAGCCTTAAATCTTTTTATTTCAACAGATGAAGCCAGTGTGTGTGTGTGTGTGTGTGTGTGTGTGTGTGTGTGTGTGTGTGTGTGTGTGTGTGTGTGTGTGTGTGTGTGTGTGTGTGTGTGTGCACCCATGTGTGTCCTTTGGCCAGCAGACTTACTGTTCGTGTGAAATCCAGCAGAGCATATTTCACGCTGGATTGACCTGTGTGTGTGTGTGTGTGTATGCGTGCGCGCGCATGTTTCCTTTTCTGTATAAATGTGTACACATACGTCTCTGTGTGTGTGTCTGTCTGTCTCTCTCAGTGTGTGTGTGTCTCTCTCTCTCTCGGTCTCTTCATCTATCCATCTTTTTCTGTGTGTGTGTGTGTGTGTGTGTGTGTGTGTGTGTGTAATTATAGTGTGCAGCTAAGGCCACTGACCCGTGTGTGTATGCCAACCTGACAACTCCAGACCTCTTCTCGTCTCGTCGTTTTTTAAAATGCGTATGTTCGAGAGCCTCCATCATTTTACCCCTGCACCATGGGACTGCAGGCGTGTGTGTATGTGTGTGTGTGTGTGTGTGTGTGTTTGTCTTTAAGCCCCTGACTGTAAACAGTTATGGGAATTGCAATATGCCAAAACTACAAGCGGTAAACGTGGTCCATATCCCCATATAATTATGAGCTCACAATGCATCGAAGAGCTCACGCTAAACACACACACGCACACACACGCACACACGCACACACACACACGCACACACGCACACGCGCACACGCACACACACACACACACACAGTAATGACTGTATGAGCTTATGGTGGGGAGGTGACTTGGGGTTGTAATGGAGTTTAAATTGTCTTGGCCTTCCATGATGGCGAGTCATGGACCATACCCTACACACACACACACACACACACACACACACACACACACACACACACACACACACACACACAGGGAGACCAAAACAAAGACTGTGTACATCGATGCACTTGATTGAACCTTAACCATAACCATAGCTATACAATTTACAGAAACTGGAGTGTGTTTGCATATGTGGTGTGTGCGTATATATACATACACACACACACTCACACACACACCCACACACACATCACATCTTTACACTACCAATTGCGCAGTTTGACATAAAAAAGCTTTGTTCTCATAATGACACAAAGACTGACCTTTCCTAGAGTGTGTGTCTGCAGTTCTGTGTGTGCATGTGTGTGTGTGAGTGTGTGTGTGTGTGTGAGTGAGTGTGTGTGTGTGTGTATGTTCTTCAGTCTGTTGCTTGAAGAATGAGTTTTCCACATGTCCACGCCCCCTTGTTAGGTCTCTGCTCTTTAAATTTTTTTATACTGTGGCATGCTCTTCTCATTGACAGACAGTACACACACACACACACACACACACACACATACACAAACACATACATACACACGCACATGCACACGCACATACACACACACACACACACACACACACACACACACACACACACACAAAAACATGTTTGCAGGCACATGCAGTACGTGCACACACACACACACACACACACACACACACACACACACACAGGCTGCTGTGTGGATTGAAGTTGAAAGGTCAGAAGTTACAGGACAAGGCTCTATCATCAGGGGGGATGCATGAAGCTTTACAAGGCTGATGGAGACCTCACCTGGGCTGCTCCTTAAGTTTGTGTGTGTGTGTGTGTGTGTGTGTGTGTGTGTGTGTGTGTGTGTGTGATTTGATGGTGATTTATTGCCCGAGCCCAGCCATGCATTCCTGGAATAACAGGAAGAGTTGAGACAAAAGCAGGAAGTCCACATTTGGAAAGAAGAGCTGCCCAGAGTTTCCCCTTCACACACACACACACACACACACACACACAGAATCTTTTTTTCCTAAATGCATTTTAATATTGAGAGGTAAAAGAGAAAATATAGCAAGTCGGTTTTAATAAAGTCAATTTATGTCTGAAATATATGTCCATGAAATATATGTACAGAAGTCTGCTTACTAACTTGTCTATCTAAGGATGTGTACGTAATAGGGGTTCGTCAGTGTCTGTCTGCCTGTTCAGTGTGTGTGTGTGAAGGGGTTTGTGTCTGTGCATTTTCATGTGTTTGTGTGTGTTTGTCTGTGTTTTCAGCAAGTAATGCCAGTAGCGTGTGTGTTTGTGCATGTGTCTGTATGAATATCATGTGTGTGTTTATAAATATGTCAATGTTGTTGTGTGTGTGTGTATATTTATGTTTATAGATGTGTCAGTATTGTGGTTATTGTGTGTGTGTGTGTGTGTGTTTTTAAATGTGTCAGTATCGTATTTGTGTGTGTGTGTTTATAAATGTCTCAGTACTGTGTGTGTGTGTGTGTGTGTGTGTGTGTGTGTGTGTGTTTATAAATGTGTCCATGTTACTGTATGTGCATGTTCTGTGTATATGTTGGTGTGTGTGTGTGCCTGTGCTGCTATATATGTGTGTGTGTGTGTGTGTGTGTGTGTAACGTGGTTTCCTGTGCTTCCTGCAGGAGTGTATGAGCTGCTGGCGGTGTTGCCGTCTCAGCTGCAGCCGCACGTCCAGAGCCCAGAGGACGGCTCCTTCCTCAGCAGCATGTTCGCCCAGAAGAGCCTGCACTCGCTCCTCAAGGTCAGCCCACCACAGCCTGCCTGTGTGTGTGTGTGTGTGTGTGTGTGTGTGTGTGTGTGTGTGTGTGTGTGTGTGTGTGTGTGTGTGTGTGTGTGTGTGTTTGTGTCTGTGTCTGTCTCTCTGTGTGTCTGTGAGTGTGTGTGTGTGTGTGTGTGTGAGTGTGTGTGTGTGCAAGAGTGTGAGTGTGTGTATTTGTGAGTGTGTGTGCGGGTGTGCCACACGGGTGTGTGAGTGTGTGTATGTCCACATCCACATGAGTGTGAGTGTGTGTGTGTGTGTGTGTGTGTGTGTGTGTGTGTGTGTGTGTGTGTGTGTTTGCACATGTCTGTCTGTGAGATAGTGTGACTGTGTTTATGTGTGAATCTGCGCATGCGTACGTGTGTGTGTGTGTGTGTGTGTGAGTGAAAGTGTGCATGTGTGTGTGTTTGAGGGCATCTGTCTGTTAGATTGTATGTGTGCGAGTGTGTCTGTGTGTGTGTGTGTGTGTGTGTACGCACGTCACATTGTGTGTGTGTTGGCTGCGGTTGGTTTGAGATTGAGGAAGAATGGGAGCCTTGTTCTGGCGTCACACAGTATGGGAAAGAGAGTGTGTGTGAGCCAGTCAGTCAGTCAGTCAGTCTGTGTGTGTGTGTGTATGCGGATGCCTGTTTGCTCAGGCAAGAAGAAGCTACGCTGCTTAATTTTGATTAATGTTCTGTTACCCTCATCTGAGTTGGTGTGTGTGTGTGTGTGTGTGTGTGTGTGTGTG
>CM059285.1:23269108-23271608 GCA_030347295.1 Setipinna tenuifilis
TGAGCGTGTGTGTGTGTGTGTGTGTGTGTGTTGCTTCACACACACACACACACACACACTCCTGTCAGTACACTAATGGCTCAGTGTTAATGACCTAGTTGCAAAACACCCCCCCCACTGCTTACACACACACACACACACACACTTTACACACACACACACACACATACACACACACACACACACACACACACACACACAGACTCACACAGAGTAATAGTTCCCTGTTTATGGCCAAGTAAGTTGCAGAACTCTGCCTGTGTCTTTATTCCTCTAGTAAGGCATCCTGAGGCTTCATTGGACTCATCAGAGCGCCTGTCAGTGTGACCCCCCCACAACCCCCTCAACCTCACACACACACACACACACACACACACACACACACACACACACACACACACACACACACACACACACTCACACTCACACTCACACTCACACTCACACGCACACGCACACACATACACTCACACACACACATACACTCACACTCACACTCACACTCACACACACACACACACACACACACACACAGATCTTTCTATCTCGTATTGACCCCCCCCCCCCCCAACGCGCACACACACACACTACACACTACACACACTACACACTACACACTACACACACTACACACACGTACACACACGTACACACACGTACACAAACACATACACACACACACACACACACACACACACACACACACACACACAGCCTCCCCTGGCCTCTCTGGCCCTTCTTTCAAATTAAACTAAACAGCTTTATTAGCATGACCGGGTGCACACAGTGTTGCCAAAGCCATTGTCAGGGGCTCTGCTTCTCTTTTTTTACCTTTTCTTCTCTTTCTTTTACTCTTTTCCTCCTTCCTCCTCACTTTAAGCTCTCTCTGATATTTATATCTCTTACCGACCACCCCCCCCCCCCCCAAAAAAAAAACAACCCCCCCCAAAAAAACAGAAAAAAACAAAAATCCATCCTCCAGTGTGTTGGACACACACACACACACACACACACACACACAAGCTCTCTCCTCACACTGATTCACTGACAAACTGACTTTTTCCACATTGTGCTCTCCAAGACGGCCAGAACACCCTTTCTTCACTCCTCACAGTCTTTCCTCCCTTCCTCCCTTTCTCTCTTTCTTTCTCTCGCTATCTCTCTCTATCTGTCACTCACTCTCTCACTCTCTCTCCATCTCTCTGTCACTGTCTTTCTCTCTCTCTCTCTCACTCTCTCCACCTCTCTGTCGTTTACTCTCTCATTCTCTCTCTCTCTCTGTCTCTCTCTCTGTCACTCACGCTCACACTCTCTCTCTTTCACTTTCTCTCTCCATCTGTCGCTCACTCTGTGTCTCTACCTCTCTGTCGCTCACTGTCTTACGTTCCCCCTCTCTCTCTCCCCCTCCTTCTCTCCCTCTCTTTCTGTATGACATTCTCTCCATCTTTTCCCTTCTGAGGGCATAAGAATGTGTGCTATGGTGTGTGTGTGTGTGTCTCTGTGTGTGTGTGTGTTTCTGTGTAAGGCTGCCTGGGTTGTAATTTAGGTTGCCTGGAAGCAGGCATTCTCTGGCGTAAGGACTTCATGATGTTACCGCTGATGACAAACACACACACTCACACACACACACTCACACACACACAGGGGGAGAGACAGAGACAGACACTGCAACTATCTCTGCAGATGTCACTGGCTTGCATGGCTACAGAGGGGATAGGAACATTCCTCCAGCATGTGTGTGTGTGAGTGAGTGAGTGTGTGTGTTTGTGTGCGTGTGTACCTGGACACAAAAGTAACATTCCTAAGGCTAATATGTGTGTGTGTGTGTGTGTGTGTGTGTGTATTCATAGTTTTTTTTTCGTCTGTGCATACAGGAATGTGTGATGTCTTAAGCAGGAACACCTAATTGTGTGTGTGTGTGTGTGTGTGTGTGTGTGTGTGTGTGTGTGTGTGTGTGTGTGTGTGTGTGTGTGACTGCAACTGTCTGTGTGTGTGTCCCTTGGTGAAATTGGAACAGACTGTTTTCCATGTTGGGCTGGTCATCTCCCTTAGTGTTTGTCTCGTGTGTGTGTGTGTGTGTGTGTGTGTGTGTGTGTGTGTAGGAGCAGACTGGCTTATGTGTCTGGCTGGTTATTTGAGCTGATGCAGTAATATTAGTTAGGACAGTGGGACAGGGCCTCCCTGCAGTGGAGGTGTGTGTGTGTGTGTGTGTGTGTGTGTGTGTGTGTGTGTGTGGGGGGGGGGGGGTATCGGGGTGCGTCTGACATGGAGCCCTCAGTCTGATGCAAAAGCCATCTGCAAAAAGCTCCTCACAGCTGCGAAATAAACTTTTCAAGAAACAAATTAAGTGTATATACGTACATCTGTGTGTGTGCGTGTGTTTGTGTGTGTGTGTGTGTGTGTGCGTGCGTGTGTGTGTGTATGTGTGTGTGCGTGTGTGTCTCTGTCTGCGTGTATCTGTGTGTGAGTTTTCCATGTGTGTGTGACTGTGTATGTGTGT
>CM059285.1:23286608-23289108 GCA_030347295.1 Setipinna tenuifilis
TTCTACTATCTCGTTCCCATCTCTCTACTTTCCTCTCCTCTCTTCTTCTCTCTTCTTCTCTGATGTCTTCTCCACTCCTCTCTGTCCTCTTCTCTTCAGTTCTCCCCTTTCTCTCTTCTTCTCTCCTCTTTTTTTTGACTCATCTCCTCTGTCCTCTTCTCTTCATTTCTCCTCTCTTTCCTCTCTTCTCCTCTCCACTCCTCTTCTCACCTCTCTTTTATCTTTATTCCTCCTCTCTCTCATCTGCTCTCTCCCCTATTCTCCCCCCCAACCCCCAATCTCCACTCCTTCCCCACGTTCTCCTCTGTCAACTCTTCTCATTCTCTCTTCTCTTCTCTTCTCTTCCCTTTCTCTTCTCTTCTCTTCTCTTCCCTTCCCTTTCTCTTCCCTTCTCTTCTCTTCTCTTCTCTTCTTCAGCCACTTTGTTTGTCTTGATTCCCTCCTTCTCACTCCTCTCTTCACTCCTCTCCTCCACGCTCTTCCTCTTCTCCATTACCTTTTTCTTTATTCTCTGTAGAGTATTGCCATCCCTCCATCACTCCATCCCTCCATCCCTCCATCCCGTGTTTTTTGGGAATTGTGGGAGGAGATCATTGGGCCTGGGGGAGAAAAGGGAGAGAATAAAAGAAAGAATAACGGAAAAAAGACGCAAGACCGCAAATCGCAAACGTCCCGTTGAAAATAGAAGTTCTGTAATGCGTTCTTCAGCCCAGACCATAGCGTGATGTGGTGAGGAATGGTGTGTGTGTGTGTGTGTGTGTGCGTGTGTGTGTGGGTTTTATGTGGATGTAGTGGAATGAGTGTGTTCTTTCCAACAGATCTAAATCCAGGTCAGAGTGTGTCTGTGTGTGTGTGTGGTATGGATGAGTGTGTGTGTGGTATGGATGAGTGTGTGTGTGTGTGTGTGTGTGTGTGTGTGTGTGTGTGTGTGTGTGTGTGTGTGTATCTGTGTGTGTGGTATGGATGAGTCTGTGTGTGTGTGGCATAGATGAGTGTGTGCATGTGTGTGTGTGGGCAGTGGGGTATGGATGTGTGTGTGTGTGTGTGTGTGGTATGGATAAGTGTGTGTGTGTGGCATAGATGAGTGTGTGCATGTGTGTGTGTGGGGGTATGGATGAGTGTGTGTGTGTGTGTGTGTGTGTGTGTGTGTGTGTGTGTGTGTATCTGTGTGTGTGGTATGGATGAGTCTGTGTGTGTGTGGCATAGATGAGTGTGTGCATGTGTGTGTGTGGGCAGTGGGGTATGGATGTGTGTGTGTGTGTGTGTGTGGTATGGATAAGTGTGTGTGTGTGGCATAGATGAGTGTGTGCATGTGTGTGTGTGGGGGTATGGATGAGTGTGTGTGTGTGTGTGTGTGTGTGTGTGTGTGGTGTGGATGACCTGCATGTGCACCGATCGCTCGTTCTCTGCCTGAGAGCTTGGTCCCGCTGCTGAAGGCCAAAAAGTAATGAGCAGTCAGAGTAATTAGGGGCTTAAATGGATATGGGTGTGTGTTTCCGTGTGTGTGTGTGTGTGTGTGTGTGCATGTGTGTGTGTGTGCGTGAGTCTGTGTGGGGTGTTTCCGTGTACGTGTGTGTGTCTGTGGGGTGTTTTCGTGTGTGTGTGTCTGTGGTGTGTGTGTGTGTATGTGTGCGTGTGTGTTACTTGTAGGGAGTGAAATTATTGAATCCCACCTGCTAGGACAGGGATCCAGGTGGGTTTGGCAGCAGTGGAGAGTGGTGTCAGGTCATCATCCTCCCAGAGTTTATGTGTTTGCTGTGCGTGTGTGCATGTGTGTGTATGTGTGTGTGCGTGCATGTGTGTGTGCGTGTATGTGCGTGTGCGTGTATGTGTGTGTCTGTGTGTGTGTGTGTGTAAGAAGAGAGAAGACTCTCATATTCACATAAATGCGGTAAACTCTTTCGATAATCTGCACCCCCCCCACACACCCCCCCGCCCTTCTCTCCCCCACATCTCCCGCTCTCTCCCTCTCCATCTGTTTTGGGTCTGGCTATGCAGCGTTCTGTCCTGTTATAAAACTTTTCCCTCCCCTCTTTTTCCCTCCTCTCCCTCTCCCCTCCTCTGTCGTTCCCCCTGCCCCTTGCGTCTCCCCTGTGCTTTAATTGATCAGGCCCATATGAATGGAAGACAACTTTATGACAAAAACAAAAGAAAAAAAAAATGAGAAAAGAGGGAGAGAATGTTTCCAGCCCTGTCTGATCAGTCTTTAAATGCTCCCAAATGTCCACAAACCCCCATCCTCCCTGTCTCGGCCACTCCTGTCTTTCGCTCGCATTCTCTCTCCCTCTCTTTCTCATTCTCTCTCCCTCTCTTTCTCATTCTCTCTTCCTCTCTCTCTCTCTCATTCTCTCTCTCCCTTTTGCTCTCTCTCTCTTCCTCTCTCTCTCCCTCTTTCTCTCTTCCTCTCTCCCTCTCTCTCTCATGCGCTCTCTCCCTCATGCTCTCCCTCTCTCTCTCGTTTCTCTCTCTATTTCTGCCTCTGAATCCCTCTCTGTCTCTC
>CM059285.1:23294108-23299108 GCA_030347295.1 Setipinna tenuifilis
CTTGGACACACACACACTCACACACACACACATACACAGCGTGTCACTGTGGGCCTGGTAAAGATTATGGTAGCAGTACCATTCACTACAACACACACCAACCACAGTAACGTGCGCACATACATGCATAGACAGAGAGAGCGACATGCACACACACACACGCACACGCATGCATAGGCAAAGAGAGAACGACACACACACACACACACACACACACACACACACACACACACACACACACACGCATAGACAGAGAGAGCGACACACACACGCACACACATGCATAGACAGAGAGAGCGACACACACACACACATGCACACACACACACACACACGTACGTGCCATGTCGCTGATGGCAAGTGTGTAGTTGAGTGGGTCCGTGGTGCATGGCGTGTGAAATTGGTCATGATGTGAACTTTAACTGGCAATTTGGTACAATCAGCCCTGAAACGTCTAGACGTCCTCATGTGCTATGGAGTCGGCTGTGCTGTATCATTTCCTCTGCCCCCCTTTCCTCTGTCTCTCTTTCTTTCTCTCTCTCTCTCTATACATCTCTCCCTCTCCCCCTCGCCCCTTTCTCTCCCTCCTCCACGCTCTCTCTCTTTCTTCTTTCACAGACTCTACATCTCAGGTTCTTCTCCTCCTCCATGTCTTCTGCCCTCATGTAATTAACATGCCCCATCTTTTTCTCTCTCACTTTCTCGATATCCCCTCCATCTCTCTTTCTGTCTTTCTCTGTCTCCCTGTCTCTCTCCCTCCATCTCTCTCTCCCTGTTTCCCCCCCCTCTCTCTCCCTCTACCTCTCTCTCTCTCTCCCTCTGTCTCTCTCTCCCTCTATCTCTCCCCCTCTCTCTCCCTCCCCCCCTCTCTCTTCCTCTCTCCCTCTCTCCCCTCTCCCTCTCTCTCTCTCTCTCTCCCCCCCCCCCCTCCCTCTCCCCCTCTCCCTCTCTCTCCCTCTCCCTCTCCCTCTCTCTCTCTCTCTCCCCCTCTCTCTCTCTCTCTCTCTCTCTCTCTCTGACATGGCCATTAGTGTAATTGTGATTAGGCGAGTGGTTCTTGTTCGGTAGCGCTGATTAATTGCTATCATTTTTCAGACCATGACATCATGGCCCTGCTCAGGGAGCCATGAGCAACACAACCCCCGAATGGGGGGAAAATGGGGGCTGGGGGGGTTAGCTTTTGCACCCTCCTTTCTCCTCGTCTCTCCTCTCCTCTCCTCTCCTCCCTACTCTGCTCATCTCTTCTCCCCTTCTCTCCTGTTCTACTTCTCCCATTTTTTTTCTCTGCACTCCTCTGCACTCCTCTTCTCTCTTATCCCCTCCACATCTTTCCTGTCTCCTCCGCTCTTCTCTCTTCCTCCCCTCCTCTCTTCTCCACTTCTTTCCCGTCCATTCCTCTCCTCCCTCCCCTCCTCTCCTCTACTCACCTCTCTACTCCTCTGCTGCCCTCTACTCTCCCCTCCTCTCCTCTGCTCTGCCTTCTTCTACTCTCCTCTCCATTCCTCTCTTTTCTTCTTTTCTCATCTCCTGTCCTCTCCCCTCCTGTCCTCTCCCCTCCTCTCCTCTCTACTCTCCTTTCCACACCTCTCCTCTCCCCTCTCCTCTCCATTCCTTTCCTCTCCATTCCTTTATTCTCCTCTCCACTCCTCTCCTCCTTCCTCCTCTCCATTCCTCTCCTCTCCTCCTTCCTACTTTCCACTCCTGTCCTCCCCTCCTTGCTTCTCTCCTCTCCTCCCCTCCTCTCCCCTCTTCTCCTTTCTTCTTCCCTTCTTCTTCTCTCTCCTCCTCTTCTCATCATTCCTTTCTTCTCTTCTCATCTCCTCTTCCCTCCTCTCCTCTCTCCTCCTCTCCTCACCATTCCTTTCTTCTCACCTCTTCTCCTCTCTTCTCATCTGCTCTCACCTCCTCTCCTCTCTCCTCCTCTCCTCACCATTCCTTTCTTCTCTTCTCTCCTCCTCTCCTTTCCTTTCTTCTGTACTCCTCCTCTCCTCTCTCCTCCTCTCCTCACCATTCCTGTCTTCTTGCCTCTTCTCTCATCCTCTCCTCACCATTCCTCTCTTCTCGCCTCTTCTCTTCTCCTCTCCTCGCCATTCCTTTCTTCTCTACCCCTCTCCTCTTCCCTCTTCCATCCTCCTCTCTCCTCCTCTCCTCACCATTCCTCTCTCCTCCTCTCTGCTCCTCTCCTCACCATTCCTTTCTTCTCGCCTCTCCTCCTCTCCTCGCCATTCCTTTCTTCTCTTCTCTCCTCCTCTTCTTTCCTTTCTTCTGTACTCCTCCTCTCCTCTCTCCTCACCATTCCTCTCTTCTCCTCACCTCGCCATTCCTTTCTTCTCTGCCCCTCTCCTCTTCCCTCTTCCATCTTCCTCTCTCCTCCTGTCTCCTCCTCCTCTCTTCTCCTCTCCTCACCATTCCTGTCTTCTCGCCTCTCCTCCTCTCAGCCAGGCTCATGAAGAGAGGGAGGCAGATTTATTAGCACATGTCCAGGCGCTTGAGGAGTGATTGGCTTTGGATGGATGCACACACACGTGTTGGAGAGAGAGGGAGAGAGAGAGGGAGAGGGGGAAAGAGAGAGGGAAAGGGAGAGAGGGAAAGAGAGAGGGAGAGAGCGAAAGAGGGAGAGGGAGGGAGAAAGAGAGAGAGAGGGAGAAAGAGATAGAGGGAGAGAGAGAGGGAGGGAGAGGGAGACTGAAAGAGAGGGAGAAAGAGAGGGACAGGCAGCGAGAGCCAGAAGGTAAAGCACAGAGAGAGCCAGAGCTGTACTTTTATTGAAAGAATGTGTCATCTTGGATAAGGTTGCAGCACTTTGACACCGTGTGTGTGTGTGTGTGTGTGTGTGTGTGTGTGTGTGTGTGTGTGTGTGTGTGTGTGTGTGTGTGTGTGTGTGTGTGTGCGTGTGTGTCTGTGAAGAAGTAGAGCAAGGGTGTTTATCATTATCGTGATAAGACATACACAGGGGCTGACAAAGTTTTGTGTGTGTGTGTGTGTGTGTGTGAGAGAGAGGGAGAGAGAGAGAATGAGTGAGTAAGTGCGTGACAAAACCGTGCAATTCAGTAGCAGTCACGTATCACCATTTGCAAATTGTAAGATAGTGAGCTTATGCAGACTGCAAAGATGTGACTCCAGACACACACACACACACACACACACACACACACACACACACACACTCGATTTCATCACTGTTTACAAGAACCCAGGGGCTACTTTCCAAGGCCACATCTGCTATACTGGCATCACCCTTCAGCTCCTTCGACAGAGAGAAGGCAATTTCAGTGGGTGGGTGGGGGTGGGGGGGACGGGGGGATGGATTGAAGGTCTCAAGAGAATGATAGATTACTTTTAAATTGGGGAGTGGACAGAAATAGTGTTCTGCGTTTCCCATCTAAAGGCCTGCCATGCCATGCCCCATCATACCCATCATGCATCTGTCCACTGCCAGAGGGAATGATGGAGTATCGTCAGCCATCTTTAATGCCCATCTCATGTCTGCCAAGTCTCTCTCTCTCTGTCTCTCTCTCTTTCTCTCCTGCTCTCTCTCTCTTTCTATCTCTCTGTCTCTCTCTCTCTCGGCAGCCATCATCTTTCTCTATCTCAACTTTTTTCTGTCTCTTTTTTCCCTCTTTTTGACTTTCACTTCTTTCTTTCTGTCTTTCTTTCTGTCTTAGCTGATTTTTGAAGGCCTTGTTTTCTCCATTAGCCTGGGTTCCAGGGGCTGGAAAAGTGCTCATGGGCAGGCAGTCCAGAGGTGGTGGGCACGGAGTGGCCTGTGCCAGTGTGTGTGCCAGGCCTGTGCCCGCCACCTCATGTGGGCTCCAACCCAACCCAACCCACCCTTAGACCCTACGACAAGCGCCCTGGCCACCAGCCTTTCGGCCGGCCGAGCTGCCATCATGACACCAGCGCCACGCCGTGTCAACGCTCCCACGCGCCCACCCTGTCTGCATGCCCGCCCCTTGCCAAGGTGGCGTCACTCTTGCCACCGAGCTGCCACCTTCGGGCACCGCACCTGGCACAGCGATGGCACGGGGGTAATTTTTTGTGGCATTCCGCTGGAAGCTGCTCTCGGAGCAGTCGAGAGGAGCAGAGCAGAGCCGTTGGGTTCTCCTCCAAGTCTCCGCGGAATTCCGAGGCCGTTTATAGCCCCATCCGGCCCCCGCTGCTCTCCCTCTCTCCCTCTCTCCCTCTCTCCCTCTCTCCCTCTCTCCCTCTCCATCTCTCCCTCTCTCCCTCTCTCCCAACAATCCCGCCTCTGTCTGCACAAGAGCACAAGCCCCGGTGCCCTCAACATGGATCCCAAACGCATCCTGGATCCAGCCGAGAGAGGAGAGGACAGGACGGGGCAGGACGGGGCAGGACAGGGCAGGACAGGACAGGACAGGACAGGACAGGACAGGACAGGACAGGACAGGACAAGGCAGGACAGGAGAGGACAGGACAGGACAGAGTAGAAGAAGTGCAGAGGATAGTAGAGGAGCACGGGAGATTGTGGATGTTTTGTCATGTGTTTCACCACTTTAGTAAAAGGCAATTGTGAGAAAAAGTCTCAGAGGAGAAGCAGCTGGCACAGTTGCATAGTTTCTGGCATTTCCTTTGTGTTTACTGTCACTGACCTCTCATTCTGCATGCTCTTCGCTCCTTTAAAGTGGGAAAAGAGCATTCTTTTGTGCGACAATAGCTTCTCAGTCTTTGAAAAAAGGAGATGCCCCTCAGAATATCCAATTTAATGATCCTTATGGTTCTCAACTTTCATCTTTTATATTTCACGCATTTACTCTCCTACACATTCATCACTTACAGCTGGGTACAATCTCCTCCAGTCCTACCCTTTTTCTCTCTTTTGTTTAGTCTTTGTCTTCCTCTGTTCTGTTCATCCTGAGAAATGCCTCCGTCACCTACATACCTGACAGAATAAATGGTGGAGTTCTCATACTGGCGTACAAACAGCAAGAATAAAATGTTCCTCAAAACTGTCAGTCTGTTGAGAAAAAAACTAAAATAAT
>CM059285.1:23319108-23324108 GCA_030347295.1 Setipinna tenuifilis
AGTTAACAAATGTTACTTAACACTATTAGGTCAGATGTGGTGCTGTTTTCTGTTCCGTGTTTTTGACTGTTGGCTGTAGGTGTTGGAACGTCTCTTGCAGACACGAGGACACTACGCTATGTAGCTCTCATTCTTCCCCCTCGCTTTCTTTTTTCGTTTTTGATCATCTTCCATTGTGTGTTGTGGTTTTTTTTTACAGAGTGCTGTTCTCCCAATATCTTACTCTTTTTTTAATTGTTTCAGTGAGTGTTGTTCTTTCTCTTCCTAAGCAGTGTTCCCGCTCCCTTTACAGCATTGTCATGCTGCACTCTATTGCATGTTGTTTCTACTGTGTTGTGTGTTGATGTTTTGAGTGTTGTGACAGTTATGACTGTTGTTTTAACTCTAGTGAGTGTCCCTTCACCATTTTTATTTGGCATGGCAGTTGTTTACCAGGCTTTCTATTTCACTCTGTGTTGTTTCACTCTGCATGTTTTTTTTGTTTGTTTATTTTTCATCGTTAAGAGTGTAGTTTGTTCTCCCAGCATCCTTTTTCGACTTCTCATTTCCTCCTTCTGATGACACTTGTTACTCCACATTAGCTGTGTTTACACGGACACTTTTAATCTGATTAGAAATGGAATAACTACTCTTTCGGAAAAGAAATGCACATATAAACACCTCCGTCAGAGTAAAACTGTCGGATCCAATTAAACTTTTAATTGGACTGGAAGGGGTTGTGTAGACCGTTGCCGCCATCATGTATACATTTATGTTCCTGTTTCAGGTGGGGTTCGATGATGTGTTGACGTCCATCGTCAACCTGCTACCTGCTCACAGCAGTGGCTATTTGAACATATTGTATCATTTCTGTAACTGTCATATAAACACTACATTGGGATCAGACGATCGGTTTAGATCTATTCCAATCAAAAAAAAAAAAAAACTGTCCATGTAAAAGTAGCTATTGCCCCTCATCTCCTCTCGTCCAACTCTCTACTCCGTTTCTTTTCCATCCCATTCTCCATTTTCTTCCAACCATCACATCACACCATCTCTCTCCCTCCTCTTCCCATGTCGCCCTTCCTCAGAAGCTTGCTCTTGTTTAGCCTTGTCAGATGGGCACACACACACACACACACACACACACACACACACACACGAGTGTGCCTGGGTCTAAGCTCACCGCGCCCACCACAGCAAAGCCAGGCCCTCCTCAAGGCAGAAACAAGATGGCAGATAACGGATCAGAGCCACTCGGGTTTCTCCTAAACCCCCCATCCTCCCGCACCCCCCCGCTCTCAGTGGAGGGGTCCAGTTCAGCCTGCCGCCCCCCCGGTCCCGCCTTTTGGACCTCGGGATCCAGCCCCGACGGCTGTTGTGTCTGTCCACAGTGGCCCCGAGGACAGCCACATGGTCTGGGAAATAGTCGTTCTCTCTCTCTCTCTCTCTCTCTCTCTCTCTCTCTCTCTCTCTCTCTCTCTCTCTCTCTCTCTCGCTCTCTCTCTCTCTCTCTCGCTCTCTCTCGCTCTCTCTCTCTCTCTCTCTTGCTCTCTCTTGCTTTCTCTCTCTGTTGCTCTTTCTCTCTCTCTCTCTCTCTCTCTCTCTCTTTCCCTCTCTCCCTCTCTCCCCCCCCTCTCTCTCTCCCTTTCTCAGTGTTTATGTGTGTATGTGTATGTAAGAGGAGACGCGTGTACTGCCATGGCCATGATGTTGTTTCTCTCGCGTGTGTTTTGATTGAGTCCCTGTTAGGAGGAATCAGGACCACATGAGGAAGAGGAAACACTCTTAAACGGCTCCAAATGTTGCCCTGTCACTCTTCTCACCATGCAGCTCTCTCTCTCTCTCTCTCTCTCTCTCTCTCTCTCTCTCTCTCTCTCTCTCTCTCTCTCTATCTGTCTATCTGTCTCTCTCTCGCTCACCCGCGTGCTCTCTGTCTCTGTCTCTCTGTCTCTGTCTCTCGCTCTCGCTGTCTCTCTCTGTCTGTCTCTCTCTCTGTCTCTCTCTCTCTCCCTCTCCCTCTCCCTCTCCCTCTCCCTCTCCCTCTCTCTCTCTGTCTTTGTCTCTCTCTCTCTCTCTCTCACCTTGTTGATTTCTTGTCCTGTACATTCGCTCCTCATCTAGCTCCTCTCTGTTCGAGCTCTTCATATATTTCTCCTTTAATGTCTGCCCTCCTTCATCCATCTGTCCTCCTCACGTCATATACCTGTCTCCCTCACGCTCCCTCTCTCCTAATTCATCTGCATTCACTCAGTAGTTCAGCTCTCTCTTTTCGGTGTGTGTGTGTGTGTGTTTCCAGTAAGGTGTCTTACCCACACTTCGAAGCATGCAAAAACCATCTGTAGAGATGTAGGGTTTTTTGGGTGTTCTGTTTAAAAATGTGACTTTAATGATTTGTTTCCTTCCCCCCCCCCCCCCCCCCCCCCCCCGTTGTTTCTTTGCTTTTCTAAGACGATGAGGCCCTTGAATGTGGTATGTATTTGTTTTGTTTGTTTGTTGTCTTGCCCCCCCCCATTCATGTATGCCATTATGCTTTGGTTGATTTCACCCCCGATCATGCTCCGACCCACCCTCAGTAAACCCCCCCACCCCACCCCCCCACCCCATGGCTAACTCTGCCGGTTATGTTATTCTCCCACTGCGTTCCCCCAGCGGAGGAGACCGAAGGTACTGCCCCTTACTTCACCCCCAAATTAACCCCTCACCCATCTGCTCTCTGGGGCTGGTGGGGCGGTGGTGTTTTCTGGGGAAGGAGGGGTTGTGGCTGTGCGTGTGTGTGCGCGTGTTTGTGTTTGGTAAAGTGGAAGGAAGTATGTAGTCATACTTGTGATTCATGCTTGCGTGCCTGTATGAATTCATGAATCCGTAGAAACAAAAAATGTGTTTATGTGTGAGTAGTTTTGGGTTGGGTGGGAAGGGCCACTTGTTTGAAAGAATGTGTGTGTGTGTGAGAGAGAGAGACAGAGAGAGAGAGAGAGAGAGAGAGAGTGTGTGTAAAACAGTGTTGTGCAGTAAGGGTACGGCCGATTAGTGTGTGTTTGAGCGTAACCGTGAAATGTACCGTAGCGTAGCATAAAATAGCATGTTGTTTGACTCAGGGTTGAAGGGTCACATCCTAAACCCCCCCCACCCCCCCAACACCCACCTGTAGAAATGGCTTCTCAGCATCAGCCAAATGCTAACACACATATGGCTAAACCCCACATTTGTGTACCACACCATCTCATGAAGTAACATCACCAGAGTTCTGGATTACATGAAATCAAATAACATATACTTTGTTGGAATAAATAAATGAATGTATAAATAAATAGTTTGACAAAAAGGTAAGTAAATGAATGAAATATTGGAGATGTATGATAGCCTGGTAAACAAGCCCGTCATACTTCACTTTGTTTTGTACAGAGGGTCTGGCGTACAGAGGTCTCATTGAAATGGCTGGTTGTAGGCATAATGCTGCCTAGCCAATCAGTGGACAGAGGGAGTGTTAGTGAGCGATGACGTCATTGTGTGCGCTACATTTTACTTCTCTATCTGTGGATGTAGATCGCCAATGGCAGCAGAGAACGGAGTAAGCAAGGCCATTCAGTTTTTTGTGGCAACGCTTTGGAATATGCAGGAATGCAGGAACAATGTTTAAGAAGTTTCATTTGTGGAAGAGACATCATGGTCCTATTCCTTACGGGGTTCCGGAAAAGTTTAATCTTCCAGCTGGCTTCGTTAGTTGTTAGTTGTTAGTTTCCAGACAGGCAGATCCAATTATTTTTGAATTTGACTAGAGTCCACACCTCCAGAAAGAAAAACATTTCTCAATACAGCACAGCCAGACCCTCTGTACAAAACGAAGTACGAAGGCCTGGTTTACCAGGCTAAATGTATGGTAAAATTAACAGTGAAACTGAGATCCCATAAATATATGTTTGTCTTTTTTTGCCATCTCTGTAATGACTTTATCCTGTACTCATGTTCTGTGTAGGTAGCCTGTACATATTCTATGTTTAAACCCGCCCGACATAAATACAGGAGAATTAGCAAGCGGTCTCAAAGACCACACTCAGGAAGGAGAAAAAAAAACTTTAAAGCCTGACTTTTGCTGTCATTGGGGAAAAAAACATCCCAAGAAGGGCAAAAAAAAAAAAAAAAAAAAACGAAGAAAAAAAAAAAAACCTTAAAATGAAATATCGTTTGTGCACTCCCAAATCATTCTCATAAATACTCGTATTACAGACTTTGGCAGGTCCGGTGGCTTTGACAGCAGCAGCCCGCCTTCATTTCCGTTCCCATGAAAGCCCATGTCCAGTGTGGGCAGGGCAGTGGCCGAGTCCCTCGAAAGGCTGGCTCTGCTGTCTGTCCCAGTCTGGAGGCAGCTGGCCGACGGCTGTTTAGAGGGGTCACCCTGCTGAAATTATAGAGCCCACAGCAAGCGGCGGCCCGGCCTCTGCCTCTGCCTCGGCCTCTTGCCTCAGGGGTTCCCACGTACATGCAGCTCAACCTGTGATCATTTGGTAGTTAGGGCCTTAGCGTGCTCTATGTGATTGCAAACTGATTGGGACTGTGTGGAAGTTGCTTGCCTCATGTGGTCATCGGTAGTGTAGTGTAATGGAGTCTGTGTGTGTGTGTGTGTTTTTGTGTGTGTGTGTGTGTGTGTGTGTGTGTGTGTGTGTGTGTGAAAGGGTGTGGTAGGTTGCTGAAAGACATAAATGAGAAGATTGCATAGTCCTTTCAAAGTGTAATTTTGCAAGTTCACATTTCTGTTATTCCTTTTGGCCTTTTGCCCTTTCTTTCCTCTCTCTCTCTCTTTCTCTATCTCTCTCTCTCTCTCTCTCTCTCTCTCTATCTCTCTTTCTCTCTTTCTCTATCTCTCTCTCTCTCTCTCTCCCTCCTTCTCTCCATGTTTTCAGAGGAGTCTGATTCTAATGTAATTGGACAGCACATAGGTGAGATGCTCTTCACAAACCTTTCTTAGTCATCAGTCATCAGTCCTCAGTGTCTTCCATACCTGCTCCCTGTGTGTGTGTGTG
>CM059285.1:23336608-23341608 GCA_030347295.1 Setipinna tenuifilis
CGCCATCGCGCAAAACCCCCCCACCACCACCACCCCGCCCCCCCTGCTCGCCAGATGACCCCCAGGCCGAGGAAATGGCGTAAATCAAGCACCGCATACACTTCTCCCCCAGGACACGACTTCCAACTGCTTGAACAAGACCTGCAGGGGCAGGGATACACGGGGCAGATCGAAATAGAGGAAGACAGGGGTGTGTGTGTGTGTGGGGGGGGGGGGGGGATCGAAATAGAGGAAGACGGAGGGGGGGATCGAAAAAATCATCGCCCAGCAACTTTATTGATCCGACAGGCGTGAAGGTGCTGGCAGCGCTAGCTCGCATTGCGACAGGAGTTTGTGGAAAAGCACGGATCCCTTTTAGTGCGGCCTACGCGTCCCTGCTCGCTGCCTGACCTCTGTGTACCAAGAAAGATGGAGAGAGAGAGAGATAGAGAGAGAGAAAGAGAGAGAAAGACATGCAGAGAGAGAGAGATGGTAAGGGTCAGTGCTTTGAGAAGCTCCATTGCATGATGGATGGAAGGAGAGAGTCACGTCTCTGACGCGAGTGAAAGGGAAGCAGGTATGCAGGAGGAGGCCGGAGGCTCCTGATGGAGGCTGAGGCTGAGGCTGAGGCTGAGGCTGGACCATATTTGGTATGGCTCAAGGCCTCAACAGGCCCTCAGTAGATAAACCGGGGGACAGAAGATGGCTGGGGTGAGCAGCTTGAAAGATGGTTTTTAGAATTAAGCCTGCGTGGGCAATGTAATTTTTTTTTTTTGTGGATGAAGTCTTGTTTGACAGATTGGAAGAGGGTTTTAAAATGAGGTCTGGGTTGAGCAGAAAAGATTTCTCAAAAGATTCTTTGAAGGATGTTATTGATTTTTTGGGAGGATTCTGTTCTGGAGGTTTGTAAATGAATGTAGATTGAGTTAATTCTAAGCATCAGAAACATTTTTGGACTCAACCCAGTGAAGGAGCTGGTGGCTAATTCTGTTTTCATTCCTGACAAGCTCCTGACTGGTGTGTTTCTCCTCGCTGCCCCTCTTCCGTGGTTTTTATATTGTATTACATTTTCATTTCAATCTGGCCCATCCGAAACTGGATGTTGAAATGTATGCCCACAGGGGATGACTTTTTCTCTTTCGTTCTGTTTTGTGTGGAGAAATGCATAAAGCTAACCCTACGGTTTCCTTCCTCTTTGGAACTGAATACGAGGCTGATTTGCTACATTCAGAATTTGTTTTGTTGTGTGTGTGTGTGTGTTTGTGTGTTTGTGCAAGTATACTACCCTTTTTGTAAAGGGCATTTGAGTTGGATTCTAGCAGTGAACATAGTTCGAAGTCTGACTCTCTCTGTACTCACTCTCCATTGTGATTCAGTTACGCAGAGGAGTCCAGAGAGAGTAGCACTAATGATCACAAATACATGTAGATACACACATTACTGTAATCACAGACGCAGTAATCTCACCATCACACACGTCCACGTCCAACACACTCAAGACCTCTGTGTGACATGACCTTGGGCCGACCTTGATTGTGTTGTTGCTGGCTCTCTCTCTCTCTGTTTAAAGTGGGCCTGAGAAGGAGTTTTCGGCTGAGCCGGCGGGACAAGAAGACCAACAAGTCCATGTACGAGTGCAAGAAGAGCGACCAGTACGACACGGCGGACGTGCCCACCTACGAGGAGGTGGCCTCCTACCGCAGGCACAACGGCGGCCGCCACAGACTCGTGGTACTAGTCGGTAAGTCGAATAATTAAAGTATTAAATGTAGTGTGTGTGTGTGTAAGTGTGTTGTGTGTGTGTGTGTGTATGTACGTACGTGTGTGTCCGTGTGTGTGTGTGTGTGTCTGTGTGTGTGTATGTGTGTGTGTGTGTGTGTGTGTGTGTGTGTGTGTTGTGTGTGTGTGTGTGTGTGTGTGTGTGTGTGTACACGTACATACGTGTGTGTCTGTGTGTGTGTGTGTATGTGTGTGTGTCTGTGTGTGTGTATGTGTGTGTGTCTGTGTGTGTGTCTGTATGTGTGTGTGTATGTGTGTGTGTCTGTATGTGTGTCTGTATGTGTGTGTGTATGTGTGTGTGTGTGTGTGTGTGTGTGTGTGTGTGTGTGTGTGTGTGTGTGTGTGTGTGTCTGTCTGTGTGTGTCTGTGTCTGTGTGTGTGGCCTAAACGTCTTTGTACTCCATGCACTAGATATTGCAGCATTTGATGTGTGCATAAATATGTGTGAGGTTGTGCTTCACGTCCAGTCCTGCGGTGATCACGTAGGCCAGTTCCAGCCAACTCACAGCCAGTGTGTTCTCCAACCCAAGGCCACTCTCGGGAACACTTACCCGAGAAGGGAGCTCTCACGGTGGGATTCGCAAGGGTGACGCAAGGCCCTCCCAGCAGCCTGCCCTGGTCCCCCACTGGCCCTGCCAGAGTCAGCAGCAGCAGTCTGGGCTTTTAATTCAAATTTAGTGCGTTTTTACCTTTTTATAGCGGGCCGCTTTAATTTCGAACCCCTTTGCTCTCACTCATTCACCCCCCCCTCCTCCAAGAATTGTTAACACTTATTTTCAAGGGTGCGACATGTGCGAGTCCTCGGCCGGTGCAGGCAACTTTTACAAAGTGCGAAAGCCTTGAAAAGAAATTAACGAAATTTATTTTCGGTACTTAGGGAGAAGGAGGGGGAAGAGGGAGTGGGGGGAGGAAAAAAAATCAGATCGGCAAAAGTATTGCGAAACTCGAGCGCCACGGGGGTGAAAAAGCGCTCCCCCCAAACCAAACGTGCATCTAAATCTCGGAGAGGGATGGCCCCAATACTGCAGCAGAGACGAAGTGGAGCACAGGTTGTGCAAACACAACATACCACAGAGGAGGGGAAAAAAAGACGAAGGACATGGAAGGGGGGAAAAAAAAACAACAAGTAGATAAATACCAAGTGATTACAGCCCAGTGATACCTGCGTTTCCCCTCACCCGCCCCACACACCCACACACACACACATGCACACACACACACACACACACACACACACACACACACACACACCAGTCGGAACCAATACATACCAGGGCAACACCGGCCTCGGAGCGGGCCAGGAAACCTGTGCTTTTGATCACGTTAATGGCGTCCGCTGTTTGCCTGGAGAGAGAGAAAAAAAAACACGAATCCCTCGATAAAGATGGCGGCGTGAGGGAAAGGGTTTAACGCGAAGCGGCGGGCCGAATCAAACGGCCGGCCCCAGCTGCAGATGGACACTGGCGAACAGTCAAGCAGGGGGGAGAAAAAAAACCCCAAACCCCCCCCCCCCAAAAGCCCCGAATCAAAGGCCCCTCTCGCCTGCTCTCTCGATGAGAAACCGCTGAAATGCATTTAGGGAACCCGAAGCTAATTTAGCAGCACGTCAGTCAGGCTCGCCATCCCTCCCCGCCCTTTGGGCCAGAACCAAGATCTTGTCCATGGCCTTCCATCACACACACACACACACACACACACACACACACACACACACAGAAAGCAATTAAGGCCACGGAGGCCTTTCTCGACATGTCTACTGAACACATGTACGGGATGTGTATTGTTATGTTTTGGGGGGGAAGTGTGTGTGTGTGTGGTGGGGGGGTGTATGTCTGTGTGTGAGATAAAGTTCAGGCCCGTGTGTGTGTGCATTCTTCTCTTCCTGGCCGGTGTGTGAGGTGCAGGTCAGTGAATGTTTCTCACACTCTCACACTCTCAACACACTGTTGTAGTACCCCGTGCCCTGGTCTAGCCAAGACAGGCAGTGTATGGACTTTATCATGCTTGGTGTGTGTGTGTGTGTGTGTGTGTGGGTGTGTGTGTGTGCATGCATCTGTGCTCACCTAATTAGCCTGCTTCGTTTTTGCTCTATGACATGTCACAACGTCCCCCGACCCCCCACCTTCTGTGTGTGTGTGTGTGTGTGTGTGTGTGTGTGTGTGTGTGTGTGTGTGTGTGTGTGTCGCCCTTCAATCTCTCTCCGCTAATGTAAATATTTTTAATTAACTTTCCCCATTTGGCTGGACAGCGCTATGGTATGGTATGTGTCCCAGCCCTGGCCAGGCGGAGAGAGGGGGCCAAGGAGAGGGAGGGGGCCAAGGAGAGATCTGCTTTATGTTGTTATTCCAGCGCCGCTCCTTTCACGCCTCTGCCAGGCTCTTCACTTTTGCTCTTTCCTTCCTCTCTTGTGCTTTTTCTACCCATCCAGTGTATTTTTTTTGCCTCTTACTCCTTTCTCCGTCTTCCTTTTTCGCTCTGTCTTTCTCTCCCTCTGTCTCTCTCTCTCACTCTCTCTCTCTGTTTCTCTTTCTTTCTGTTTCTCTTTCTCTGTTTCTCTCCACCATTTCTTTTAAGGGCCCTTAAAACATGGCAAGCCATTGCTGCTTGGCTGAATTTTCGCTTGGCTATCTCTCTGTTTACTTTTTTTCTGCCTCTCAATGAAACGCATTCTTTGTCTAAAAAATCCTTTGTGGATTTTGCGTGAAGCTCTCACATGGCTACAGTACATGATGGGGTTTCTTTTCAACTTACAAAACCTTTTTTTTTAACTCCGAAGCCATCCACCTGCCAACAAAATGTCCCGGTCCTCAACCAGCCTTATCACGGCTGGCCCTACCCCGTGATGGGTCGATTCGTTTCAATAACTCTTCCAGATGAATGGAGATGTTATCCTGCGTCCCGCTCCCTGGTATTAATCAAGTAGCCGCCATTAATACAGTATGCGCACGCACGCTCGTGACGGGAGACGGGGGGGAGACAGCCGTGTGTTCCTCGCCTAAATGGAAGCAGGCTCATCCAAGCCTCTGTTTATTTCCCCAAGTCCTCTTCAGAATGGCCCGGAGAACTTTCCAGAATTTCAGCATTCTTACATGAAAACTCCTCTGTGGGGGCGGTTGGCGGGTGGGGATGGGGTTATTCTTTTTTGATAAATGGGGTTATTTGCGCTGAGGAGTCTTTGTACATCAAATTAAAGAGGGAGAGTGGTCCAGCGAAGTGAAGGATTCGAAAGATTTGTCAAAAAA
>CM059285.1:23346608-23349108 GCA_030347295.1 Setipinna tenuifilis
TGGGGAACTCCAGCCATTCCTGGAGAGAGACAGAGACAGACAGAGAGAGAGAGAGACCGCAGCTCCCTCTGTCCAGGCACAGGCACTTGCCTGGCGAGGGGAAAGGAGGAGAGAAGAGGGAGGGAGGGAGGCTAGAGGGTAGTGGGGGGTGGGCGTGGGGTGGAGGGGTCTGGCTTTGGAGGAGTATGACGGATCACTCCTGTCCCCAGAGCGCGTTCACACCAGCCTCTTGGCCTTCTTCTGATGTCCATGGCAACGCCAGTCTGGGGCCAGTCTGAATGTAGAGGTACTATCAGGTCTGCTCAGAGGGCCCTCGGATTGGGGGATGATGGGGAGAGAAAGAGAGAGGGAGAGAAAGAGAAAGGGGGAAGAGAATAAAGGAGTGCAAAGGGCCACTTGTCTAATGGAGGAGATGCAGACGAATCAGTATTGCATTACCCTCTTTCTGCCTTCTCCTTCTCTTTCTCTCATCTCTTTTTCTCTCAGCTATCCCACCCTCTCTTTTCTTTCTCTTTTTCTCTTTCTCTGTCTCTGCCTCCATCTCTCTCTCTCTCTCTCTCTGACTCTCTCTCTTTCTGTCTCTCTCTCTGTGGAGAAGTGATGGAAAAGCCAGCTGTCTGCTGGGATTCTGGCCCTGTTGATTTTTCAGGCTGTTGGGGGAACACACCAAAGTGTATGTGCTGGCAGCCAACAACTCAGTAGGTGTGTGTGTGTGTTTGCGTGTGCGCGCGTGCGTGTGTGTGTGTGTGTATGCTTTTGTGCGTGTGTGTGTATGCTTTTGTGCGTGTGTGTGTTTGCGTGTGCACATGCGTGCAGGCGTGCACGTGTGTGTATGTGTGCATGCGTGTGTGTGTGTGCATGCGTGTGTGTGTGTGCATGCGTGTGTGTGCGTGCATGTGTGTGTGCGTGCATGTGTGTGTGTGTGAGTGTGTGTGTGTGTGCGTGCATGTGTGAGTATGTGTGTGTGAGTATGTGTGTGTGTGTGTGAGTATGTGCATGCGTGTGTGTGTGTGTGTGTGCACGCTGGCAGCAGTGTCTCGAGAGGCCATGGGCCCTCTGCTCTTATTTACAGTAGAGGGAACACTCTGGTCTCGGTCACTGATTTTCACAGCCTGGCGCGGGCATCTGTCTGTGCACAGATTAACCCGTCTGTGTGTGTGTGTGTGTGTGTGTGTGTGTGTGTGTGCGTGTGTGTGTGTGCGTGTGTGTGTGTATGTGTGTGTGTGTGTGTGTCTGTGTTAAAGAAAGAGATGATGATATCGTTCATGTGGTACTTTGCCTTGTGTAAGCGTTGGTGTGTGTGTTTGGGTGTTTGGGTGTGAGTGTGAGAAAAGGAAAAAAGGAAAGATGAGGGTTTTCTACCAGTTTGTCAACTTGCGGAGCTGTAAGTGCTTATTTGCAAGACTTTCTGTGCCTGTGTGTGTGTGTGTGTGTGTGTGTGTCTGTGTGTTTGTGCGTCTCCTAAAGGTGCTTTTGCCGATGTACCTGTATGGTAGTTTAATGGAGTTTTGGTGCGAGTGTGTATGCTTACCTGACTTTTCTCAGTTAAGTTTAAAAAAAGTGCCTCTCTCTTGGCATCATCTCACATTTGATAGTAATTATTTTTACTAGTAATTTTGTTATATTATGAAGGCTTAGTCAGCATTGAGGAGAAAGCAGGAACAAGGCTTTATTTCTTGCATTGATGCATCAATGGAGAGACAGCAGTTTCTCTGGTGGTCTTTCAGTCTATCTCTATCTCTAAATTTTCCAAAGATTTACAGCCAGTAAATACTCTTTGGTCAACAGGGGTGCAACCCCTTAGACCCACCCTACATTAATATGCATTAGACAACTGTATGTGGCAAGGCTCTTTGTTCTACTAGGAGAGGCTTCTTCCAGGTGTGACACAGGGGTGTGACACCTCTTCAGACGGGCGAATGAATGGGGCAGACAATAGAATACACATAACATCTCAACTCTGGAGACAGACACAGATATGGCCAGGAAAGTGTCACACAAAGCTCTGATTGTGATAATAAGAGTTACAAAATAACAGGAATATAAAATAATAATAAATAAATGTGTCATTAAAATGTAACATTAAAAATGTTATGTACAATGTCCTTATTATTATTCAGATTCCTTCACATTTTAAACACAGAGGTGCACATACCCAGACTGTCCTTGTCCCTGTACGTGAGTGGAGCGTGTGTGTGTGTGTGTGTGTGTGTGTGTGTGTGTGTGTGTGTTTGTGTGTTTGTGTGGCTGTGTGTGCATTTATGTCTCTAGCCCTGTATGTGTCTCTGGTGTTGTGTGTGTGTCTGTGTGTCTGTGTCTGTGTGTGTGTGTGTGTCTGTGCATGTGTGTGTGTGTGTGTGTGTACGTGTCCTGGCATTTAGGAAGGAAAACGCTGCGCTCTGCTGCATGGGGTTTCTGGCCACGCCGTGTCGCCCCCCCAACCCCAAAAACCCCCAAACTGCCCCCTCCTCTCCTCTCTCCTACCCCACCCCTCCCCTCC
>CM059285.1:23351608-23356608 GCA_030347295.1 Setipinna tenuifilis
TTTATTTACTCACATGTTTGTTATTTCATCCAGGCTAACAACGTTTTGGTCACGCTAACAATTCAAAACCATTCATACATTAATCCTTTAATCCTAAAGTAGTGGTGCAAAAGTAATTTTTCTTTTTTAATCAAGAAGGGCGAAGGAAGTTAAACGCAGCTATGTGTCTTGGTGTAGCGGCCCTCTCAGTCGGGGCGAGACGGCGATGGAGGAGAGGAAAGAGTGTTTGAAAGAGCAGGCGAGTGGGCCGAGGGGGTGGGGGGTGGGGGGCAGGACTGGAAAGGGGGGAGGAAAATGTGGGCCCTGGACTAATCCGAGCGGGGATGTTTGTTGCATGCAGCGGCTGCTTTAATGGATGTGTCTGATTCGCGCGGTGACATTTTGAAATGTCGCCGGTATTAAAATCCCATCGCGAGGGGCTTTTCTCGCGCCCGGAGCCGGCTGATTGCTCTCAAATGTGACCCCGCCGCTTTTTTTGCGGGAGGAGGAACCAGCCTGCCTAGCGCCGTTCTCCAGAGAGAGAGAGAGAGAGAGAGAGAGAGAGAGAGAGAGAGAGAGAGAGAGAGAGAGAGAGAGAGAGAGAGAGAGAGAGAGAGAGAGAGAGAGAGAGAGAGAGAGAGAGAGAGAGAGAGAGAGAGAGAGAGAGAGAGAGAGAGAGAGAGAGAGAGAGAGAGAGAGAGAGAGAGAGAGAGAGAGAGAGAGAAAAAGAGAGAGAGAGACGGCACAGGCTTTAATTAGAGCGCCCAGATTCCCAGAAAAAAAAAGCATCTCTTTCTCTCACATTTCTCTCTTTTCTTGCCTTTCTCTTTTCGGGCATTCTCCACCACCACCACCACGCTGCCACCCACCACCCCTCCACCCCTCGCCCCTCCACCCTCCCAGTCGTGTTTGATTACGGCCGCTGTGCCGAGCGGGATACTTAATGCTCCGCTTCATTTAAAACCGTTACAGCTTTGGCTTAATTAAAGAAAACAGAGGGTGGTGTTGTGTTGGGGGGTGGGGTGGGGTGGGGTGGGTTGGGGGGGTTAAAATGGAATCGGCACGGGCCACCTGATTGAGGCGGCGGTAGGGGTGGGGGTGGGTGTGGGGGGGGCAAACGGCCCCGGTCCATCCAACCTCCCCAGCCCCTGCCGCTCACGCTACACTCGGGGCGCAATTAGCCGTCGAGACCTAAACATTTTGATCTGGGTCAAGTCTGACCACCATTTTCCACCGTGGGGAGAATGGATTTGGATTCCATTGTTGCTCCGTAAATATTTCCTACGCCGGCGAGCCAGCACTATATATTATATACTCCTATTGGTTTTTGCATTACAATGTAGTTTTATGACATGGGGTCTTTTTTTTAAACTTAAATTGTGTGTGTGTGTGTGTGTGTGTGTGTGTGTGTGTGTGTGTGTGTGTGTGTGCGCGTTTGCGGTTGCTCGGCGGTTCAGGCCAGAGTGTGTGTAACGTGATGACCTTGCTGGCCTGCAGACTCGCAAAGGAAACGCAAGTGCCAGGTGGTAGCAGTACACCCCCCCCCCCCTTCTCTCTCTCTTTTACTCTCTGCCTCTCTTTCTCTCTCACTCTCCTCGTTTGTCTTTCCTATATGCCACTTTAACCTTTTGTTATATTTTTCTTACATCACATATAGTTATGTCCCTCTGTCTGGCATTCTTTCATTCTCTCTCTCTCTCTCTTTCTGTCTCTCTCTCTCTCTATCTCATTCTCTCTCTTTCTCGCTCTGTCTCTCTCTCTATCTCTTGCTCTTTGTCTCTCTCTCTTTTCTCTCTCTCTCTTTTCTTGCTCTCTCTTTTCCCTCTCTCTCTCCCTCTCTCTCCCTCCCTCCCTCTCTCTCTGTCTCTCTCTCTCCCTCTCTCCCTCTCTGCCCCGTTGATGAGTTTATGGTGACACTTGGTGCTGTCACCCAATAAATCAGCCACCCGCAGGCTCAGCTCAGCTGGAACAACACGATGACACACTTTTACCCGTCGCCTCCTCGGCACGAGAGACCAGGGGGCACGAGCACGAGCTCGACCGACGGAGCCCGCTCCCGCTGACGGAGAGAGGAGAGAAGGGAGGAAGAGAGGCAGAGTAAAAGGTCGGAGGTCGGAGATCGGAGATGGACAGAAAGAGTCTGACCACAGGAGAAAGATAGGGATAGGGATAGGGACGGGGAGAGAGGGAGGAGTGTTAAAAAGTCACTGGCGTGACGGGCGGGCGCAGAGGTGGTAAAAAAGTTTTAATGTGTGTGTTTTGGAGGGCCTGCGTGGCCAGGGCAGTCGGCGGGTTGGCGTCAAAGGGGAGGTGGTGGTGGGGGTTTGGGGGGGGGGGGGGGGGGGGGGGGGGGCGTGGAGGATTTAGCGTTTGCTGCTGCTGCTTCCTATGTCTGTGCTAACCTTTGACCCTGTAGGCTCTCGTTAAACATACACATACACACACATACACACACACACACACACACACACACACACACACACACACACACACACACACACACACACACACACATGCACACAGTGAGAGCCAGGCCCCAGCACCTACCTCCAACCCCTCATGAACCCCCAGCTGGAGCAGATCGCGCCCACAGCCACGCGTGCCACAGTTTAACGGTGTGACTTTACTGCCGGCAGAGAGTGTGTGTCTGTGTGTGTGTGTGTGTGTGTGTGTGTGTGTGTGTGTGTGCACACAAGGGGAGGCAGGCAAAGCACCTAATGAGAAAGGAAGCTTATTCAGCACACCGCACTCTACAAGGTTTCAACACACTGTACCTTAGTAAGCCGCAGGAACGTGTGTGTGTGTGTAGTGTGTGTGTGTGTGTGTGTGTGTGTTTTGTGTACTATGTGTGTGTAGAGTGTGTGTATGTTTAGAACTGTGTGTCTATAATGGTTGATGTGTAAAAGGAAGGATGTGCTGCATATAGACACGTGTATGCATCCTGGGGACTTGTAATAATACAGGTTTGTGAGTTCAGCATGGCTGAGTGGTCTGTACGGATGGGTTAGATGCTGACTTGTGGTCTACCACCACATGTGGGTGTGGAGAGGGCTTAACCTCTCCTCTCCTCCCCTCTCTTCTCTCCTCTCCTCTCTTCTTCTACCCTCTCCTCTATTCTCCACCCCTCCTCCCCTCTTCTCTCTTCCCCTCCTCCTTTCCTTTCTTCACCTTGTCCTCTCCTCTCTTCTCCATCCCTCCTCCCCTCTTCTTTCTTCCCCCCTCCTCTTCTCTCCCCCCCCCCCCCCTTCCCCTCCTCTCTCCTCTGCTCCCCCACAGACACCACCAGGCCGAAAAGAAACCAGGAGACTGACGGAGTGGAGTATCACTTCATCTCCAAACATCTATTTGAGACGGACATTCACAATAACAAGTAAGCATGCGCCGTTCTAAATTTGTTCATGTACATGGTAAGCTCTGGAACCCCCCAGCAAACAAAACTGTGGTCTCTTCTATGTCATATTGTGTTGAGCAATGCTAGTCACCTGGACCATAAATTAGCCTTTAGGTTTACTCAGAAAAAGCACTGACAGTGGAGATCTTCACACTGAAGAGAGGGTGGGCATTACAGAAGACAAAGTGGGTCAAGGTGTGAGGTTTTCAGGACTGAGGGAGGAAATGTAAACTCCTGTACACTGCCCATTCAGCAAGCAGGATTTATTCAATTACAACATTTTGTTTATGGATCTTCTACACCGGTGTAACAACCTGGCAAAGGTCCATGACCAATGTTGTGATTTAAAAAATACCTTGCTCAAGGTACCTTAGTGGCACTTCTGGCCATTGGTGGATTTGAACCTGTTACCTTCCGGTCACATGTCCCTCACGTTACCTGGGGGATTCGAACCTCCGACGTTCCAGGCCACCACTGCCTTACAAAGTAATAAAAAATAACGTGAAACACCAGCAAGACATCAATATTCAGTCCCCATCAAATGTGAATGGGTGGTGTTGTTGTATACATCCCAGTATACAGTCCTGGTCAGCTGCATGTGTGTGTATTGTTGGTGTGCTGGCTGTATATGTGAATGATGCCTTTGCAAATTGTGTCTGTGTGATTATGGCTGTGGTAGGGGTGTCCTCTCTGTCTTAGTGTGTTTGCAATTCAGCCAATCTGTCTTTCTGTGTGTTTGTGTGCGTGCGTGCGTGCGTGCGTGTGTGTGTGTGTGTGTGTGAATGCAAGTGCATGAATGGAAGACGGGTGTGCCAACCAAGAGAGCGCTGTGGGTCCGTGTGAGTCAGGAGCCACATTCCCTTTCCCAAGGAAAGCCCTCCACAGCACTAAAAATGGCCTCTCCCAATTTTACCCCAAAACCCTGTCTGGCATTCTTTCATTCTCCCATTCTTTCTTTCTCTTTTTCTCATTCTCTCTCTCTCGTTCTCATTTTGTCTTTCTCTCTTTCTCTCTCTCTGTCTCTCTCCTTTTTCTCTCTCCCTCTCTTTCTGTCTCTCTCCCTCTCTTCCTATATCTCTCTCTCTTTCTTTCTCTCTCCTTTTTCTCTCTCCCTCTCTTTCTGTCTTCCTCCCTCTCTTCCTATCTCTCTCTCTCTCCTTTTTTCTATCTCTCTTTGTCTTTCTGCCTCTCTCTATCTCTTTCTGTCTCTCTTTCCCTCTCTATCTCATTCTCTCTCTCTCTCTCTCGCTTTCTCACTTTCCAACATGCAGCATAAAGCATGTCAAAATGACCCCCCCAACCCCCCCCCCCCCCCCCCCCCCCCCCCCCACACACACACACACACACACACACACACTTAAGCAGAGACCGCAGACACCCCTTAGTATGTCTGCATCCAAATACACAGCCTTAAGTGTTTCATTTTGGACACATAAAAATACATAAAAATGCAAAAAAACAAATCCCCTAAATTTATTTTGTTTGTCCTTTCTCTTTATGTATCTTGGAAGGCAAATGGTAAACGGATCTTAGGACTTGTTTGGTGGTTCCATTTTATAACTCAAAATCATACCAGTGTGCAGTGGCCTCTGAACATCTGCTGCTGCTGCTGTTGTTGTATCCACAGTAT